>BSBK01000617.1:10000-387564 GCA_027943335.1 Chamaecyparis obtusa | reverse complement strand
TTAGATGGTTGTTGCTTTTAAAGAAACTTGCTGTCAATAACACTCTACCCCATAATTTAGGAGATCCTATTAGGTGTGATTTTTGTTCTGTTCCTAAATCTTTTGAACACTTGTTCTTTGATTGTGCTTTTGCTCAAGGTATTTGGTCTATTTTTTTTGGGTCCCCTGTTGAGTGGAATAGTAGGCCTGGCATGTCTTGGTGTGAAATTTTAGCTAGTTATGTTGAGTCTTTTGATCTGAAAATGAATACCTTTTGGTTTGTTCTTACATGTGAGATTCTTTGGTTTGTGTGGAAAGAATGGAATGGAGAGATTTTTTAGAAGAGAAAGAGACAACTTACTGAGTTTGGATGTAAAATCACCCATTTTCATATCATGTCACAGGTTGTTGTTGCCTTAGAGATATCTAGGGACAAATTTATGACTCTCATGAGGGAAGGTCAAATGTTGATTCACAAAGAGGATATTGTATCACGCTAGTCTTTTTCCATTCACAAAGACATGCTCCGACAGAGAGAGCTTGAGAACCTGAACTAGTTCATCAAAGATCTACACATTGAAGACAGAAGGCTATCATGGCCAAGTACACATAGTTAAAAGGAGGAAATGTTTCTTTTGCTAATCCTTTTTGGTATTTATCAGATGTTTCAAAAACCATGATGTAGATCTGTAAAGGGAAAAAGGTTTCTTTTTTTGTATTAACAGCATAACTAATTATATGTAATATCATGAAAATCTACTTAGTGATTTTATATGTAAAGGTTTGATATAATCCGAATACTCTATAAGACAATGATGTAACCCAGTTTCTTGAACTTTGTTAATACAAAAAGGCATTCTAGAAATCTCTTAATGATATCTTTTCATTAAAAATAGAAAAAAGGCTAAGATGAATGTGTGAGCCCTTATATTTCAAGATAGAAATTATTTAGGGAGACACATGGAACTGAAACTTACCATAAATTAAATAATTGATTTCACAAAACCACATAATTGAATAGTATTTCAAAATAATTAGGGGTTAAAAATGTATGTCAATATATTTGACAATTAGATAGTAATTTTCTTTTTATTTTTTTTAGCTAAATCTATTCCTTGATATCATTAGCTTGATTTCACGAGGAACTAAAAAACAAGAGGTTTCTATTAAAGAAGAAGTAGGTAAAATAATATTGATTTAAATAGAAAATTTCAAATATTAATATGTAAAATTGAGGTATAACCTTTTTTTTCTATGTAGGAAATAGTAACAAACAACTCTTAATGTGATATAAGATATAAAGAAAGCAGTAAAAAAAAATTCCTTGTATTGTAGATGATAGGTTAAGGAAGATTCCCAACAATATTGATAATTTCCACTATAAAGGATTACCTAGTTTTAAAAATGCTCATGTTTACAAATTGTATTATCCATGGTATTATAAATATGTTGAAATGAAAAAAGAGAGAAAAAAAGAAAAGAAAAATCTTAAACATTCTGAGATATATGATAAGAACCATATTAAAAATTTCCAATGCAAAAACGTTTAGAATGTTTTCCCAATAGAATAGTGGCTTGGATAGTATTCCCATTACATATATAAAAAGATATGACTTATATTTCTAGTTGCTCTCCAATGGTGGTAACTACATGTGTATAATTATGTTTCAACTCACCTCTTTGATGATATTTGGGTTTCTGTCAAAAACCTTCTAGTTGTATCAATGACTATTGTAAATATCTTCAACATCAAATGCCTTAGAAAAGTAATTCGCTTTGTTGAGTTGGGTTAGTGACTGCCAATTTCACCTTTGTAAATTATGTAGAGGCAAGCTCATATTTTATGTAGGCATCTTCCATAGGCCTTGCTTCGATCATATCAAAAAGTCTTGAGTCTTTGAACAACTTTTGGAAAACCAACCAAGAATTGAGTTTTGACCAGAGACATTGGCCAAGTCAATTTGATAAGGAAATAAAGATCCATGGCTTTTTCCCTTTACATTAATTCCTTATTTTCTCAAGACATGCAAATGGAATGCCAAATTCATTCTCAAAAGGAAGTGTGTCAAAGTATTGCATAACTATTCTATTTAGACATTCTCAATATAATGGTCAAACATTCAATTATCAATTTTACATAAATGCTAATATTGGCGAGAAGTGTATTTTTTCATTATTTTCAAGTTATCAAAGATATCAAGTGAATTCATTGTCTTCGAGTTATCAAAAATATCAAGTAAATTAAAAAATTGTCACTTTTCAGTAATAAACATTTGGTTAGTAATTAAGTATAGTTGGATTTTAGTTTTACAATGAATCTTGGTTAAACCTTTGGCTTAATCTTGTAAGTTTTAGTGTCAAATATATATTAAATCATAGTTTGAAGAATCTTCACATACAAAAGCCATGTTGCAAAGTTTTTTCACATCTCATACAACTCTGTTTTAGATATATCTAGTAGAGCCAACAAAATATTTAAAATTGTTGTAGTTCTTATCAAGATCAAAACTTATATCACAATGGTTATTCTTAAACATCACCAAATTTAATGGTTAAAACTAGCTTTTAGCCAATAAATTACAAGGTATTTAACACTTTTTGATATGAATAAGGCATGGAATTATTATTGATCATTTTACTATTGAAGAATGTAATATTTAAGTAGAGTGTATCAGAATTGTTGTTTCCTCAAAATAAAAAAAATTTATTATTTCTATTAGAATTGAATAAAAACCAAGTGGATAAAATAGTCTCACACGAGAGACAAAGATTATACTCTTTGTTTAATTGATAAACTTCAAACTAAAAAATAAGTAGTATTTGAGGAAACTGATTTGCCTGCAACTATATCACAAGACTTGGTAAAGAAAAAGACTTTTTGCCAATAATATTGTAGTGAAGCTAATATTATATCTCAATCTAGTTGATACTACCATTAGGTCTACATACATCTCACAAATACAATCTACTTTACCAAACCCATTGGGTACCAATAGCTAATTAACCTCCATAATTTAACTTCTCTTTTATTAAATTATAAATTGGCATCTCCCACTTGTTTAAAGTTTCATGAAGCTAAGGTAGTGATACCATTCAAATTAATAAGGATAATAATTCTGGGTTTCAAACTAGATTAAGATTCAAGATTTACATATGAAGCACATATCATAAAAAATAGAGCTTAGTTGGGTCTTAGCTTTTGCTTGGTGTAACCATATGGTAAATTTGAAAATCTAACTTATTTTTAATAGATGCAAGCTCAAGATTAACTCAAATATCACAATATTGTTCCTTTTTATGAACCTTTACAAAGTAATGGATAATATTTAAAGTGATATCACATTAAAGGTAATAAACTGAATTTAGTTAATAATTTTCAATGTGATATCTCATTAAAGGTAATAAACTAAATTTAGTTAATCATGGTTTAAGCAAAAATCAAAGTTAATTGGTCATCTTAAAGCGAAGAAGACATTATTGACACATAGACATGGCAAGTAATGTGACATATCATAATTCAATAGTTTCTAGGTTAATCTTCTATTTGAATCAACTATCCATAAAAATAGAGACCAAATTAGGGTCATCTTTAATTATAATATCTATATCATATGGGCCTCCCACATTTAAGATCAAGTTTAAAACCAGGCCTTGGAAAATTAAAGAAACGCCAAAGATTTAGTGGAAATAGTAAATTAAGTTGAGTATCTAATTAGGTATTACAATATCATGCTTACATGTTTCATTAAGACAAGTCCTAACCATCAACTTAAAATATCCAGAGAGAGAGAGAGAGATACATACCTTGTTTCCTACGATAATATATTTCTCGCACTTCTTCATGTAGTCTTTTTTTAGTCTCTTCTGAATAATATCGTGTACTCTTGTTTAGCCTTCTCTTTTTATTTTCCATCACTTTGCAAAATTGTTCCACCAAATTTTGACAAAATTCAAAAAAATATAATTTCAAAAGTCTTCCTTCTCCAAAATGTGAATCAGTTTGCAGCTTTCGAATTACTGAGATGAGAAAAACATATATTTATTTATATGTAATCTTTATTAACCCGAAACGACACCAAATAGGCCGACATAGGTTTCCATCGAAAGTCATCTTTAACTTTCTATCGAAAGTGACTTAGTTAAGGGTTAAATTGACCCTAAATCTGCAAAGTACTTTCAATTGAAACTAAAAAGTTTTGATCAAAAGTAATTTCTATTGAAAGTACTTTCTATCGAAAGTCCCTGACTAGGGGTAGTTTGCAAAGTTTGAAGAAATTCTAAAAATTTCATGGCTTCGGGGCTCAATCGCAGGGGTCAAATGGAATAATAAGGAGACGTCCTTTTGCATAGCACAAGTACTCGAAACAAGCTTTCTAATGATTATAGATTTTAAATTTTTTGAATTTATTATGTATATTTTTTTTACGTTAATCAAATGTAGGTTTTCTATCAAATATAAATCTTTGAGTTTAACGTTCAATGAAAAATAGTAGAAAAGTGAATTTTGTTTTTTGAAAAATAACAGTGTCCTCTGTCTTCGAGTCTACTTTCTATCTATTTTTTTTCCTAAAATTAGATAACTACACAACAAGTTATAAGCTATGTAGTTAAAGTATGTCAAAATTACGGTTTAATCAACTTCAAATGTTAACAAAATATGCAATAATCATGATAATGTCGTCAAACCAATTGCATGCCCTATGTATGGATGTTACGAAACTAAATTTGAAAGAAGCACATTCATATCTATTTTAGAAAAAAATTTATGCTCTATGAAAACAATGTAACTCTTTGAAAATGACATTTTCAACAACATACCAGTTTTCGTGGGAGAAAGAAAAAACTATTCAAATCAATTCAATTTTTTTAAAAAAAAATTTAGAATGTAGATAGAAAATCCTAAAAGACTCTAATTTACTTCATCTTCCTATTTCATATGGTTGAACGACAATATGCATCTGAATCTGAAAGTTTTTTTCAAAATGTAGAGTTTAGTGTCTATTCGGGCAAAAAAGTGTAACCCACTATTGTGGGTTCACCTGATAAACTTGAATATCTAATATTTTTTAATAGATGTAAGCTCAAGATTAACTCAAATATCACAATATTGTTCCTTTTTATGAACCTTTACAAAGTAATGATAATATTTAAAGTGATATCTCATTAAAGGTAATAAACTGAATTTAGTTAATAATTTTTAAAGTGATATCTCATTAAAGATTTATAAACTGAATTTAGTTAATCATGGTTTAAGAAACAATCAAAGTTAATTGGTTATCTTAAAGCAAAGAAGCCATTATTGACACATAGACATGGCAAGTAATGCGACATATCATAATCCAATAGTTTGGGTTAATCTTCTATTTGAATCAACTACCCATAAAAATAGAGACCAAATTAGGGCCGTCTTTAATTATAATATCTATGTACAAGAAGTACCTTTATAGGATTAGTTTGACTATTTAAATCAAAATGAACTAAATTACCACAATTAGTAAGCTATTTTAATGTAAATAAGGCCAATAAACATCATATAGCTCTCTAATTAAGAATGCTAATGATAAGCTCTCATCAAGCATCCATTAGTGACAGTCCTAAAATGAGAAAATGATAGATGATTCCACAATTCAAGCATATTTCAAAGAAACGTTATGCTTAATTATGCCTAAAATGCCTTTCTAGCTCAAATTTGCAATAACTTTGATGAAATTCTTAGATGTGTGGATCATTTTCTCTTGATTTTAGCCTTGCTTTTTAGAGATTTTTGCAAGCATGGGGGGTGGAGTTAATTTGATCATTATTAGGTTAAGGTTTAATCCATGGTTTCAAATATGGGGACAATTTAAATATTTTGTCCTGAAAGCTTGGGACAATGAGACAAAATGAGTGGTCAAGGTGCTCTCACCTTATGAGTGATTGAGATTCAATTTGCTTTTGATCCATGTGAGTCCAATCCTTAATTCCCATTGGTTGAGGTAATTTCCTCCCATGTGGTGGGCGAGGGAAATTAGGAATTAATTAATTAAATTTAATTGATTTCTTTAGCCATGTGTACCCCTTGAATGGGTTGATTTGATTTTTAATTGAACTATGCGATTAATTAGATTAATTACATAATTAATTGATTTATTTGATTTAATTAGCTTTTGATTTTAATTAATGTTGCATTTTGTCTTGATTGCAATTAATGCCTTGATTTTTCCTTAGTTGCTCACTTGATTTGATCTTGACCATTTTTAGGTGTCTACAAATGCCCCTCTTTGAATCGATGTGCGAAGCGCATTGGTTCAAAGAATGTCCGATGTCCTAATGAAGATCCCTAATTACCTGATTTGATTCCAATGTTAGATGTAGATTCCCTGATGAAATCCTGATTGATTGATAGTCTCGATGGTCATTTCGATGATGGATCCTTGATGTGATGCCTGATTTGATCTGATTTACTGATTTCGATGCCCCACTGATGGTTTGAATTTTTTTTTGCATTTTCTAATTTAAGTCAATGATGATATGATTGCATGTCCCCTCAAGAAATGAATTGAAATAATTTTGGATGATTTGGTTGAGATTGGGAAATTTTTATTTTTTTTCCAATAAAATCAATTTGAAATGCCCCATGTCATGAGAGAATTTGATGAGAAGAGATTTGATTGATAAAATGTTGTTGATGGTCTAGATAAGTTGATGATAATTTGATATCGTTTGATGACAGTCAGAATCACTTGGTTGACGTTGATGTCAATCTGATAGGACAGGTAGGTTGATGGTTTGGTATTTTGTTCTAAAGATATCGAGAGACAAAATGAGTTGATTTTCCTTCATCAAGATCTAGAGTTAAGAAATTTGATGCACTCAAGATGAGAAAATTGATGATAGGATAACTTGATTGATGTTTGATGATCACTTGAATGATTTGATTGACTGATATTTGATATGCTTACGTAGATGTTTTGAAGATATGGGTTTGATTAGATGCTCTCGTGATGCTAAATTTAGGGGTTGGTAGAAGAGAAGGGCCATCTGTTGGTATAGGTGCAGGTATAGATATATGTGATGGATAGAGTTAGGTTTCCACTAGTTGATCAAAATGATTGAATATTGATGATGTCCTTGATTTAGCATGGTTCACGATTTACATGTACTTGTATCTTGATGATCAGATTAAACATGATTTTTGATGATGGATACTTTAGACATTGATGATATTGATCAAGACTTTGATTATATGGATAGACATTTTATGATGTATATTTCCTTGATTTATTTTGATATAGACATTTGATATGGTCTTTTGATTATGATAACTCTACCCCCTTTAGCTTTCCTTACATATTTTGAGAAAAATTATCCACATGCAAGCTAATATGCAATTAATCTAACATGGATGCAACTAGTTATCACTATTAAGAACTTGGATGCTTATTTTCATCATCGAGCTTTTGGAACATGAAATTGGTACAAACCTCACTAGTTCAACCATGATGATATGAATACCTCTTTCCTCGGATTTTAATATTGCAAGTAAACAAACAGAGAATTGATCCCTTTCATATACAAATGTCCTCGATGATTGTTTGATGATCATGTCATTAGACAGATTTGCATACATCTATGAATCAACATGGAAAGCACTCAAGCATAAATCAAGAAAATATCATGTCTTCATCATCACTCATCTAGTCAAACTTCATCAATTTTCTAAAAAGACATGATTCCAAAAATAAAGTAACACTTTGAACATTTTTGTTTTTTGTTTGTAGATCCATATTTCAAAAACTTCACCCACTTTGATCTTTAGTTTTTGATTAAGGTAATGACAAGTCTTGAAGGGACCACAAAGCCCTTTACAACATTGGAACTTAAGATAAAATTATAAGAGTTTCAAAGATACAACAGTCCATCCAAAACAAAAGCCTATACACCCCAAACCCCTCACAAAGAAAACACCCCAGTCTGCTGCATAAGATAAGCCAAAGGAAAACATCAAAACAAGGGAAGGGAACTAAAATTTTGATCCCTTCTTATGGGACTAAAGGATCATGTCAAAAGAGGAGGAGGATCGCTTAGAATTTTTACCTTTAACTGTGATCCACCCATCTTAAACTCTAGCAACCTCATCCTACCAGCATTGCGAATCCAAGATTGAAGATCCAACACCTAGCATAGGTGTTGGAACAGCCCGCGAAATGCCCAATATAGGACCATCATTACTCCCAACCAAGGGATTAACAAAAGGAGGATCAACAACATCAGGACCACCACCAATCAAAACCCCAGCAAGGACAACACCCATCGAACTGCCAACAGGAGGCCCATCTCCATCCAACAAAGAAGGACCAGGAAAAGAACCAGTAGAAGGACGAACATCTCCAGCCAGCAAAGAAGGAGAAAGAGAAGAACCAACCAAAGGATGACCAGAATTAGGGCCAACAACAACCTGCTCAACCACTCGCGAGAAGCTCCGATGGGAAGATGCCTTCTCCACCGTATAGTGCTGAGAGGAGGCACCCTTCCACCACGAAGCATAATTTTTAAGTCTCTAAAGATCACATTGAGAAGTAACATGACCAATCTTAAAGCATCTTCTGCATCTGAAGGGGATGCCTTCATAGTCCAATTGTTGAATCCAACTTCTACCCTAAGGAGAATAAAGTTTAATCTCTGATGATAGGCCTTTAGAGGTATTTATATCCACCAGGATATGAGCATAAGTAGAGTGGAATAAATCAGAAGATTTCTCATCCACCATTAACATTTCCCTGATAACATCCCTAGAGTCTCCAGAATAGAGTCAATCCAAAGATGGAGGGGGAGATGAGGAATCCTAACCCAGATGGGTTGCTTATCAAACGATTCAAAAGACAGTGAGAATTCAAGATGCCAAGGTTTCAACATTAGCATAAAGCGATCCTCCCAGCTAAAATTATTTTCACACAAAATAGTTTTTCTATCCTCAACATTTTCAAATTTAGCCACAAAAAGCCCCTTATCCATAGGAAATATGTAGACTGTACTAGTGATTAGGGGTTCCCAATGCCTAAAATTACAGGAATGAAGATCAGGCAGAGAAGGTGAGTATCTCTTAAACCTGCAAATCAGACCATGTGCAGAAAAATAGAGGCTGCCACATCGATCTCAGAGAGAGTCTCCTCATCCAACTTCATGGCAATGTAGTTGCGGACAAGGAAAGGACTATGAGAAATGCCAACCGTAGCAAAGTGACTACGAGCCTTGGGAAAAGGGACCATCGAGGGTAGAAAACCTTGTGCCGAGGGCAAAGATGCAGGAGAAGCATGAGATGCATACTTTTGAACATTAACCACCACGATAGAAGCCCTAACGGGCGCTACAAAAGTAGAGGGAGTGTCGACCACCACAATAGAAGCCCTAATGGGTGCTACGGAAGCAGAGGGAGCGTCGGGATTAGATGCAACCATTGCCAAAACCTCTGCCAAAACACTGATGGGCACGACATGTGCAGAGGAAGTGGCTGGAGTAGGAGTGAGAGAATTCATTTTTTAATCCACTTTGATCCTTAGTTATGTTTAAGCCTTTTTAGAGTTTGATTTGATTTATTTGTTTTTAGATTTTTTATTTGATTAAGCTTTTTAGATTTTGATTTGATTTGTCAAATGTTATTGTTTAGATCAAGTATTTGGATGTTTGAAATGTAATATTGATCAATAAGTTTAAGTGTAGCCATTTTCCAATTTTGATGTGATGATTTGGAGCCAACTGATGTGTGTTTTACAAAAGCTCGTTGAGTTTGGATTGGTGCCCCCAGTTTGATTTGGAAAAGATAATGCTTTGTTGGGCAATGCAACTTTTGAGAGTAATTTAAGATTTTTGGATTTTTGAAATATTTTTTAATTTTTTTGGATTTTTAATATTTTTGAATTTTAGATATTTTAATTTTTTTTGGATTATTTAGAGATTTTTTATGTTTTTGAAATTTAGATATTTTGATTTTTTTGCATTATTTAAAGATTTTTGATGTTTTTGGATTATTATAGATTTTTGATGTTTTTGGATTATTTTAGGAATATTTTCACCTTTTTAGATTTTTTATAGATATTTTACCATTTCTCAAGAAAGATCACATTGAATTGCCCCCAATGTCTAGCAACGTATAGGACATGAAAGATGGATTTGCAAACTGATGATTCAATAATGAATAAACAGGTGATCATAGCAATGAAATCCTTTCTTTTCTCTTTTAGCAATCATAGCAATGAAATCCTTTAGAGTTTTCTCTTCATCATCATCATCAAAATTACCAGAAGTGTTTGTAGATTTCTTACCATGAACTGTTGCTTTGAAGGTTGTTTCACTCTTTGGTTATGTCTTCAATCTTGAGATATCAAAAGCTAAGAGTTTGCTGATCAAAGTCTCTCTCTTGAAATTAGATGTAAGTTGCATGGTCTCATCAAGGATGTTGATCTTTCTTTCATATTCTGGAGTTAGAGTAGTCATCAACTTGTCCATAATGTCCTCCTCTGAAATCTCTCCACCATTGTTTCTGATTCCAGCAACTGCTTCATTTATCCTTTGATTGTAAGCTTCGATGTTTTCTTTAGGCAGCATCTCTAATACATTGTACCTTTTCTTCCAAGTCTTTCTGCCCGCATCCTTTGCTTGCTTGTCTCCTTCAAATATGTCTTCTAGGTGCTTCCATATTTTGTGGGTTGTATCTACCTTTTTTATTTCTGAAAACTCACCATTAGATAAGGCGTTGATAAGGGCTTCTTTAGTAATAACATTTTGATGAAACAATTCCTTTTGCCTATCAGTAGCATCTTCTTGTGCAAGGTCTTCTAGGGTAGGTATCTTGGCTACTTTGATAGTCACATCAAAAACTTCAAAACCAATGCACTGCAAATGGGTCACCATCTTGTTCTTCCAATCAAGATAATTCTCTCCATCGAACTTAGGACTTTCTTTCCTGAAGTATGCCATCTGATCAACCTCAAGCTATTAAAATTTCTCTCCGAGGCATTTGGATCTGATACCAATTGTTAGGAATAGTCCCAAGAGATAACTAAGAGCGAGGGGGGGGGGGTGAATCAATTATCTACAAGATTCAATTCCTTATCCAATTAAGTATACTTAAACATAAAACATAAAACATAAACACAATGAAAGAACACAAGAACACAACACCAATCTTTTGGTTATGGGGAAACCCAAATAGGTAAAAACCCTGGTGGGAATTGACACCCACTAATATTCTGCACTAGAGTATTATGATCCTTGTTAGAAGATCCTTAATCCTGTTAGGAGTTGCTTTACAATATATTTAGTATAGTAGACTTCGTCAAGGGTTGGACCCTGTTAGGAGTCTTTTACAATTGTCCCTGTTAGGGGAGAGGATGCACTGTTTGAGAGCTCACTGCTCAAATGGGCGAAGGCTACAACCTTCTTAATAACAGATACACACTATATTTGGATCTTGGTGAACTACGCTTTAACCTGCTATCTGGATCAATTCCAATGAATAGCACAAGTACTTTACTTGGTCACATAGACCTTCTTCTGATGGCTCAACACTTCACACACTTTGCTCTGCTCTACTTAATCAACCATGAACTACACTCCAGCAATCACAAATGACTGCCTATAAATATCTTTTCTCCAAATGATATAATCAAGTCGGCCTATTAGAACCACCTTAAAATCATTTTAGAGAAACCATAAAAAATTCCAACAAACATTCTGTCAGCTCTACTATGCACACAACACAATCTGGGACTTGTCTAATAAGATAATTGTAGAGACATGCTACACATTGTCAGCTCTACAAAAACAACTGAAACTTTCTGTGTAAGCTGAATTAACTCATGCGCTCTTAACCAAACATCAATAACTCTCCTCTAAGCTTAAATCCAAGGGTGCATACCCACATGATAGGTGCAACTACATAACCAATAAAATCTCTATCGGCTCTTCTGAACAAACACAAGAAACTACTGCTGGCGAATAGCGACTACATAACTTCACTTCTACTCATCAATAGACTATGTGTCCATAACTAAAATATCATTAACATGACTTCAACATAAATTCAAGCGTGCAAGGCTCCATGATAACTGTATGAACAACCATACACAGAACACTGCTTGTAACTCTGTCAGGAACACTACTGACACAAGCTACTATATAACTGTCTATACTAACAGTTAACCTCTGCGCCCATGATATCATGCTGATATCATGTCCATGATACATATACAACAAGGCTTACTGCATAAGACTTCCATGTGTATGCACCCTAAAATGGTCGCCTAGACTTTGGGCCCCATTTATTCAATTTATCAATCCTGAATCATTTTATCAATAAATCAATATTTTCAACAATATCAATTTCTTGATCAAATCTTAATTTCGATCATATATTGGATTTTTATCCTTGGGATAACCATTTATCCTAAGTCTTTATTTTCATTAAAAGGAATATTTCCTCCCCTTTTAATTAAATAAAAAGCCCACCTTTTCCTCTTATCCTAAGTTGCACAAATAAAACATTATTCCTATTTTACAAAAAGGAAAAAAGCACTTTTTGTCTCACATGAGGCTCAAAAGTCAACACTTCACTCTCATTGGAGGATACTTGTGCACATGGATTGCTCCTCTTTCAAGCTCCACCACTGATTAAGACTTTTTGCCTCTTAATCTCAATGGTCCATTTCACCTCATTTCTTATAAAAGGAGAGCTCTCTCCTTCATTTGCATATCCACTTGTTTTATGCTAATGTTATGCTGCAGGTTTTAGGTGCATTTGGAGTTTGAAGACATTGAAGACTTGTTGCATTTCATTGTAGTTGCATATTTCCTTTCTTAGTTGCATGATCATGGCATATTAGCTTAGTTTCCTTTTATGCAATAGAATAAGCTCACATAGTCTAAATAGGAAGGATTTGTAATCCATTGATATTTCCATTTCATAGCTTAGTTTGTACTTCCATTTTCATAGCATAGCTTGCACATTTGCATCTTCATTTTAGTTGCATTGCATTGCATTTCATAGTGATTCTCGGAGATATTGGCATTGTTGCCCTTGTCTTCATTGTGAATCTCTCATTGTGTGGTTGACTAGCAAGGTCACAAGTTTGTAGCTCTAGCTGAGAGAAATTTTCAACCTTGCAACTCCATGCATAAAGAGCTATGAGCCACTTTGTGAGGCCTCATTCTTGAGCAACCTTGCATGTAATCATTCATAGAAGTGCACCATTTTAGTGTGTACATTTCTGGCGCCCCACGGTGGGCGCCAGAAATGTACACACTAAAATGGTGCACTTCTATGAACCATTACATGCAAGGTTGCTCAAGAATGAGGCCTCACAAAGTGGCTCATAGCTCTCTATGCATGGAGTTGCAAGATTGAAAATTGCTCTCAGCTAGAGCTATGAACTCATGACCTTGCTAGTCAACCATACAATGAGAGATTCAAGTGAAGACAAGGGCAAAAATGCCAATATCTCCAAGAATCACTATGAAGATGCAATGCAAGCTATATGATGATGCAATCTAAACTATGAAAGGAAATAGCAAGTATTACCAAGCCTTCCTATTTAGACTATGTGAGCTCATTCTATTGCATAAAAGGAAATCTACACTAAGAATGCCATTATCATGCAACTAATATGAACTAGATGATGCAATGAAGCAAGTCTTCAATGTCTTCAAAAGCTCCAAATGCACCTAAAACCTGCAGCATAACATTAGCATAAAACAAGTGGATATGCAAATGAAGGAGAGAGCTCTCTTTTTATAAGAAATGAGGTGAAATGGACCATGGAGATTAAGAGGCAAAAAGTCTTAATCGGCGGTGGAGCTTGAAAGAGGAGCAATACATGTGCACAAGTATCCTCCAATGAGAGTGAAGTGTTGACTTTTGAGCCTCATGTGAGACAAAAATTGCTTTTTTTCCTTTTTGTAAAATAGGAATAATGTTTTATTTGTGCAACTTAGGATAAGAGGAAAAGTGGGGGCTTTTTATTTAATTAAAAGGGGAGGAAATATTCCTTTTAATCAAATAAAGACTTAGGATAAATGGTTAGCCCATAGGATAAAAATCCAATATATGATCAAAATTAAGACCTGATCAAGAAATTGATAATGTTGAGAATATTGATTATTGATAAAAATGATTCAGGATTGATAAATCAAATAAATGGGGCCCAAAGTCTAGGCGACCATTTTAGGGTGCATACACCATGCATGCTACTTTCCATATGTTGTCATCAAAGAAAAACATACAGTCAGTACTAGCCTGCTGGCAAATTTCCAACAAAAGACTACTTCAGGATTTTGAAGGTCGACTTTGACTTTGTTCGCAGATCTTGAAAGTTCTCTGAAAAAATGTATCCAGATCCAAGCTCCGATTCACAATCCTGCACCTATACTTGCAAGAAAAAGAGGTTTTGTTTGTTGGGGGGAGGGGGGAAGGGGTTTGCCTTGGTCAAACCCCAGTTTGGAATCAACCTTAATAATGAAATTGAAATGGAGAATGCTAGAAAGTAGTAGAAGTAGATCTAACAATGAAGCTATGCAATTCAATAGATATGCAATTGTATTTCAAATGTAAACAAGTATATTGATATGAAATCTTGAACACAAGAATGACAAATGTAAATCAAAACCATGAATGTAAATTCAAAAACTCCATGATTGTATGCTTGGAATCCACCTTGATAGAAGAATGAATGGATCTTGAAGATGAATATAGGATCTTGAGGGAAGATCACACCATCATGATGGCTAGATCTAGGGCTTGAATGATGAATCTTGAATGCTTGAACCAAATACCTTCAATGGCTTGAATGCTTGAATCCTTGATCTTCAATGGAGAACTTGGATGGAGAAGAGGACTTGAATGCTTCCTTGAAAATTCTTGATGAAATGCTTTCTTGATTATGGATTCTTGATTGCAAAGTGTGATGATCAATGTCTCCTTGAGAGTGCTTGAACATGAAAACTTGATGGAGAAAATGAGAGAGGAAGGCTTCTTTTTATAGTGATCTAGGGCACAATCTTCTAGAGAAGGCTGACATTGGGGAATTAAATCCTAATTAACCTTAACCCCTAGAAATGGACCCATATTAAATGCAATTTAAGGATTTACCATTTCGGAGACCAAAATGACTGACCTAGAAGCAGAAAAATAAATATTTTTGAAACCCGACATCCAAAAATCATGGGACCTTGAAATTTGAACCTTAAGTCAAGGACAAGGTAGACCCCACCCTAGATCAGGGTCAAGGTCATCATTGACCCTCAAGGTTGTCTTTGACCTTGAGGTCAAAAACCTTAGGACCTCAATCCAGAGTGCTGGGAAATGTAGAAAGATAGTGAAAATAGGTGGAGAGAGAAGCAGAATGGGGGGAGAAAGCCAGATTCATGCAAAGAGCTGATCAAGGTGCTTGACATGACCCCAGACCACTCACTCAGAGGGATAAATTCTCTTATCATGGAAGTGCTTCCATTTTAAGACGATACAATTGTAAATCTATTAAGAGATTTGAGATGTTTCTAGAAGGATAGATGGAGAACATAAAGTTGGAAGGATTTGATGAATCTGACCTAACCCTAAGATGTACGGAGGAGATTAAGTGGCAAAAGTTGTATTGACCTAATTGAGGAAGTATTATAGAAACCTAAGCATGAGGTTGAGAAGAGAGAGGATGTTGGAGTTGTTAATGTTACTAACTGTATAAGCAGAAAAGGTTGAAGGAGAAGTGTTGTGATTACTTGAAGGGATTTCCGAGTAGATTAGTGATGGAGATGGAAATGAATCACAATCAGTAAGCCAACATATGTGTATGGAATTAGATCTAATATTTGCAAAGTGAGTTGTATGTTTTTAGATCAATATTACTGTTACTTTCTAACCATTGTATTAGTCAAAATCCTTTTAACCAAGGTTGACCTAACAGTCATTTGTATAAATCCTTTGAACATGGTTGCATTCTAATGAAATGTATGTAAGTCCTATAACAAGGCACACTTTTAACAGAGTGGTTTAAATCCTTTAACCGGGTCACACCTGATAGTGTGTTTGTAACCTTTGACGGGGTTGGCTTTTCACAGAGCTCACTTCAGAAGAGTGAAAATATTAGTAACATGTTACAAAGTAGTTTTTCCCAAATTGGGTTTCCACTATAAATCCTGGTGTTAATACTTGTGTGAATGTTTTGGTTTGAACATTTCTGTGTTTTGCAAGTTAGATACTATTGGATAGTGGACTGCACTGTTATATGTTTTTGTTCTGTATTTAGTAATGACCAAGTAGCTGTTGGTTGTTAGATCTGATTTGTTGAAAAGTTTTGAAAGTTGATTTATACATCTGGACCTGAGAACAACTAATTGAACTCCCTCTCTATTGTTCTAAATCATATTCATAATTTTGATCTTGCTTGAGAGTAGTACATCTTCATTATATGAGTCATTAGGATTTTCAATTTTGATTAAGTCATCATCAATAAGATCTTGGATTTTATGTTTCAACTCTATGTTATCATTTGTTTCATGTTCATTATGCCTATGATATGCACAATAGTTACTCAAAAAGATAAAACCAGATGAAGTGATTTTAGGCAACATGATGAGATTATTTTCAAGGAGATTTTCCAAATCTAATTCATAAGATTTTTCCAAAGGAGTAAATGATCTATCCCATGGATATTTACATGTATTTGTGTTTTTCAAAGAGATGTGATATTCAAGATCTCGATGATGCAATTTTTAGTTGTCATGTGATGAAGATCATTGAGATAAGACTACTTTTTCTTGATTTCCTTGATCAAAGATGAGAATATCTTGATACTATGAAATAGACTCGTCATCAAAGATTGGGTTACCATTAGGATGATCTTGATCAAATATAGGGTATTCATGATTTTCTTTTTGATCAAAGGTTGAATTATCAAAGATATGATGTTCATAATGTTCTTCTCGATCAATGTTATAATTAATGTGAGATTTTGGGATAGCCCTTTTGTCTGAAGAATATGTATAAATGGATGTAATATTAGGATCATAGAGGTAAGGAAACATTTTTCTTAATGAGGATTTGTTGGATGATGTATCCCTTTCTTTTTCCATATCTTGAATTCTTGTGAATAGAATATTCTTTTGAAGTTTTGTTGTTAATTGATTTTTGGATATTAATGGATGTTTTCTTTTTGTAATCTTATACCTTCAAGGACAACAAGAACAACACAATGGTTTTATCAATTATCACAAGAAATTCTTCCGAGAAATCTGTACCTAAGGTCATTCTTGGCTTTTAAATGGCTCTAATGAGGTAGGCTTTCTATTTTCATCAAGGAGCTAGTATGGATTCTGTTCAAAAGAAAATCAAGTTTCATCCCCCATTATAGGGGCTTCCCACCACTGGTATGTTGGAGTTTTGCGCAATCCTGAAGGACTACTTGAGGAAGTTTGATTCTTGATATCCTTTTGTCACTCACCCCATTAAGGATGAATGCATTTTATTTTATAGCGGGTCAGATTATTGCAAAAAAGGAAATTGTATTCCACTTTGGGCTATCCCTCTCACCACCCTCATTAAGACAAATTCTCAGGAGGCAATCCCATTAAAGTTCTAGCATGTTCATTTTAAAGCGAAAAAATGAAGTGAAAAGATATGTTTGGGAGTTTGATTCACCAAAATGTGAAGAGCACATCCCTACTATTCCTCACTTCCAAACACAATTAATAATGTTCAATTTTTCCCAAGCCTTCTAATCTAATGGGAATTAAGTATTTCGACTCTTCTCCACAAACAATAGGCTTCAAATTAAGTGTTTGTTTATTCCTTAGCCTTTCTTTTAATCAAAAGATCTAATAGGTTTGACATTTTAATTCACTTGAAAAGTGAAGAGCATAGGCCTACTACTAAATCTTCGAAACAATAATAGGCTGCTAATTACTAGATTCAAATAAAATTGCCACAAGTTAAGAAAAATGCAAAGGGATAAAGGCTTAGCTCTTTTTGTAGCTAGCAAAGGCTAGGGGCATTTTTGATTTGATTTTTCATTGGAATACTCACCTAGTGGCGATTGTTCTAGCTCCATTGCATCCTCTCTCAATATCATTAGTCCAACACAAAACACAAAGTTAGGAAATCCAAACAATTTGAACTTTATTCCTTTCCTTAAAATTGATTAAAATGATGAACTTAAGGAACAAATATCCAATTTAAAGAGACAAATTTAGATTTGTACAAATCAATTATATGCAGATATCTTTCATTCTTTTTACCTTACTACTTAGAATCCTCCCAAAAAGTTGTTAAGATGAAGAGTTTTCTCTCTTTTCCACCTCCTTTTTGATGTTTTTATCCTCACTGTGGATTCTAGCCTCTGGTTTCTAATTTATTTTTTATGCACTGCCATCAGAAAAACACAGAGAAAACATTATTTACTATCAAAATTTAAAATTAATAAAAAAAAGTGTAAGTGCTACATAAATGATTAAACACACTATTTGGGGTATTAAAGGCACTATTTGGGGTATTAAACATGCTACAAGATTAATTAAATGCACTATTTGGGGTATTAAACGTGCTACACGACTGATCAAATGTGCTATTACAGAAATTAAATGCACTATTTAAAGATTAAAATGTGCGTAAATAACACTTTGAAAGCACTACAAGAATAGTCGAATGCGCTGCACAGTCAGGGTAGAAGCGCTAAAAGAAATTAAGACTGAAGATAGAAGTGATCAAATGCGCTATTTGGTCGTGCAAATGCGCCGATCTTTTCTTTGGATGCATTTTTTCATGCCTCAGACGCGCTATTTCATTGCTCAAATGTGCTTTTAAAAGTCTCAAACACGCTATTTCATCTACAAAACAAAGAATTCAAACATAAAATCCTAGAATTCTACAACTGTTTTTCAAAATTTAACAATTGAGGCCTAATGCCCCACTGTGGGTGCCATTTTGTGTACAAGAAGTACCTTTATAGGATTAGTTTGACAATATTTAAATCAAAATGAACTAAATTACCACAATTAGTAAGCTATTTTAATGCAAATAAAGCCAATAAACATCTTATAGCTCTCTAATTAAGAATGCTAATGATAAGCTCTCAACAAGCTTCTATTAATGACAATTCTAAAATGAGAAAATGATAGATGATTGCACAATTCAAGCCTATTTCAAAGAAACTATGCTTAATTATGCCTAACATACCTTTCTAGCTCAAATTTGCAATAACTTTGATGTAATTCTCAGATGTGTGGATCCTTTTCTCCTGATTTTAGCCTTTCTTTTTATAGATTTTTGCAAGCATAGGGGGTGGAGTTAATTTGATCATGATTAGGTTAAGGTTTAGTCCATGGTTTCAAATATGGGGACAATTTAAACATTTTGTCCTCAAAGCTTGGGGCAATGAGACAAAATGAGTGGTCAAGATGCTCTCACATTATGAGTGATTGAGATTCAATTTTCTTTTGATCCATGTGAGTTCAATCCTTAATTCCCATTGGTTGAGGTAATTTCCTCCCATGTGGTGGGTGAGGGAAATTAGGAATTAATTAATTGTTCAATTTAATTGATTTCTTTAGCCATGTGTAGCCCTTGAATGGGTTGATTTAATTTTTAATTGAACTATACAATTAATTAATTTATTTGATTTAATTGACTTTTGATTTCAATTAATGTTGGATTTTGGCTTGATTGCAATTAATGCCTTGATTTTGCCTTAGTTGCTCACTTGATTTGATCTTGACCATTTTTAGGTGTCTACAATATCTATATCATATGGGCCTCCCACATTTAAGATCAAGTTTAAAACTAGACCTTGGAAAATTAAAGAAATACCAAAGATTTAGTGGAAATAGTATTTATGCCTTTAATCACCATTCCACATTTTCAAACTCTAAATCTAATTTGAGATTTTAAGTTGCATCGTTTAGACCTAGCCAAGTTAGTCTTGAACCTTGCAATAAATGACACATATAATTGTAAAATGTGTGTAAGGATTAAACCAAAAGAATTATACTAGAGGAATTTTAAAAAGTAAATGAATTGATTATGATATGTTATTTTAAAATTATTTAAGACTTCTATGTGTTTTTTAATAAGAAAACGATAGGTACTTCAACCACAACCAAAGGTATTTTATTTGGAACTTGTATAAAAAAGCACCTATTTTTCATTGGGATACAATTTACAAAATAATATGAATCTAGAGTATCAAATGAAATTTAGATTATTCTACAGTTTGATTGAGTTTACGGTAGTGTATTAAACTGTTAAAATATTGGATGTTTTCTATTTTAATTATAATACTAAAATTTTTAGCATTCAATTATTGTTAATTTTCATTTAATTTATATAGTCAAATGTGATAAGTTACAAAATAATACGAATCTAGAGTATCAAATGAGATTTAGATTATTCTACAGTTTGACTAGTTTACGGTAGTGTGTTAAACTGTTAAAATATTGGATGTTTTCTATTTTAATTATAATACTAAAAAATTTAGCATTCAATTATTTTTAATTTTCATTTAATTTATATAGTCAAATGTGACAAGTTACAAAATAATACGAATCTAGAGTATCAAATGAGATTTAGATTATTCTACAATTTGACTGAGTTTACGATAGTGTGTTAAATTGTTAAAATATTGGATGTTTTCTATTTTAATTATAATACTAAAAATTTTAGCATTCAATTATTTTTAATTTTCATTTAATTTATATAGTCAAATGTGATAAGTATTGTAGATTATTTTAAATAAATATTTGTTGTATTTGATGATATTATGTTTTCCATTTTAAAATGTGCTTTTAATATTATATTTCAAATATTAATTCTTTTATTGTAATAAATTTAATTTATAATTATTTGTCTTATTAAAATTATATTTATAACATAAATAATATTTATGTGTCTATTGTAATAAATTTAATTAAAAATTATTTATCTTATTAAAATTATATTTCGGGGTATCTATTGCACACCAAGATGCAATTACTACTTTATCTCATCTATACATGCAACAAGACAACTTAATATATTATTAAGACACCATCTCATAAACATAAGCACATATCTATTTAAGAAATATTTCAATTATTGCTTAAACTTGTACTATTTATTTTTTAATTTCCGATTCATTAACCTTAACATAATTATTTTCACGACTTTCATAACTAGCTTTTTATCATAATATCAACATTAATCAATAAAAAATATAAATATTATTCAAGAACTGACAAAAATAATAAACTTCCATAATCATTATTAGATGCATGCATCAGTAACCCTACCTACTAGGCCTTTCATGCAAACCTAGGCTAAACTTTTTGCATAGTTCATTCATGATTCCCCTACATATAAATCGACAAAATAAAAGTGCTAACTCAAAATGTCTTTTGTTTTTCTAAAGGTACGATAAAGACGCCCATTAACAATTATAATTTTCTTTTTCTTTTTCAGGGTTTGTCATTTTCTTTTGATTTTGACTCGCTTCAACTAATCCAAATCTCTTCCCGTTGGAAACCCATTAAGGTAGGAAACGGTTCATTTTAGAAAAGAAATTCAATGCAATTCTCTCTTTAATATATAAAATAGTTTTAAAGGTGATGCAATAATATGCATTGCCAAGTTGTTTATACTTCTTGTATAGTGTTCATTGTGTATCCAATTATTTTCCTTGTCGTATGTAGATAGAGTTAGAGTAAGTTAATTAATTTGTGGAATATTTTAATATAAAAAACTTAATGTCTTACAATTTAAATCTGAATACATTTTAAATATTTTAAATATTAGGTTATTATCTATATTTAATAAATGATTATTACATATTTTTTAAAAAATATAAATTATTCTAACATTATAATAAAAAATATGTATGATTTTAGTTAGAAAGGTGGTTAAGGGTTTTGGGTTTGTTTTATGTAGGTTTTGAAACGATTCTTTCAATCTTAGTTTTCTTGGTGGTAGGTTTGTTTAGGCTTGATTAGTTTCATCAAAAGATTATCAACGTTCATTTTATCTAGAGTTAAGTTTCAAGTCGTTGGACTACTTTACTAATTTCTATTGATTACCCCAAAAAACTATAATTTATTATAATATATTTTATTTTAAATTAAAATTAAAATTTTATTTAGTTTGCCAAACATTTTTTTTTCCTTTCTTGTTTTGTATGTTGAAGAAGTTGGGTTCCTCACTCTTTATATATTTAAATAAAGATAAAATTTTCAAATCCTTTTCATTAGGGATTACATTGATTGGTTCTCTCTAAAAATAAATAAAAACACGTGTTCAAGAAACATACAATTTTATAGGATTGAGAATTGCATAAGTTATAAGTTAAGCCTTTTTAAAATTAAATATACATAGATTTAGTGAAAGTAACAAATGAATGGACATATCTTGCACACAAAAGGAAATTGTTTTTGTCACAAATAGAAATTGATGGTTGTCTTTTTGTCTTTTTATTTTTATTTTTATTTTTATTTTTGGTCAACCTAATGCCATCATCATAGGGAATTACACACTCCAACTCAAAGGCACTAGCTATTCAGCTGACTAAAATCCATGTCCATGCATATGCCTCAGATAGCATGGGTACACTATTTGTTAAAAAGACTACTGTATATTTCAGATGCATGGACATGGATTTTAGTTGACTAGATAGTTAGTGCCCAACTCAAAGCCTTAAGGCCCTAAAACAACACATATAACAAAGTCATCCATTTACATATAAATAAAAGCAATAACATGATATAATGCATTGATTCACATTGAGCAAAAAATGACTTTAATAAGTTATACATTGAGCAAAAAATGACTTTAATAAGTTATACATTGAGCAAAAAATTACATTAATAAGTTATTCATTGAGCAAAAAATGACCTTTATGTTCATTGAAATAATAAGTAATGTTTGGTTGGTTGGAGATTTTCTTTGTCTTAAGGTTGTTTTTGTTGTGGATTTGTTTTTCATGTTCTAGTCTTTTTTGTTGCACAAGTTTTTTTGGTCCTTTCCAAACCCTCTCAGATCATAGCTCAAGTCAAAAGTGTTTTTCTTACTTTTAAGAAAAAAAAAGTTGTCATAGAATATATACAACTACATAATACAAGAATGTCACACTTTTATACTAATTATTTTAGGAGCTCATGATATATATTAAATAGGAAATGGATTCAAAGGTTAATAGTGATGTGACAAGTGGACAATCTTGATGAAGTAGACGATAAATGACACAATCTTTAGGTGTCAATTGCCTGCAAAGATGACATGTTTAATTAGATTGTTCGAAAATAAAAATCTCACACATCAATCAAATAAATAATTATTTTTTTGATAGATCTAATAAATAATTATTATATATAATAGATATAAAAAATATAAATTTATACTTAGAAAATAAAAACTAACAATGTTCCACACGACTAAATATAATAATTCATATTCATTATTACTTATAAAAAAACAACATTTTCATATATCAAACATCATAATAATAGTTTATACCAAAATAATTAAGAAATTATAATGATTTGAAAATAAGAAAACAATCAGCGATTATAGATAATTGAAAATACAAAAACAACATTGTAGGCAAAGGTAAATGCAATAATATTCTTACTCCAAATAGAAACTAATAAATTAATACTAAATCACAAAGACTTAATACTCCATTAAGTGTTTGTCTCTTCTATTTAAAACCGTCAGCACTATCACAACAATTATTGGTACCTCTTGAATTAATAATTCTCTTGCACACAAGAGTGGTATTATTAATTTTGCCTCACATTAATAGCTAGTTATATAGCAACCTTTATTTTATTATTCACATATATATATATGATAACATCCATATCTATAAAGGACACGTCTCAACACACACCTACAATTTGTTAAAGTAATCATGCACCAAAATAAAATATCATGTATCATTAAGTATACTTGCAAGCCAAGAAACCATGTCTAAGTTGGCCAATAGTTGAGATAGAGTAATCATTGTGACATCCCTTTTGTTAAAGGATTATTTTAGACAATGGAAAGAGAACTATACAAAATGCATTATAGTTGTCCCACGAAGTGCTTGGAATTGCATGAATTTCATCAACATTAGAGTGGCCTATTTATTAAAAAATAATTATACTTTTGATTATCTTTAATGGCATCCAATATTTTGGCGGTTTCATATTTTTGATTATTTTAATATTTTGGCTAGGGTTATTAATAGTTTATTTTGATTAATTTTATTTAATTATATAGAATAATAATTAATGAATGGTTTTCATATATTGGAATAGATTAACTAAAATATTTATTGTTCTCCAGGTTATTAGGAAGATTTCAAATTGAGAGGTTATATTGAAAATGTTGGTGGTTGTGTCAAAAATATTAAATACATTCATAAAACACATAGGTTAGGATCATGATCAATTTGATGATTACGATAAAATCTGTGGCACATATGAATGTAAGATGCATTGAAATTGTAAGAAGGGTTTATACTATTACGAGATACTTGACAATGACCATATAGGTTGTAGATTTTTACCATGGTTCATGGCTTTGGATGCTTCTTTCAATAGTTTATTGTTTATGACATATCTATATATTAGAGGCATAAGATGGTGGATTGCTATTTTTTTGTTGGTACTCTTATGCTTTTAGCTTATTATTAGAGAGATAAGTAATTGTGTACTATTTTATTGACAATACATATATACATGACATTTAATTATTGCAAAGGTAGTTGAGTCAACTCAAATTATTTTGGGTTTTATTGAGTAAAACTAGATGTTACACATGTTATAATAATATTGTAACATTATTGATACTATAGCTAAAATTATTGCAAATCCAAGCATATCATTACCCTTTGCAAGACAATATACATGCATCCCTTAGGATTTAAACTTGCTCTCACACATCAATGAAGACCCGATATAACTTAGTTACAAAAGTGGAATGAAGGAGAGATTCATGTTATCTGGACCATGTGAGATTGCAATGAAGGAAGGAATCATGAAAACAAGCATGACACTCACTTTGACTAAGGTTGATCTTAGAGATATTTTGTGTGCTTTTGTCTTGTCAAACTAAAGTGTAATGTAGTGTATGGAAGACATTCGAGGCATTAAAGTTGAAGCAGTGATTGCAAATGGTACAACTTACTTGGTAAGGATAAATAAGAGAGTGCATGAACCTAACATCCCAACAATGGAAAACAAATACCTCCCAACATAACTCACAAGGATATTTGTAGCTTGGTGAAACATTTTTTATGCCATCTCCTTACTTGAGCTTATATGTGCTTGGCCTTGTTTCTTCAACACCCAAAGAGTCAAAATCTCACAATTGTAGGAAGGTAACTTGACATAGATTACAACCCACAACAAGAATTTTTTTTGTTGTTGATACTTGCAAGACTACTATAGTAAATTCAGATATTACAAAAGTAAATTTTATATAGCTTTAGCCTGCCACCTCACAAGATAAAATGACTATAAGATAACAATAGTATTTTTCAATATGAATTTATTGTAGTATGTAACTTCTCTTTCAACTGTAAACAAATATACTAGGGTAGTAATTGTATTAGTTTTAAATATTTGAGTTGTTATTGGTTGGTTGTTGATACGAGCTTGATCAATGCTTTTGGGCCCTTCTGACCTAGTTGCTAATTCATACTTGGAAAATTTATGTATAGATATCTTGTCAACATCTTTATGTCACGTAGTGGGCCCTACTATTGATGTTGCCTTCTTATAATTGTCCTACCAATGTGACCTTCTCAATAAGAACTGGATTTTTCTTTTTGGTGACCACCTTTGTAATGATGGCTTTTGTAGTCATTATATTCTCATTGGGAGTCACACTATTAATTATCATTATATTCACAAAGCCTTATTAATCAATAATGATGTGACTTTGATAGCTAGGACATAGCTCTTCTTTCTCCATTTTATAACTTGTATCTCTGGCTTTGAGCAACATGATTAAAAATTAATTGTGATGGTGCCTAGTAATAATTCTTATTATTACAACATACATATAAATATTTTAATCCTATCCTTCTTGTGTTTTCTAATGCTCTTGGCTTGTTGGTCTAAAATCTTGTGCCGATTGGGGGTTGCTAAGTTTGTGTTAGTGTTAGCTATTGGTTTCAGAATGAAAGACAAAAAAGCTTGTATTAAACAATACTTGTGAGGAATTCAAGGAGGATGTCATGTTCAACATATCTGTGGGGTATCCCTATTCTTGGAGTGCCTTAATTAGATGGCGGAGGTTGAAGGAATTTATTTTGAAATTAGTGAAGAGGTCATTGAGAAGGCTACTAGAGGCAGGAAAAGGAAGAAGCAACTTAGAGTTGTAACTAAGCTAGAATTGAGAAGCAAAGTAGAGTTGTAACTAAAATAGAGTTGTTTTTTAAAGTTTTCCTTATGGACTAGTTGTAACTAGAGTTGTTGATAATGACATTTTTTCCCTTTTATTTAAGGAGGGAGACAAATCTACCAAGCTTCATGAAAGGTTCAATAGAGAGGAATTGTTGAAGCCATGTGGTCAAGAATGCTTAATGATCATGAATTTTTTCACTTTGGAAGGGAGATTTAAAGTCTATTATTTGTACCATTTTCCCTTTCTCAACCATCTTCACCACAACTCTCTAATTACCTTTCCCTTCTTCCTCTTGACAAGTCTATTATTTCTATCATTTGCTCTATCGCAACCAATTCCACCATAATTCTCTAATTAGTTTTCCCTTTTCCTCCCAATCTCTTTGGAAAGATCCATTAAAGATGCCATAAAGATGGCTAAAATATGATAAAATGCCCATCCCTCTTCACCGGGGGCTTATTTTTCATCTCTATCCTTCCATCTTACTCCATGCCCCCCTAAGTCTATTTTTCTTGTTGAGGATCCTTCATCTTTTAACTCTCCCTGATTGTTATTATTCTAGAAGCCTCTAGTGGCCCTAATAGAAAAAAAAAGCATATTGAACACCTAGGCTCTAATCAAGGCTCCTCCTTTGCTAAGAATTTGACTGGTAAATCTCTTCCCCAACTTGCCACTCCTACTACCTCTAGCCTTACTACCTCTTATTGCAGAAAATCCATTCCCAAAACTCTCCACATTGGGCATAGCGTAACAGCGCAAGGTTTCTATGACCTTAAACACATCCCTTCTTCCCAATTTTAGAAAAAAAGGGGTAAGCTAGGGAATCAAAAAATGTTTCCCGCTAAGAAAATGAAGAAAATCTTGACCCAACTATAGATTGAGGAAATTAATACTAAGGAGGGGATGAATCAAGAATAAAGAGGAGGTTAAAGATGTTGGTGGTACTAACCCCAAAAGGCCCAATATAATTGTAGGTTATCCCATGACTAAATGCAAGGCATTGGTTAATGTTGATCTTGGTAATGAGGGGATTTCTGATACTGAGGAAGAGTATGAAGAAATTGGGGATGATAAGGAAATCTTGAAAAACACCATAAACAACCAGTCCAAGAACATCAAGTTACAAGACTCTTATAACATTAAGACTACCCAACGAACTTGAAGGAGATGCTCACACTTGTACGAAATGTGATAGTATTGCTAAAGAACTTTCAATGCTCAAGCTTAATTTGTTGGACCTAGAAAAGAAGTTGGTGAGTGTTTTCAAATTTACCTCAAGAATCATACATAGATTGGCTGCAATGCTCTGTTTTCTACACAATAAAGAGCTTTTGCAAAGATGGTGACAAGGAAGGGAAACATAATACGTTAGTATGTATTTATGAAACTTATTGTGTAGAAAACTCTTTATTTTGTTAATAATACGTTAGTATGTATTTATGAAACTTTAAGGCAATTGAAATACAACTACAAGTCATTCTTGTTTGTATATACAGTCTTTGTCTTAATACAAACTGATAAATGTGTAGAAATTTATTCCTTGAACCTAAAAAAGATTTGATGTTTTGATTGCGTGTCCTAAATTGCACACTAACCTTATAACGATTCTATATCGTACATGTTTGTTTAACACCCCTATTCACTATTGTAGTGTCATCTCAATGATGTAAGCATTAACAATAGGTTTGAAATTTTAACACAAGAAATTTTCAAAGACTTCAATTTTAGTGAAAGCAAAATCAATAGAAAAATACTTTCATTTCATTATCTTTGTATCAAAATTCAACATGATTTAACATAGACATGATTATTTTCAATATATAAATATTATTAATTTTTTTATAAAGACTTTTAAATGTTACCTCTATTTTCAAGTTATATTAAATACAATAGAATTTCAAGAAAGAATTAATAGATAACTAAAAATATTAACATATAAAATATGTTTATAATAATAATATTGACAATTACAATATATACATCAAATTTTTGAAAATAATTTTACCAATCTTATAATATAAATAACTAATTTACTATTGCACTCTTTTGTATAATTCTTTTGTAATCTTTACATTATTTCAATTACAATAATAATAAAACAAAACTAATTTATTTACAAAGTGCTGATTAAGTTATAATTGATTGATTATAATTTAATATGGAATTGGTATTGGCTGGATGAATTGCATGGAGAAAGAACAGGACGACGAAGACTTGGTCTTGGTCACCTTTGAATGTGATTTCATTTTCTTTTCAGATACGTAGAGTACGTGGCGTGTACGGTTGATTTGCCCATTCACCGTACTAAATACTTAAAAAAACTTAATGATGGCATTAGCAAGCTTTGTCCTAGATTCACATGAAATATGCTCTTTTCTGAAATTCCTTTTATGAAACTTAATGTTGGAATTTTGAAATTGTTGTCAGGGGCTACCCTGTCACGGTAATATCAAGTAATCGACATTGGAGGAGATTATTTGATGGTGGCCTATTGCTCTCCAGCTCCCTCAAACAGTTTATCATTACTTTTGGTTTCTTTTCAAATTTCACCGAGTTCTATGATATATACTCAAACTCCATGTCTGGTGCTCGGAATTGTGTGGGGAAGGTGGGGATTTAGATTGGTTTTTCCATGGTTGTAAACAAAAAATGGAGAAAACAACAGTGAAGTGTATGTTAGGAGGTTTTAGATTGATTTCTCCATGGTGGTAAAAGATGAAATGGAGTAAATAGTTAAGATTTTCATGGTTTAAACTGTGTGAATGATGGGTGCAGATTTTTTATGTTTTGGATTGTTTGCAGAGGCTCGTGATCAAAACTTTTTAATATGTTTGTGAATTTATAAGTATGTTCAGGAAGACCATTGACGTGTAGGTGTTTGTTCTTAGGAGGAAATGTCTGGTGTTTGGGTATGTTCTCTTGTACAGGAAGTTCAGTCCATCTCGTATTGGGTGAGGGGCAATAGATGGTGATATCCTCTGTTTTGGGTGTTGGGTGTGAGTTTTTGGGTCCAAATACAATTTAAATTTCTTGTTAAGTTCATCTATTTATTTGATTTTGAAGTGGTTAGGCTCAGGCGCCAAGGCCTATTTGCTGGGTTTCTCTGTACTTCGCAAAGTGTTGTAGTCTGCTTTGGGGAAGATTTTAATGATTTTTAGCCCAGGTAACTGAGGGCTCAAATAGCGACCCATGTTTATTAGGAGACCCAAAATTTCATGATTGGCAATTTGAATTGAAGGAAAATAGTCTATCCACTAGAAGGGGGGAAGCGTGTGCAGAGACTATAGTTTCTCTGAGTTAATGCTCATACGAGGTTCTCTTGACAAGGAAAAAACTTATTCATAATCTGCTCTTTGTAAGATGGAGTTCTGTAGCAAGCTGCCAGTTTTTGAGCAATGGAATCTGCTGTTTTTCTGGTTGATTGTTGCAAGCAAGTCTATCTTTCTTGCAACCGCGGCAAGTGGAATTGCAGATCAAGAAGGTATGAATCTTAAACACTGGGAGGTCGGATGCTCTCTGTATTTCTATTAATAAATGTTCATAATAGGGGACTACAGGCTTGATTTCATATGACAGCAGATCAGCAGTGAAAATCTTACCTCATACTCTTTAATATGGGCTCCAGAGTATGTGAATTAAGTGTAGATCTAAATAAGAGGAAGGTTTTTTGTAGGCACTTGCATTTGTGCACTCATTTAGCAAATTAGCAGCCATAGCTGGTATGCGTGTGCGTGTGTGCGCGCGCGAGCGCGTGCGAGAGAACAGACCTGCTGAAAGAACCGTAGCGCCTAGAACACTAACAAAATGATTGAAGTTTTAAGTCAGTATGCCCGACAATATAAAATCTGTGACTGCAAAGGCTTCCTCGTTTACTTTCCATAGTGTGATCGAGTACCTGAAAATGCAGTTTCTTGACAGGGTGGGAGCTCCCAGCAGCTATTCTTGGATCTTTTCATTTGTCATTGAATGTGAAATTTCATAGCCCTTTATCATGACCTAGATCAAGAAACAGAATGAATACAGTACCCCACCTTGAGAAATTGCAAAGAACGCTAGTTTCAGATTTCTTTTTCTAGGGTGCAGTCAATCGAACTTCGGTAAATCATTTGTCAACAAAGCAAACTGTTGAGATTTCATACACCCAATGCAACAAGCTACTTGCCCTATTTCCAAGGCAAGCGAAGAAAGTGTTGTCTGTTGCCGCAAGTTGGCAGCTGCTCATGCAAGGTTTTGTTTGGGGTCTGTAAATTGGGCTCTTGATCGAATTTGACAATTGGCATATACACACTAAAAAAAGACGGTTTTTTGAACTCCTACATGCTTAGTTAGCGTGTAAAATAATTTAAAGTTGGGTGTATTTTTATTCTATGATTACAATTCTAGTAACTATCCATGCTGCAAAGACAAAACAATGGAGTTATTTTAGCATGATATAAGTGGTCTTTACAAACCGTGACTATTGCCGTATAAGTTAGATCGGCCTGATTTATGCCAACAGATAAATATTGATTCGCAGTAATGAACAATTCCTTTTTAGTATGACCAGAAATAATATGCTTCTTGTAATTGTTGCACTTTAACGAGAGTGATTTAAGAGTCTGAATACTTTTGATCTAATCTATGAAATTTAATGACTGATGTGCATGTTCCTGTTTGGCACACCAAACCTAATTAAACTATTTATCGGAAAGGGTGATAGGCCTAGTTAGGATGCTTTTGGAGAAAAACCAGTAGAGTTAACAGACCGACCATAATCATTCTCCGGGTTGGGTTTTGCAGGTTTTCTAAGCTTACAATGTGGAGCAAATGAAAATCAAACAGATGCTTACAACATTTCATGGATTCCAGATGATCTATATATAACTACTGGTAACAAATCAACTGTAACCTTCCCCAGTGGGAACTCTACGGTTAAAACTACTTTGCGCTTTTTTCCCAATTCAGTGGATAGGATTTGTTACAGCATGCCAGGCCAGAATAGCAGACCTATTCTTGTTCGAAGCACATTTATTTACAAAAACTATGATGGTTTTAGAAATCCTCCTTCATTCAAGGTGTTTTTAGGGAGAACGAAGCCCACCCAAGTGAACCTCTCAGTGTCTGATCCCTGGGTGGAAGAGTTCATAACTGCAGAAAATGGGGATAAATTATCACTTTGCTTGATTGCTACTGAAGGAGGTGGAACGCCCTTAATATCTTCCTTGGAAATTCGCCCACTTCCTGCAAATGCTTATAGTGGTGGAACAGGACCATATTCCGACAAAATGCTCCGAAAGATGTTCAGAATCAACTGTGGCTACACTGCCAAAATGCTACGGTAAGCAAGTTTAAATATTCTAGGTAGGGGTAGCCTATTGTTTTTGTATAGCCTTCTTTATCCAAGATTTGAGTGAGGTCTGGAAAGGACTTTTGTTGTCAGTTCAATTCTGCTAGTTGCCTATGCAACTCAAGAAAATAAACTGAGTATTGTCACTTAAAGAACCATGATCATCTAATTTGAATTTTTAGCAACCTACTTTTGTTTTTGGTAGATATTTTTGCACTTCTAGCACAAGACGCTAAGAATGAATACCTCCAACAATTCTTTTGCCCCTTTCATTATCAAGAGAATAGAGTTGTGTTATGAAGTCAATTGAGCTGGCTATAAGCCCCACCTTCAAAGCAAGAGACTAAATGACAGACTTTAAATAGTTGCTTGTATGTGCTGGCAGAGGGATTTTTTGACTATCAATGGAGCAAAAATTTTCTAAATTTTGTCTTGAATCAGGTACCCTGCTGATTCGTATGACCGCATCTGGGATATTGATCAAAACTTTGCACCACGTCACCTCTCCAAGGGGTTTGATATGCAAGTAAATATAAATAGTTCTGGAATTCCAGAGAGCCCTCCAGATGCTGTACTTCAATCAGCAAGAATATTGGTCCGAACACAAAATTTATTCTACAATTTCCATCTCAGTGAGAAAGCAAATTACTTTGTAATTGCCTATTTTACCAAGATTGTATCTGTGTACTCTACATTTGATGTACTGCTAAATGGAGATATCATAAAATCTAATTTCACTCTTCAAAGAGGTGAGGCAGGCAGAGTTTTAAATTCTACTCATGATAGCACCACGGAGATAAATATTACTATCCACAATGTCAGCTTCCATCCACAAATCAATGCTCTAGAAGTATACCAGATAGCTGACATCCCCTTAGGAAGTTCACAAAGTCAAGGTTAGTTATTTTAACCTTAACATGTGACTGAATTATGTTTGAGGCATTGTAGCAGGTTTTCCATTGTAATCTGATCAAATATTATTGTGCATTTAAGACTCTAACTTGCTTTACTCTGGTTTAATCGCAGTGTCTGCTCTTAAGGCTATTCAACAAGTTTATCATTTCAACTTAGGGTGGGAAGATGATCCATGTTCTCCATTTCCATGGAAAGGTGTTGAATGTGATGAAGCAAATGAAGTCATCTCTTTGTAAGCAATCAAATAGATGCTGGAAATGATTTAAGGAATTTGAGGCTCTGTTGTGCAATGAAGAAAACAGTAATTCAGTCATTGGGATTTAGAAACATGAGATTTATTCACGACTTAGGACTAATGAGAACAATAATTCATGTTATAGGGACCTTTCAAACATGAATCTAGAGGGACCGATTTCCGTTGCATTTGGAGACCTTCTAGACCTTCAAAAATTGTATGTCGATTCCTTCCTTGGTCAATTTTCATTGTGCTATGTAGTATCAGTCTAAATTTGTTTTGTTTTTCAAATTGACAGCTTGAGACTTTCTTAAACCAAGCAATCAATTGCTCTTAACTGCTGCAGGGACTTGCATAACAACTCGCTCACTGGACAGATCCAAAACTTTGGTGCTTTAGCTAAACTTCAAACATTGTAAGAGACCCCTTCCTAATGGCATATAGATGGAACACAGATTTTCTGATCTAACTTCCATATGAAAAGATGCTGAAACTAAATATATTCTGTGCAGAAATCTCAGCTTCAACAGACTAAATGCAGAAATACCAGACCTGAGTACATTAACGAGCCTGCAAGATCTGTAAGTCTTCTTTATCATTTTAAAATCTAAACCCCTTTATACATTGTATCATTTTCTATTGTGGCTTGAATCTCAGGCATATGTCTCTATGAAATATATGAAATCTGAGAAAAACTAAATACACCTTCTGAGAATATGATCTAGTGGCTGGAATAATATGATCAAATTATGCATATCATTGTCTGTCGGTTGTGGGTCTCGGTTCCTACTATGCAATACAATTTGACTGGTTTGGAAAAAGAAAATTCTTTACAGACTGCTCCTTTTAGCAACGATGCTTGTCATGAATCTTTTCTGAAATTTGGTCCAACCAGAAAGAAAAGTAATTACTTTCTAGTTCTGAAATCAAATTCAGATAGAATTTATTGTCTTCAGCTTATTCAACCTATTTCTATCATGCTCCAGCTCTTTAGTTATCAAAAACAAGAAGTGGAAAAACTAGATGGAAAACAATAGCAGTACATGAATTTCTGTTAAATATGCAGACAATTGAACAAAGAAATGAAAGTTCACAAAATGTCTCTAAAGAAATCATCAGTTGGGTTACATGATCAATTCAAAAATAAAATGAAGCAGTCCTAAATAAATTTCACTTAGAGAGCCCCAACTAAAAATCTCCAGTTAATACATAATGTGATAGCCACTTCCAGTTCTGCCTGTTCCACTTTTTATTTTTATATTTAATGATCGATTTCCTTCCAAAAATATTATTTGTATTTTCTATCTAGATAATTAATTATAGTGTAAATGAACTGCATCAGATATCCTCGAGAAGTTAGATTTGTACATAATGGTTACAATTTTCAGGTCATTTTTTGATGTTTACTTGGATAATTTGACTATAAATGATAAATTTGAAGCATTTATAATCATTGAACTCTTATGTATTATTATATGAATTCTCATAATGATTCTCAGTGTCACGCCATGATTGAAATGAACTGAAACAGCCCAGGAAACAAAAACCATTATTCAAAGGACTCACATTGTTTTTATTTGTTGTCCTTTTTCTTTTAGCTGTTGAAAATGCTTAATATTATCTATTGTATTTTTCTCCGTGACTGAATAAACAGCAAATTGACTCCTATATCTGCTATAACTTGTGTAGGGACATAAAGAATAACAGTTTTCATGGTATAGTCCCGGAGAGCCTAGGAAGTCTGACAAATCTCCGCTTATTGTAAGTTACCCTGCTTTGAAACTCGCAGTGTAATGCCTTTTCAGCATGCATTTTAAAATATTCATAATAACAGTGACTGACTTCCATGGATTACTACAACTTTCAACAGAGACCTGGAAAACAATAAGCTTTCTGGAATCTTGCCGAGCTCTTTGAATAAGTCCACATTAAGCTTGAGGTGCTTCATATTTTTTCACTTTGGTGGTTTGTTTGAATACAAAATGAAGCTTATTTATTTTTGGGTTTCTATATATACATGAATTCTGCTTCTTTTGTCCCGTGAACAGAACATCAGGGAATCTATGCCTTAAATTCCTTGGTGCAGCATGCTCACCTGGACCACCTCCAATTCAAACACCAGAAGTTACAGAACCTCAGATTCCTAAGAACAAAAACCACATCAAGGCTATAATTGCAGGCGCTGTTGGAGGAGTAGCATGCCTGCTCATAGTTGGTGTAGCTCTATTGGTTTTTTACATTAGAAGACAAAAATCAGATGATGGGAGCTCCATATCAAGTATTATTATTTAATTGATCTTATCCTCTCTACTTACACTCAGTTGGCAATTATTGCTATGTTCTTGATTTTTACCATGATGAAACATGTGTCTTGATTGACAGGAGCTGATATGAGAAATTGGAATACAGCAAAACGATTTACCTTCAAGGAAATAAAAGTAGCAACAAATAGTTTTAAGGATACAATAGGCCGAGGAAGCTTTGGGTCTGTTTATCTTGGGAAACTCCCTGATGGGAAACGTGTAGCTGTCAAAGTCCGCTTTGATCCATCCCAATTAGCTGCTGATTCCTTCATTAATGAGGTATCTAAACAATGCTATTGGATTTTGAGGTGAATGAGTTAATTTCGAACTTAAGAAACCAACATGAAAATATAAGGGAAGCTTCTAAAATTTCTCTTATCTTTTTATGCCCGGTAGATATTTTAAAATGTAAATTTTGAATAATAGCAAGAAAAGATATTTATAGCTTATACAATAAAAATGATAATTCAAACATTTTTTTAATTCCAACTTTTGAAGTTCTCCTTGGGACAAGTTAACCGACAGTTCATGGAAGCAGAAGCTAATTTATAAGCCAAAATGAAGCTTTTAATATCAGTTTATAAATCACTGCAGCAATGTACAGCTCATCAGTTGCCAAAAATGAGCATAATGCAAGAGCATCAGCAATAAAAATGGAGATTGGCCGAGAATAATGTAGGGATATTAAGACAAGTGGCAATCATCACCCAATTATTTTCCATTAAATAGTAAAACTACATGAAGGAGGATAATAATGTAACATGAAAATGTAAACTTGCACTAGAGGAGCTATAGTTAATATTTCTACTCAGAGGTAATTCAAAATTCTGTATCACATAATGTTTGAGAGAGTGGATAGAAATAAAAAGGCTAATAGGAAAGGTAGTAAAGACAAAGAGGATAAAAATGGGCAGTTTTATCATAACAGGGTTTGCATTAAAAACGATGGCAGCCACAGACAACAGGAGACCGACTATAATTGCAGAAACAAAGTCAAGGATAGAAAATTCTGAAATGTGCTAGGAAATTACAATATTTATAAAATTGAACAGGGCAAAAACAAGAACAGTCACAGCAGAAAAACTAATTATTTAATGTCTGGTCTTCTTTTACAACCACAGAGAAAACTAGCAGACCATGATGTTGACCAACACAAGCAGTCACAAGTCAGAAAAAACTCCTTCCACCAGCTTGATTGTGCTCCCTATCTCCATCCTGCTGATTACTTTGACTTCAATCATCGCTGCTCTCCAATGGAAACATTCCTCGTTCCTCCCTGCCTTCCAATGGACTCTGTTTTTTTCCGACTGCCAATACCCACCAATCTGCCTTTGGCTCAAACACACAACCACAGTATACCGTCCCTCTATTTTGGCAGTTACCAGCTCCTGCCCGAACCGATCCTCCTTCCAAAATGAGCCTTTTTTAATTCAAATAAAACAATTGCAATTCATTCTTGCCTTCACTGTTTTTAGTTCTAACTTCCCTAACTGCTGCCAACAGAGACTTGCAAAAAGGCATCGATTGGATATCAAGAGTCCTCATGTCAATTGAAGAAGGGAAGAACTAAGCTGACTCCACACTCACCAAAACAAAAAGATCAATGCCCCTGCATCAAAAAATAAAGATGTAACTAATGTGAAATGTGTGAAAACTAAAACTACTTGATTGCTCCATGAATAATGCAACAACGTAAAAGTTAAAGGAACAGTTCATACTAGAATTGATCATACAAGAATCTCACAATTGATGCTTTACTAAAGGTAGTGTTCATTTACAAAGAATACAGTTCACAGAGGGCCATACATAAAATCAGTACCCCTCCCTGACCATGGCAATTCTTCTTAAAGTTCCAGTAATTGTTAATTCTACCATGATCATTGGCTAACTGCTTACTAACACACAATCTTTAGCTGACAATTAGATAACAAAACAACTTGGTTGTACAAGTATTAAAAATATATCAAAATATAAAATTACATTGACTGCATCATTCCCCAACTCCTCCCTGCCACCAAAAAGAAAAAAAGAAAACTTGGAATCCCATCTAAAAGAGGCTGCTCCAGTGGGTCGTGCTTTCTTGATTGCAGCTCAGAGTTTATAAACCTTTCTTGTCCTTTTCTTTAAGTGACTCACAATGATTTCACTTTTTCTTGAGCTCTTGACCATATGGACAGCCTCCAAAAGCTTCTTCTGAGCTTGCTGCTGTAATTTTAGCCACCTTTGCCTTTAATTGAGCCATACTCAACAGGGGAGAGATGGATCCATTCAATTGTATGGGAGAGGTCGTTTGTGCCAATCAATCGTCAACCACTAACAATAGTAATAGGTAGGTGAAGATAGTCACCCATGAACCTGTTATTGGGTGAAAATGCATGCTATATGCACTCAACTTTGTATTGCTGGTTGACAGGAGAGGGGTTGAGGACCTCTCTTGGTTACTTGCCCATACACAGGACCCTATAGAAGAGAAAAGGGTGATGCAAGGAGTGATTCCCAATCCCAACAGATAAAATACTGTAGTTGGCTGGTGTTGCCAACTTAAACATGTGGGCCTTAGTAAGATAGGCCTGTTGAGCCAACTACTACTGAAACCACATCCTTTGTTCCTTCATTTCACTTTGTAAGGTCTTGTTAGCCAAGAAAACCTTTTCTGCTTCTTCACATGCTTTATGTTGATCATACATTTCATTTTGCAGCATAAGATATTGGTACTTGAAATGATGTTCAGAAGAATACAATGCTACCAAGATTCTGCCATCTATACTTGGAATAGGAGGATCTCTAATTGGTAACCATTGGTCTAACATCTCAGGTGTACTCTTATCTGGCCATCAATGGTTCGTAAATGTTCTCACAGCTCTAAATCGCTGTCTTCTTAACCAACTTCCTGATGCAAATGACCACTTGTAAAGTTAGTGGAGAAAGAGAAAATTACACACTTCGAACTATGTTAGTGACATGAAGCATGGCTTGGGAAAGAGATCCTATGCAGTATAAAAATTGCTGCAAGGTACCAGTGGATCAGTAGGTTCTGGCCAAGGAAATTTTACTGACATATAATTTAGTGGGGGCTGGGAAGATCTACTTGGCCGAGAATGTGTTGGTGTAGTGGAAGAGTGAACTCATTGTGATAGTGGGGCAGCTCTGGTTCTGGCATTCGATTATACAGTATTCTCCACTTGGTGAGGTTCTAATGACCCAATAGGGTAACCCAATTGGTGTTGTCACTCTTCTATGGTGGAAGCCTCATCTATTGATAGATCCAAGGGAGTAGGGAAATGAACAAGTACTTGATTTCCCTATAGCTCCTTCAATTCTTCTTCTCACTAAATTTCTACTACTTCACTAACCACCTCTTCTTCTGACATTGTGTCCTTTACCACTTTTTTCATTTTTTCGTGACACTATGACTGTCCCTTGAGGTTTTCTCTTGGCCCTCGAGATCTGCAAACCATGCTCCTAAGGGTATCCATCAGAAAATAGATGGTCAAGCTGGGCTATAGGAAGTCTCCAATCACAAATCACCATCAGGTACGACCTGGGTGTATACTGCACCTAAAAATATTTTGACAGCATGGTATGTTATACTGAACCCCATATGTTTCAATGAGTAGAACTCGTAGCTTATGGCAAATAACAATTCTTCTTGACTGTAGATACCCTCTCTGCAGAGATCAATCATGTTGTTGGTAATCCATTTTTGCAATATCCAAAGCTCATGTACCCCCAACCAATCTGTTCCTAATGAGTTCCATTATACAATGCCAATCTTTTGTACTAGTTAATTCTTTTTCAATCCTCTATTTCTCTTGGCTCACATTCTTGCTATATATCCACTGGTCAAATCAGCCCTGCAAAAATTCAGGACAGCCAGATCTTTATACGCTTTACTTTGGCTGTTGGTGGTGGACTTTTGAATTGATGATCTCGTGGAAGCTACTCCAAACACTCTAGAGAAGACAGCAGAGGTACAAGTAATTCTGGCCTTATAAACTTTCCTTTACTGAAAGTTTTTAAGGTTGGAAATAATATTTTTCCATACAGAGACGTTGAGGGCTAGCTTGAAATCCATCTAGTTCTCATATTATGGAGACAACACCACTTTTAGAAACTATAAATTCAAAGCTACCTTTCCCTTAAAGAGATAAGTAGATCACCTTTTGTTTGACATATCTACAGAAGAGTCATTCTTCTCTAAGAAGTAATATTTGTAATCAAAGATTTATTGGTGTAAAAGTCTAGGGCAAGTGCAAAATTTCCAGGATTTGTGCTTTATAATCACACATTGAAGCTTATCAGTGGTTTGTATGACCAATGATGGAAGGAATGTATCTATAAAGCCCTATTAATTATCAATCAACAGATCTCCAACTAAAATCGTTGCAATTTTAAACATCCCCAGCTCTAGAATTGTTTGGTATGCTAGTATATCAGTTGTGTATGTTGAAACATATATCTTCTCAGAGATATAGGTTTCATTATTTTACACAATGTTTGATTGTTGTAGAATTGATAAGATTAGTGATATTTGAATAGAAGACTTAATCTGTGTTCATAACCTGTTCTTCCTGTGAATGTTAATCTTCATTACTGGTTGAATAGGTTTCTTATTTTGTTTATATATAGTTTTTCAATATATCCTACTATGAAATATCCCATTGAAATGAGGAGGTGTCCCCTGATTTTTCTACAGTTCTCAGACCTACGTGTAGTGGCTCCTCCTTTGCAGTATCTGATCTATTTATGATTTGTTATCAACCTAATGAATTGGTGCTGCTACAAGTTGATTGGTCCTCACTAAGCTATGACAAATTGACAACAAGGTATAGGCAAATTGTTGCATCAATATTTATGTGATGAAGGGTTCAAGAAATATGCAAGGATTTAATCCCAAAATTACTCATGTGACCTCATTGTGTTGACATTTTTGGGAGGTTTAGGCAGGTCTGAGCTAGCCACGTGGCATGCCCAAGAGGCACAACTCCCCATATGACATGAACACTCTTACATTGAATTAATTCTCAGTTATGTGTCTGACTTTTTGTTCGAAGATCTATGCTAAGGACCATTCTATAATGATAACCAAGTATTATGAGTGGTGAGATAACCAATTAGATGATGGATCAAGTATTTGACTAAAACCAAATTGAACATAATATTATATAGATGTACATTCTAGGACATAATGATTATGACTTGGGGAAATTTCACTAAAAACATGAACACGCTTATATAGAGACACCCTTCATCAAATGACTTAATAGATAACTATTAAAGATGCCCTTGATCAAATTACTTAATAGATAACTATTAGATACACCCATCATAAAACTGAGTCCTGTGTTAAGGTAGAACGCCAAATGCTAAAGCAGATATGATGAAAAATGCTTAAAGATGTACAATGTACTAGAATGAAAAGCTTGAGGACAAGAGAAGCAACCTTGGAAATCTGTTCAGAATTCGTAAATGTAGGCAGGTTATTCTGTTGCATTGTGCAAATCTCATGCAGGGCAATGATCAGTCTATTAGCAAATCCAATGTTGTCTTATTATATTCTAGTTGTCATCACCACAACAAAGAGAACACAGGTTATTGCAAATAGAATGCATTTAATTATATGTATAAACATGGTGTACACAGACCTGCACTGCATTCCTGGCTTACATATGATCTGATAATCAATTTAGTGATCTCTGAGAATCTCATAACATATACAAACAGAAACAGAATGGTAAGCTGCAATAGTTGGCTCCAATGTTGAGGATGTCAACTCCATATTTGACATAGACTTAAACTAAATTATAAATCAAGTGCATCATATCAGATGTGAGTAATAACATTCATTTATTCATGTTTTTATCTCATGTGGTAATAAAAATGATCAAAATCCTGTATACATTGTCTGGTATTGGAAGTTTCTTTTCCTATTAAAAAATTAACAAAAGACAATAAGATCAAACATTGTAGAAATAAATAATTTATATACACCCTCAATATCCTATATTTCACTGTTACGATTGATTAGAAAACACAATTATTGTCATTTCCACATTTAGTAAGGATAGCATAGATGAAGAACCCAAAACATAGGAGAAACCAAAAACAAAAAAATGGTGTTCTTGATGATCTGCCATTTAGACTCCCATCCCAAATAGTTATAGACCACTGAATTGAACTGAAGCCATTTTGAGAAACTATTTAGATCCCTGTGTAGATCAAGTTGCATAAAAAAACAAAAACCAATCCTTAGAAGTAACAGGAAAGGATGCATAAAACCATGGAGTTCTTCTTTTAGGTGTCCTGAATAAAGTTATCAAATTTACAACCAAGAATTTTTAGCACCAGTCCACATTATCTGAACTTTAAAACATTACTTTAAAAACTATGACTTGATGTCTATATTAACTGCAACTATTCTGACACTTCCCATTAAAAAAAAGTTGATCAGCTTCAGACAATATAGATGTTCCTTAGTATTGACTCGTCTATGAACCTAGACCTAAACTAGTCTATAAACTATTTAAACAATTGCACTTTCTGGATTTTTTTCAATATTTCAATTTGTGGCAACGGAAAATATATGATCTGAGAGAAGATGCAAATGATAAGAATGCCAGAATATCATTAACCTTCTCAAAGAAAAAAAGCATGTTCTCCAGGTATAGATTATAAAAAATGCCATTTATTACAACAAGGCATGGTAGTACCCAAAATTGACCTCTCAGATACAAGGTGAATGTTTTGGATGATTCCAACTAGATACCTTGCAAAGTATTTAAGGAAAAATACTTCTTAAAGTTCTTTACAGGATTACATGAACATTTGGTGCATAACAATGTAGAGGTCTCAGGTCAAAGAAGTGGTTGGAACTTGGGCCTAATTTTAAACCAAATCAATTATTAGATGTTAGCTTGATTGCATGACCTCAGAATCCTAGATGGTTACAAAGACTTCACAATAATCATTCTACAAACTAGATATAAACATTGCAAGCTTAAAATAGCACCTACATTCTAATGTTAGATTAGCTAGATAGATATCTGACATGCTAATATTTCTGAGCCGCAAACATAACTAATAGGAAAATGCCTTTTTAGCTGCAAATGGCCTGTTAATTTCTTATCTTTGGCCATATCTGACACTGTCTATTGTCTATACTGCAATGTGGTACAAGTTGGTAGGACTTATTGTTGACAGCGATCTTGTTTTGATCTCAAAAGCATGAAAATATGGTAAAATTGCCTATGTGAAGTATACTCCTTCAGCTATCATCAGTGTTTAGAGTGAGCTTCTTCTAATTTTTGAAGCATCATTTGGGTTAATGGCAGGTATTTTTGCTCTCTCAAGTTCATCATCAAAACCTTGTTACATTGGAAGGATTTTGTCAAGAGTCAAAGCATCAAATTTTGGTGTATGAGTATTTACCTGGAGGGGCTTTGACAGATCATCTTTATGGTATGATATGGATATCTGGTAGTTCAGTTTGGTTGTTGTCTTCATTTTGCATTGTGCATGTTTTCTTTGAAATATTCATTTTTCTTTTAAAATTTAGTATGTACTTTTAGTAATCAATTTTTCATTAACTTATATGCAGGTTCTAGAGGCAAAAGGAAACCACTGGACTGGAAAACACGATTGAAAATTACTGTAGATGCTGCAACAGGTATATTGATTGCTCAAATTAGGTTCCAAAATATATGTTCCAGTAGATTGTAAATATCAAGAAATCTTTCTTCACAAGGCATTTGAAGCTCATAGCCACCGAGTTTCCCTCCTGTACTCATTGTCAGCACGAGTAACCAACATTTAAGTTGAGAATGTATGACGCAATCCCACCTCAGCTATCTGTGTTTGGATTTGTATGATGCCAACAACTTAGGTTCTATAGACTACTGTTCAAATTATTTCTGGAATATCTTATTTTAATTTCGCATAAGAGGCCATTTCACTATAGTTCTAAGCATCTATCTTTATATCCAACCTTGAAAGTCATTTTAAAAAAAAAAAATCTTCACAATTTCCTGGAGCACATACGAAACCAAGTGAAATCAGATTATTCTCAGGATGAGTCAATGTGAGATGTTACAAAAAGCATAATTTTTAAGAGACCATAAGAATTATCTGCTTGAATAATTTCTTATATAGTCTCTTGTAATTTAGTATTTTCCCTAATTATATTCAACTCCCAACATAGCATATCTCTTTTGTTGCAGGTCTAGAGTATCTTCACAATGGAAGTGATCCCAGAATCATCCATCGAGATGTTAAGTGTAGCAATATTCTTCTAGACTCTGATATAAATGCCAAAGTATGTGACTTTGGACTCTCTAAGCAGATGGTTCAAGCCGATGCAACCCATGTGACAACTGTTGTTAAGGGAACTGCTGGATATCTTGATCCTGAGTAAGATTGCTATCCATTTTCCTCAATGTTGCCACTCTCATTAAATATCGTCTTTTTAACTGCAAATCCAGAGTGTGATTCCTCACCCCTTTCTAATTCAATTGATTTTTTTTGCAGGTATTACTCAACACAACAACTAACTGAAAAAAGTGATGTATATAGTTTTGGAGTGGTACTTTTGGAGTTAATATGTGGACGTGAACCTCTCAGTCATTCAGGCTCCCCAGATACGTATAATCTAGTTTTATGGGTACTATTTCTTTCCTGTTTTCTAGTCATGTCCTTTCCAAATACCCATAAATCTTGCTTTGTGTTCCATCTGCAGATCACATAAGTGTAAGGTAATTGCACTTAATCTGTTTTGTTTATTAAAGACAAAACCATTATAGTTTTTGAGTTCACCAAACCCATTCCATCAAAGAAATGTGGCAGTGTGATGATGACTCAACAATCAATGCTTTGTACTGTCTACAAATAATCTTGCAAGTGATCATCATTTCTTCTCATCTTAACTCTTTTTCTTATTTTCATTGCTGAAATTCATCTAAATGTAGAGTTTTCTGATACAGAGGTTCAACACAAGAATTGCTTCAGAGGGCATAGGATAATCGGCTTGGAAGATTTAATCACAGATTTGCCAGAAAATCAAAACCTGACGTACAAAACTAAAATCAACAAATATAAAGTCAAAGTAGCTTGTCACCTTTCCCTATCAAGTGCATGCCACTTGTTGGTGCTCAAAGTTGTAAGTCATAAATCCGTAATATCAGATCTTCTCCTAAGCACTAGAGGTGTCATGCTTAGGACAAAGATCTCAAACTTATGAGCAAGGTCAACAACGGACCAATTTACTAAGGTAGGTAAGACCTTTGTCTTTTGGCTCTTCTAGACCAAGGGGGCTTCCTTAAGCTGCTATGCAGATTCCATTACAGGTAACAAACACAGACCTTGCCAAAAACCATACCTAGTGCATAGTATACTCATATTTAGGCTTTCACTTTGTATCTGTATGCCGGTTCGATAATACAAGATCTTGAACCTTCTTTAAGTAAATGAATTACTGCACAAAGTGTCTCAGATTGTGTTCCCGATAGCTTGTATTGTTGTTATGCACATCTAAATATGGTAGTGAATACAACTAATTGCAACACAATGTAGAATAATTTTTAAATTTGGTTGTTTTGGATGTGTTGGTGTAATGGGAGATTGAACAAAGGCAGACGGGTGCCTATATCCACTAGCGTGATAGAGTCTCATAATTCAAACACAAAAGGATGCAATGATTGGAATCCACTTGGTAACACCTTAACTAGATGTCATTAAAGACTACACCTTCAAATCTAGGCATAAGCTAGGATCTGTGAATATAGATAAGAAGATGAATAAAATTGCAAAACATTGAAAGAATCTAACTTAATGAATATGTCACTGAAGACTACACCTTCCAAACCTATGCATTAGTTATGCTCTATGCATACAAATAAGAAGATGAATGTTAAAGGAAAACATTAAAAGAATATATCGTAATAATCCATGAATAAACCCATATTATATTACTTTGAGAAGATACCTTACAAATTCTTTGTAAGGATTTTAAAGAAGCCTAGCTAGCCTAACTAATTAGAAACAGCACTCAGAAATGTACATAATACACAAGGAGACATTCAGATTATGTCAAATCTACACATTTGGTTTGTTCTCTAGTGATTAAAATATCTCATTACACATTTCCGATGAAACCTAGATTGTTAGAATGCAAAATATATTGATCCTTGATTTGAAATTGAAACCTTAATAGTTTGCAACAACTTTTCTCCCTTTCTTGCTTTGCAACCATTTTTCCATCCCTTGGACAATGGAAACTGGAAATATATATCATTCAACACATATGTGCAACCATGGGAGAAGAGACTTAGCTGTTTGGCACTATAAAAGTTGTCCATGCTTTCACACATCATCATTCCATGTCTTTGTACAAGAAATTTTGATTTATAGGCACCCAACAATAGAAGAAACAAATGGGGTTTTTGTTCTTGTGATCATAGCCATACCACTCATTAATGGCATCCTTTGTTGTATAGGGAAAGGAGGAACCTATAAATTCATTAACATGGTGGACTGGAGATAGTGTGAGAACCATTGTGAGTTGGGATACAACCACCATATTAATGGCTACAGGGGTTGATTTCATCTTCCATGGCTTGAGGTTGCATGTGAATCTATTCCCTTGAGATGAGCAACTAATTTTGGGCAGGAAATTCTACTTATAATAGTTGCGGAATCAATTCTGGTCATAAATGGTGACTTGGATCATGCATGGAGGAAGGTAATAAAGAAGAATGCAAAATATGAGAGTTATAAAGTTTTGGGGATTGGGGATCCCTTATGAACCATTAGAAGCAAGCAAATTGAAGTACCCCTACATGACTAACTTTGAAAAGTCATATGAAAGAAATTATCGATAGTTGGGAGTCGAGGATACCACAAAATTCATACCACTTATTGGTGATCACAGATAAAGAGTACACCATATTGTTGATATTTTGGCCTTTACTGCAAATATCCAGTGACTTGGGATTTTCGATAGGAATAAATAATAATATTAAATATTGGGAATTTTTAATATTTATTGTTTATTTATGTAAATCAATTTATGGGCCCAATGTTGTCCCTTGTTGAATTGAAATTATCATTTCAATAGGGCAGTCGGCCCCTTGAGGAAAATATTGTTGCTCGTATAAATAGAGAATGATTCTTGAAGGGAAAGATATAAAAAACATAACATATGCCTTCCTCTCAAGAATCAATCTAGGAGCAGCGATTATCCTTGACAAAAGGAGGGCGATCTTGTTGCAAGAGTCAATCTAAGTGCTAGACAAATTTGGAGCAGACCTAGTGAGCAAATTCTGGGCTAATTAGAGCAGACCTAAGGAAGGTGAATTAGGGTAGAATGAAGCCCTACAAAGTGCAAACCTAGGGCGAACAACAGCAGCCTTAGGGAAGGCGAACTAGGGCAGAAATATGAGCGATCTCAAGGGATTGAAGGGCAGATCCATGAGAGCAATCTAGAGCACTTGGTGATTTATTGTAATCAGATCTTGTTAGCATTTAAGCAAGGATTAGGTTCAGATCTGAGTGCTTACAATATTTGGATTAGAATTGGATAAGAGCCTAGGTGGGCTATATCTACATTGAAGAAGACACATTGTGGAGATTAAAGCTATAATCTGGGTATTATCTCTCCTTATTCTTTGTGTTTTATTATTTATCCTGTGCTTAGTTTTGTTAGATCTCTATAGATTGATATATTCCTTGTGAGAATCTGAAAATACTAACACATATCTCATGTCTAAGGTATATAAAAATAAAAGTATTTGTGCATCTTTGACTCCTAAAAGATACATGAAGGGAAATATTAGGAGTTGGGGATTAGGGATACCAAGGAATTTATCTTGTAAGGCATGCAAATAAGAATTAGTTCAAACTCAAAATCTTGATAAGTTACCATAGTGTAAAAAGTCAGGGATTGAGAGTTAGGAATACTTAACAACCCATGGTAGAGGTACCATGTTAGGTATTCTTACATGATTATCTGAAAATATATGAATGTTGGGAGTTAGGGGTTGAGGATAATCTATAACTCATAGTAGAAGGTGAGTAGATAAGAGGATAACCAAAACTATGACCTCAAAAAATAGCATAATGAAAATGATCAAGAATCGGGAATTAGAGATACTTCGTACCACATGCCCAAAAGAGATCGTCAAAGGTATGCCCACACTTTCAAATTCAAAATGTCAAAAATTGCAGATCACAGTTCAAACATACATGGATGAGAAAGTAAAAAACTAACAAGAAAAAGGGGAAATGCCAAGTTCAAAGGTAAGGTATACTTGAATGGGAAAGTTTGAAACTCTGACAATTTGCACATACTAAAAAAAATGAATAGGAAATGCTCCACACTTTGAATTTTTGGATTTGAGAAACTTCCTATAGGAAATAAGGCAGCAAGCAACTAAGAGGGGGGGGGGGGGGGTGAATCAGTTGCTTCTAAAACACTAGATCTTCAAAAACCTTAAACCCTTATGTCTGATTTATGAAAAGTAATGCAAATAAGCATAAATTAGAAAACATCCACAACACAAAACACAAAGATTTTTATTGTGAAAACCCAAATTAGGGTGAAAACCACGGTGTGGCTTGAACCCACAATAAGACTAATACCTTGTTAGAAGTGCTTATTACAAATATGGAATGCACATGCATTCAGGCACGTTGCCTAGAGCTCATTGCTCAAAATGCTTTGGGCTACAACTCTAAGGAAGGCTTTCACTTTACAAGACCACTATAATGGTCGATCTGACTACAATTAGAAATTTTATGAACTGTACAACAACATCTATCTCATGCCAAAGTTAGTTCCGAATTTCCAATGAAGTACAACACAAATTTTTGATCAACACCTTCTCTGACTCCTTCAGACAAACACTCTAATCACCAACAAATCTTCTAGTCTTGCTCCACACACTGTCAAGCATTTGCACCAAAAGATTTTGCCCTAAAATCATTTATAATTCATTAACCAAAGTCGATAAAACCCTAACTTTCAATTTTCATCGCACTGCGCCAAAATCAACAACCATGATCAAAACATGTCGGCTACATATAGCTTAGATCCTTCATAACCACCTCGAGATCATAACTCTTCCACAAAATGTTTTATTGATCGCCCATAAAAAGTTTTAAAATCATGTCGGCCAAGAACATAAGAAAATATAACACCGACTGAAAAATCTTTGAATCTGATCACCACGATCAATGCATACCGCCAACTAAGAAGGCACATAATCCTAGAACATCCTTAGGAATCATGAAGCACAAACAAACAATCAAATCCACCCCAGCTAATGGATTTGCCAACATTTTATGCTACACCTCAAAGAACACTGTCACCTTCCTCTATAACACTTGAAAATGCCTTGCAGACCCTCAGAATCACGAACTCTTTGAATGGAAGACACATCACCATGTCTTAAACATATTCCCAAATGCACAACCAAAGATCTCAACCAATGTACGTGCGCAAAGCCAATCTTTGCAACTTTGATATACTGACAGACAACAAAGTAGCTAGTCACCAACTATGATCTCATAACTCACCCAAATCATCATGTCAACCCCTGAAACTTGACATGGACCAAGAACACAATCTCTACATCATCCCATGAGGTGCGTGACTCCTCATCTGCAGTAAGCTATCCTCACTGAACCTCTGAACATACTGTTCCTCTGGCAAGATTGCATAACAGACATGTTGACAACAATGCCAACACATCCAACTTGCCAATACTTCCAACAACTAAAGGAAACATGGGGAATGGTGAAGAGCAATGCTTATGTAAACTTTGATCAAGGGACGCTTATATGGAGTTTTCTAACGTTGGCTATAATTGATGGGCCAAACAAGACTAGATGCACAAAGAGGCACCAATTCAAGCAACTTTGGACAAGGTGCCAACACCACCTAGGACCATCAAAGCTAGGGCATGCAGCCCACAAACAAACTAATATCTGCGGCTTATCTGAGTTCCAAAGTTCCATCATTCTCGATGAAACCATTTCATCTTTCCACCACAAAAACTTAGCACTATTCATAAGCATTGCTAGAATTAAAATATTTATCTAAGCATTAATTTTCATCAACAATATTTACTTGAGTACCAATTTTATCTATCTATTGTTTCCTTGTTTCAAATATCTCCCTAACAAAATGATAATGTGCATCCATAGTTTTAGTCTGAGCATGGTAAACAAGATTATTTGCTAGACAAATTGCACTTTGTGAATCACAATTCAAAATTATTTGACTCTTAAAACCAATAATATTACCTAATCATTGTAACCACAACATTGGTTGCCACCATGTGCTTTGCTTTAGTAGCAGATAATGCAAGTTTTTGTTGTTTCTTACTTGTCCACCTCATTGCTGCTCCAAATAGAGTAAAGACATAACCACTCGTCGATCTCTGTTTATGCAAATCTCCAATTCAATAAGAATCAACAAACCCTTGTATGTTCAGCACTTTGCCCACAACATTAGTGCTATGGTAATTGAAGTACCTAGACACTCTCTTCATCTATGTCCTATGCTCTTTTCTAGGATTTGACATGAACCAATGTAGAACTGTCACTACTTGGGCAATGTTCAGCCTTGTATAGACTATTGCATACGTAAGACTGCCTACTACACTTGCATAATAAACAATGCTCACCCTCCAAAGCTTCCATAGACTTAGGTCCAAACATAACTTAGTTCCTATAGGAAAAGGAGTACTTATAGGATTGTTGGCATGCATGTTGAACTATTGCAGAATATTCTCAAGTTACCTCATCTATTTTTAACCATAGCTTCTTGTAAGTCTTGTCTTTATGGATCTCCATATCGAGTACACCTAGATCTTCATCTCAAATCTACTAGCCAACCCAGGCTTGAGTTCCCTATGAATGCTTTATTGTTCCCAATGACTAACATATGTCATCAACATATAAAACAATGATTAAAACTCGATCACCAACTTGCTTATAATATACACAACGATCAGCTTGAACCCTAGCAAAACCTAGTTATATCAAATGTGAATCAAATTTTTGATACCACGTATGTGCTGACTAATTCAACCTATACAAAGATATTGCCAATTCACAAACCAAATTTTGTTTACCCCTTAGCTTAAATTCTTTAAGCTGAACCATACATATCTCCTCTAAATCTTCATGCAAGAATATTGTTATCACATCTATTTTTTTCACTTCAAACTAAGAAGACACGGCTTTAGACAATAACATCTTAATGGAGTTCAACCTAGCTACAAGAGAAAAGATCTCACTAAAGTCTATTACTTCTACATAGGAGTAACCCTTTGTCACCAACGTGACTTATACCTTTCCAATGTTCCATCTATTCTAAATTTCTTCTTGAACACCAAATCCTAGATGTAAACTTATGGATAAAACTGTGCACTTATTCCAGAAGTTTGCATCTACATTCATGGACTGTGAAAAACTTATACCTGTCACCAAATTGTAGTCAATGGATTCTCTGGCAGGCAGATCAAGTAAGTCCCAAGTCTTATTTTTCTATGATGCCTCCATCTCCTCTTTCATGGCTTCTCTCTAAGACTTGTTATCCTTAGAAGGGAGAGCTCCTACATGGTTCATCATTAGTATAAGAGCGAGCAAAAATACACTCAAAATTTTGTGGACCATACCTATCAGATAACTTTCATTGCTACATAGGCATTCTCATGGTTGTTATTGGTGGACTTACTCTTGCACCGCATCCTATTTTCTCTAGAGTTTGTGCTAGATGTGCTTGCTTTCTCTCCATCCAAATTGTCATGTCCACTTGGATATTCATCATCAAATAGATCTTGTCACTCTATTTTGTGTTAAAAAGTGCATCTTGTTACTCACCTCTTCATTTGATTTTTCTTTTTTGGATAAAACTCCAAGTTCTCTGAATATTACATCCCTTGATTAGTGAACCTTCTAGACCACTAGAGTCTAGAATTACTACAACTAATATCTACCCAAATCAAGAAATTGTTTTTGAATTTAAAATCTAAATAAAAGAAACTATCTATTGTAGCAAACAAACAACACTAATTCATGCATCATTTTTTAAACCCTTTTCATTTAATTACCTACTCATTTGCCAACAGTTCAACAAGAAAATTACTTCAAGGAATGCTGGCAAACATATGAGTTGCAAATCCTCAATCCACAAGCAAGCAAGAAAGAAAAATCCAAGCCTTTGAATCAAAACCTTTTTTTCCCAATTGATTCTAGGTTTTAGAAAATCCTCTCTCTAAGAAGGTTACATTATGGAGGAATGAGAAGCTCTTTTGCAACGTAAGAGGGAACCTAAAACAAAAACACTCTTTTCCTTCCCTGGTTCACTAGATGATTCAAAAGGAGATATTTCTACTAAATTAAAATGCCAATTTCTAAAATACTTTAAATACCCAATATAATAATATTGTCCTTTTCAAATAATTGAAAAGCATAACATAATTACAGAAGCTATTTAACCAGTTTGCACATATCAAGCACAAACAAAACTAGTTAAAAACATCCAAGAGAAGAAGCATTTATGGGTCTAAATTCTAATACATAGGGCATCTAGAATTGTGATTGTGGATAATGGTTTCACATGTTCCACGCAAGACACGTCAATTCTAATTTCTAAATGAGTATGACAGGCTAATAAAGTCAAACAAACCAGGTGACTGTCTCAGATTAACCACTATTGGGATAACTTGTGCTTGCACACTCAAACACTACACGCACTCGGCCAACATAATGCAATAACCAGAGCACAGTAAAAGAAACCAATCATCATATATGATTCACATTAATTACAAACATCATCATAACATACAAATATTACCCAATTTAATCATTTACCAATGCAATAAACAAAACCATAAAATTAACTCAATCAGCCTATTATTTTTTAATGAAAAGGGTGAAGCTAAAAGATTCCCCACACATTAAATCTTAAAACACTACACACACACATCTAATTATACAACACAAGTTCCCAAGAAGAAACACAAAAACCATTGAATATCATTAGATGTCTAGTACAAAACTACATCCTACGTAGAGACATAGACGCCTATGGGACTTAGAGTGGAAGTCCCATAGGCTCATACTTATTCAATTATCCGTGCTCAAGCATTTTTTATGCTCTGATACCATTGTATGATATATTTTTATTGATCAGTCAAAGGGTGAATATATACAATGTACCATGAGGAAATACAATTACATGATAGAAACTTATATCTAATTTTACAAAAAATATATTATTACCAATTATGAATATTTGACTAACCATACAACGTAATATTTTAAACATATCCATCTTATGGTAGATTTGTAGAAGGATACATTAGTAGTCTAGCCAATCTCCAGCCAACCTTGTTTTCTGTTCTAAGATGGAGACAAGATGATTGTCTAAACTTTAAAGCTTATCATTTCTTATCAAATATTTTATAGGTTCCAAGATTAGGCCACCCACTAGACTGGTGTACGTGAGGCTTGGTCGGCTCTAACATAGCCTCTCTGAACCTCTCGTAAAAGCCAGTAGGCTGACTCTACTGTTAGTCAGCATGTTCTAGTGTGTTATCAGTTGCCTCAGACTCCTAAGTAGTTAGCTCCATGGCCATCTTCTCTTCTTGGCACTAAATTCACATGGGCTGTTTTCATTCATAGTATTTTTTCAGTGACTCCAATAAATTTGGAACAAAATCCAGATAATTCAATCATCAATGCGAGGCCCAACTATTATCCCTTCTCAATCCGTACATCGAAGTAGATAACTTAAACTTTAGCCTCCAATACCCATTGAGTTCATCTCTGATCATAGAGGTGTGCTTGAGTCACTGCTATGCATCAGATCATGTATATCCACCAAGGGCTAGTCACAGTTTATCCTATCTTTCCACCAAAATTCGGTAGGGTTTCTCCTATGCTTCAAAGAGATATGGGGGCTGCATATTACATTTTCTAAGTGATATTTTTATCCAGTCAACTAAGCTTGAATTTGCCACCAGCATCAAATTACTTATTTGGTGATGATAATCACTCTCTTCTGTAAATATTTCTATTTTTCTAATCAGGTCTTTGATTTTTGCATTTTTTCGTATGTACTAGATCTTATCCAGCTACTACACACTTTCATCCATGCATATTTCTTTCACCCACACTAATTAATAGTCTAAGGACTTACTTTGACAGTTGATCTTGCCTGTCAAGCAGATATTTTGTTGATAGCTATCCATTTGAAATTTCCTTTCAAATATTACGAGACGCACACATAAATGTTCCTGTTTAATGGCCATCAAATTTAGGGCATCAAGCAATCAGATTTGAAGAAATCTCTTTGTTTTCTCTTCTTTTTGCATGCTTTTTCTCTAGCTTGCAGTGAAAACCGAGACATCATATCATTTGTATCACCCAAACTGAGGACTATATTTCCATTTCATTCTTGATGTCTTTCTCAAAAAAGAAACAAATAAGTATTGTGTATTGTTTGAAATTGGGTTTCCGTTTTCAGTGAAATCTCTCCTTCCATTCTTCCTAGTTCCTACAATTTTGATTATATTTTATCACAAAAAATGCCTAATTATGGCCATGCGGCCATCAAATATAGGCCATAAAGAAATCAGTTTTGAAGAAATCTCTTTGTTTTCTCTGCTGTTTGTTTGCTTTTTCTCTAGAATTCTGCAGTGGAAACGAAGACACCATATTATTCACATTACCCAAAGCTGAGGACTATATATTCCTTTCATCCTTGATGCCTTTTTAAAAGCAGAAACAAAATGAGTACTCTATTGCTTAAAATAGGCTTTCCATTTTCAGTGAGAAATAGTGACTTCGATTCAGAGTATTTACTCAAGGAGATATTGCCATAAAATGGTAACTAAACCATTTAAATTTTAGGCGAGGATCAATAGCCTCATAAGATTTCCATATATTTTGAGCAATAATGGAGCAACAAGCTGAAGACTATATTTCCCCTTTAATCTTGATGGCTTTCTCAAAAAACGAACAAATATGAGTACTGTATTGTATAAAACAGGCTTTCCATTTTCGGTGAGAAATGGTGACTGCCTTACAGGGCATTTGTTCAAGGAGATATAGCCCTAGAATAGTAACTAAACCATTTAAATTTTAGGCGAGGATCAATAGCCTCATAAGCTTTCCATAAATTTTGAGCAATAATGGAGCAATACTTAAATGTTGGAAGCTAAGCTTCCTAAAAAATTGTCTACTGTTACAAACCGCCAGCAAGAATCCTAAAGAAGCACTTTCTATGCATGCTTTATCACCTCTATTTCCCTTCATTGTCCATAGTACACACTAATGATGCCAAACTCTTCTTTGCTTTATGTAGAATTTTATGATGAAGTTAAAATCCAATACCCAAATTGGAAAAATTAACCATTAGGTGAAATTTCATTGCTCCCGAGGGTTCTCACACAAGTGAAAGTCCTGAGAGTGCCAAGTAGAACATATAATACACATGGATGGCACAAGGCTTATATTTACATAATTACATTATATAAATGCTCTTTGCATCTTCATGTTATTGGGTTTATTTGGTGCCAATCTTCTTTGACCCTTATATATCTACACTATTGCTTATATGCTTTTGTCTTTTATCCATGCTTAGATTCATTAGCATACTATAAACACAATTCCATTCCTTAATATATTTGAAACAGAAATCCATTATTTATTTTCACTCCATTGATCATGTGCAGGCAAAACCCCATTTACAAGCTGAAAACTATGATGTCGTTGACCCAAGTTTCGAAAACAATTACAAGATAGAAAGCTTGAAGAGAGTTGCCCGTGTTGCTGCACAGTGTGTGGAGAGAGATGCTTCACAGAGACCAACTATGTCAGAAGTCCTGTCTGAACTCAAGGAGGCCCTGGTTATTGAACAAACTCAAACTGAAGTGAATGAAGAAGCAGTGTGACTAACTGAAATTGGTAAAGCCCATTACAGATTTGAGATCATTTATTGTTAGCACTATGTTTCTCTCACGAGGTTTGTTCTTAGATTCACTGGGTGAAACGCAATCCATTTGGTCTTTAAAGATTTTTGGTGATTTCCATGTTTACTTCATACATTTAAAGATACAAGAAGTAACATTGTTAAACTCTAGATTCTATTTTAGAAAAGTTAAAAGTGGATCAAAGGTATAACCAAATTATACTTGAAATTTTATATGTAATGCTACCTTTGAAGTGCCAATTCTCAAGTCGGATTACATCAGCCCATCATTGTTGATCAAACTATATCATCTCACCTTTACAAGGTTTAGGTGATAAAGGTTCTGTATTTTGAACTCTATATATTTTTTGAGTTTTTATTTTTAGCTCGTGTGGAAAGCATTTGGTTAGATGGTTTGGCTTATAAGTTCCTCCTTCAGACTTTGGAATTCTTGAATAGGTAAATTTGATATTTTAAGTGGTATATTTGCTATGATAATAATATTATATAAAAATATATCTTTTTAAAATAATTATTTTTTTGATGTTAAAATTCAAATTAGAAAATTATATTTTTTAATATTAGTTAAAAATAGTGTTCTTTTCAACTTTGAAATTATTCCCAAACAAGTTATATTGTTGAAACTATTTTTATGTCTATAAATAATATCACGCCTAAGGAAAAAGATACTCTTATTCTTTAAATGAAAACTTTTATTGATAAAAGATTTTTATACATTATATATATGCAAGTGGAATATATCTAAAATATATTTTATGGTATCCCTCGTATATAGTACAAAGGGTTTTACACATGTTAATAACAAGAATTTTATCTAATCATTGATGTCATGGCACATGGTAGTAAGTATCCCATGTAGGAGTTAGAAACAATATGCTAGTATTCAATGGCTTTATGCATGTGGCACAGCGTTTTCCTCATACATCAAAGAATGTAAATTATTAATAATAATTGTTTAAACATTTAATTGGATGGATAAGAAAACCATATACCTTAATACATGGTGACTTTTGAGTTGAATAATTAAGCATAAATATAAAGCATTTAAAACAAATAAATTGTACAAAATGAGACATAAAATGATATACTTAAAGAACATGGAAAGTATAAATTGTGATAAAGAAACTATATTATATTTTTAAGTAATTAAAAATAGTAATTGATTTTTCTTAATGAAATAGCCTAACCATTTATATTAATCTATAAACATAAGTACAGATAAATCAAAAAATAATAAGTGTGGGAGGAATTAACTCACTCCTTGATAGTCATACGGGCCTTGCGTAGAAACCAGAGTAACATATGTACACTGCCCATAAACACAAACAAAACATGGGCATAGCCCAGAAACAAAATGCATCTATGTAGCCAAAGCAGTAGCAGAAGGAGGAGGAGGGTTTGGGTCATCCTTCTTTCCCCAACCTTCTGTGGGGTTTGGTTCAAGGTCTGGAAGAGCCCAACCATTTGCATTGTCATTCCCTGCTTCTTTATCCTCCTTGCACAGAGAGATTTCCAAGGCTAATCTGAGGAACCATTTGGAAGAAGATGGCCAACCTGAATCTCCACCAGAATTGGGCCATCTTGAAGGTGCTGAAGGAGCACCACTAGCAGGACCCCACCTAGACAAGGACCCATGATGAAGTGGGAAACCAAACTCTCGACGAGGTGAAGTCCTGTGTTTAGGTGAACAACGTTGGGGGTGCTAGGAACAAGGTGTGTCTGAATGTCGATGAGAGGAACTTCAACCACAACGTCAACCACGAGAAGGGGAACAACCACTGATAACAGAAGCATCTAGTGGAGCCCTTGCAACTGTACATGAGGCATTACCCCCATGTTGTAGAAGCTCCTGCAAATGGGCCACCTGTAAAGCCACCTTGTCATCTTGTACTTGTATCTGTAGCAGTACAACATTACATATGCAAGCTTTAGAAAAAATAAAGACATTTGTATCAATTACAACATGTGAGAAAACTTCCGCATTCTATCCTTCCATATTGCAAATAAAATTTTCAGCTTGAAAGTGTGCCAAAGTTGCAAAAAAGATGAAGAGAATATTGGATTGTCTCCCAAAAGGACCATATGCCAAGAGAAAATTTCTGGGCGAAATGGGGAAAAAATCATAAATCCAAACCCAGTAATTTTGAGCCCTTCTACAAAACCAGAAAATATGAGGGAAGGACTCAGACTGGCCACAAAATGGACAACAGGGATATGGAATGCCCAAATGATGAAGGTGGGATCCTAACGGCAAGCCTTGGAAAAGAATACACTAGGTAAAATGTGCTATTTAGGGTTTTGTGATAGCATACCAAATAGTGGCAAACCGCAACCGCCAAGTAGATTGTGAAGATTGCAAATGTCAGTGTTGGTTAAGAACATAAACCATTGGCAAATGAGGTGAAAGCCACCGATATCCCTGCCGTGGTTGATATCTAACAAATGTTGTCTAAGGATACCAATGTAAGTCTTTCCACCATGGTTTGATGCTTGAAATGCCAATCTTATGGAGCAATTCTATTGGCAAAGTTGAGAGAAGCAGTTCAAAAGTCTGGCGATCTTGGTGAGTTAGACAAAATTGGACTTGCAAATCCTCCCAAGTGCAAAGAGACATTGTAGGCCTAGAAAAAAGGTCTCTTGGGGTCTGAATGCCATGCTTATGAAAGCGTAGAGCATGAATGCCTAGAATACAAGCAAGCGGAAGCCCTTGAACATGTATTAGAGGAGACCACCAAAGATTCAGTTGGTTAAAAGAAAGACCATCTTGAAATCCAACACCATCCCACTATAGCCAAGGCTTTGTAGCTTCCCAGGCATGCTAAATGCTTTTAGCAATAAAGGAACCTTGGATTTGTACTGGTTCTCACATGAGAAAGAGGGTTTGAAATCCAATCCCCTTCTAAGAAAGGCGATGCAATGGCGAAGAAGAATTTTCCATGCTTCATTTCCTATAACAAAATGAATAACCCATTTGATGCACAAGGCTTGACCCTATTTCTAGGCGGAAATGAGACCAAGGCCGCTAGATTTTTTGGGAAGACAACAATAATCCCAAGCAACTATGTGAAAACCATGTTTCTTTATATATGAAGCCCACAAAAAATATCGCAACAACTTCTCAAGCTTGTTCTAAGATGATTTGGATGGTGCCCAACAAGAAGAATAATAAACATGTGTTGCCGCAAACACTTTTGAATAGATTTGAAACTTCCCTATAAGGGAAAGCGGCTTGGTCATCCAGTAGGCCAATTTGGTCTCAATTTTGGAAAGAACTGCATTCCAAAGCTCTAGTGCAGAACCATGGAAAGAAAATGGGATCCCTAGAAAGTGGAAAACCTGACCACGATGAATTCACTTCTAGTTGTACTGAAGAATCCAATGTGGGGCTAGAAGAAATGACTTCCGATAGCAAAGGGTCTTGTGCCATTGAATGAAAAATCCAAAAGCCAAGAAAAAGGTTTCTAAACATTAAAGAGCATTCTGAATATTTTCTTTATCCTCAGTGAGGATGATGAAAGAGTCATTAGCAAAATGGCCATCCACAAGCTGCGCATTGGAATCATATAGGGAAATTCCCTGAACCCGTCCATTAGATATAGAAGAGGCAAGAAAATATCTAAAGCCTTTTTCTGCAAGGAAATACAAGGGGCCTATGAGTAGCCTTGACGTATGGATCTATACAAACCAAAGGTATGAGACTGATGACCATTAATACTAATGCAAGAAGAGGCATCTTCAAAAAGCATTTGAACAAAAAGAATAAAACAAGGATCAAACCCAAGGAATTTTAACATGGAAAGAGTGAAAGGCCATTCTATTTGGTCATAGGCTTTAGGAAAATCAATTTTGAGGAAAATGACATTCATGATTGGACCGATGAGCCCATTCCATACCCTCCTAGACTGCTATGATATTATCAAGGAGAAATCTGGACTGAATAAAACCAGTGTGCTTAGGATGCACAATTTGGGGAATAAGATAGATAATTTTTAAAGAAAGGGATTTAGCAATGATTTTGTAGTAAACAATAAACAAGGTAATTGGGCACCAATTACAAATGTCCTCTAGATCACCAGTTTTAGGTATGAATTTTATATTTCCTTTGTTGATTTCATGTCCTACAGACCCATTTTGAAGATTTTCAAGATATACATGATGCAGGTCTAAGCTAACACAATCCCAAAGGGCTTTGTATAATTCACATGGGAAGCCATCACAACCAATGGATTTGTCATTTTTCATGGAAATAATAGCTTCCTTTAAGTATTGTATAAACAAAGTTTGATCACTGAAAGCCCTTTGAGAGGTTGTAGGATGAGAGGGATCATATGCAAGGCAATCCTTGAGGGCTTGTTGGATGGTAGTTGTAGGTGCTTAAGTTGTGAAAACTTTCTGGTAATGATTAACAAAGGCTTGGAGGATTTTTGGAAGTTGAGTAAGAACTGAATTTCCTTCATGAATCCTTTTAATACTAGGAGAGGAATGTCAAGGGCGAATACAAGAGAAAAATTCCTTGCTAGCTCAATCTCCAACTTTCAACCAGTGCATACATGCCTTAATTTGAATACCTCTTGCCTCATAGTTGTTAGTAACTTGCTTTAGATGATGAAGAGTAGCCACCTTTAATTGCAAATTAGTTGAAAATGGGTGAGCTTCCAAACTCTCCATTGCAACACACAATTCCTTGGTGGTCTGAGCATAACACCAGTGGTTGAATTGGGCTAGCTATCTCCTGTTAAAACATGGGAATTTAGTTGTATGATGAATTGCATCATTCCAGCACAAATTCCAACCTATAGGTTGAGTGGGCTTGGGTTTTAAATTCCAAATCCTCTGTATGTGGGCCAAAGTAGGAGGATGACTCAACAATGATGTGTTGAGAAAAACTAAGACTTGAAAGAACGTAGCAAAGCAATACTCCATTGAATGCTTAATTGGATGGGAAACTGGTTTGACAGTGTGACATCAACTAAAGGCAAAACTAGAAAATACTGATCTGTCCCAAAAGAGAAAAAGATTGAGAGGAGATCATGACATGATCAAGGCATTTAAAGACTTTGTTAGAACCAGCCCAAAAATTTCTCCAATTATGCCAAACTACATGCAAAGGCGGTGGTTGGTATTGGGATAAAAAAAGGCCTAATTTATTGCCCATGTAAAAAAAAGCCTCATGCTCACCAACTATCCACCTAAATGGTGAAATGTAATCCTTGTCAGAGGCCACCTCAACCATATTGAAGTCTTCACACAAAATCCAAGTGGATGGAGGTAATGAGTCAACAATCTACCACCAAAGGTAAGCCCGTTCCACTGCATCATGCAGATCAAGACATTAATTATTCCAAAAGCATGGCCATCAATTTGCATGAGAACCCAAACCAACCTATGCATGTAGTCCTTTCCATGGCTAACAATTGCATCTTTCCAAAGTGGAAAAATAAGGGTAAACACCCCACCATGACCAACTTCATGGTTGGAAGCAAAAACTAGACTGTTTGGCCAAATTACATGGCTTTCCGTAGAAATAAAAAAACTAGCTATCTTGACCTCTTGGAGGGAAAACAAACACCAGTCTAAGAAAACTTATGACGAACATCTCACACAAAATACTTGTGTAGTAGGTATGTGAGACCTAAAACATTCCAAGAAATGAAATTCATTCTAAGCCATCATTCATTACATCCTCATCCCCAAGAGAGGGGAAACTATTATGAAAGAAAGAGGAATCTAACTAGAAAATAGGATAAATGTCCCCTAGGATCACCTGTCTTTTACCAGGCCCTTCATCTTCAATGTCTTCTCTCCCAGGAGGGCTGTGAAATGGCATAAGGAAGTCGAAGCACCAAAAATCAAATAAGTCATCTATGGAGTACAAACTCTTAGTGAGTGCAACACATAATTATTCTAGGCTTTGGGAAGAGATTTGTTCTCCTGAGAATAAGGGTTTGAACTTCCTCGTGGGGGAGATATACTCTTGGAAGCCTTTGATTTCAGTGAATCCTTGGGAGACAAAACAAAAGAAGGTGAATCATGCTTGGATTGAAGGGCCAATATATGCCTGTCTTTATGAACCACAGTTGTCTAACTAGCATCCGCCTTGTGGGTTTCTAGAGATCGAAATTGAGCAAATTCCTTAGGAGGTGATTTGGTCTTGTGAGTCGCCAGAGTGGAATCCTTTATCTTATGATCGACAGACTGACAATGGAAACATGTATTGGTAAAATATAAATACATGACGCGCTACGAAAAACACTACCCACCAAACTAGATATCCAAGGTTTCCTTGAGTTCCTTGGAAAGATTAATTTCCACACAAACCCTCTTCTAAGGGCGGACATGAAAGAAATGTCTTGGCTCCATGCATACTACTCGACCAAGGTTCTGAGAAATATTTTGCAAAAATGACCAACAAAGCAAGGGTAGACCATGAAACTAAATCCAAGTGGGGACCTTAAGCTTCTTCTCATCAGAGTCAGAGAATTCCTGAGACCAAGGTTGAAAAACCAGGAGGGATGAACGAACAAACTAGGGACCATTTTTTAGGACACCCTTGACATGAGTCGGGTTCCTAAAACGGGGCAAAAAAACCCTTTGGTCAAATTATGCACGCCATCTAGGAGAACCCAATGAGGGGTCCATGCCTTGGTGACCCATTCTCATAGCACACTTTCAGAAGGAACACAACCAACAAAATAGACTATCAAAGTATAGTCACTTGATAGAGAAACACAAGAACAAAATTATCTTATTTATATCAATGCTAGCTAAATAGATAATCTAGAATAGGTATATTACAATTCTTGAAAGTAGGTATATCCCAGTTCTATCCTACATACAAATTCTTGCAAACTTTAATCAACATTAACACTTTTTCTTGAAAAAATTCATTATCACTTATCTAAATCACTGCTTCAAACATAAGAAGAGATGTGTGCATACCTTAAAACCTTGTGAAATGAGAATGCTTAATAAACCACCAAGACAAGGAAAGCATGCCATATAATTGTAGAGGGATTCACAATAATTTCCTTAGAGACTTGTAAGAACCAAATTCTACAATTTACTTGATAATAGAAACATTCTTTATTTGTTCCTATTTATTATGTTATGAGCCAGAAAAACCTACAAGTTTGTTGACATTAAGTAGAGGAGAAAGGGTGATAGTTCCAAAGTAATATATACCCAGAAAAATTATTTATTGAGAATTTTTTTTATAAATACAATAAATATATTAAAGTATGTGCTCATTTGATAATACAATAAATCTAACAAATCTCTTCATTTATATAAGAGGAAGAAACTTTTACTACAAAAATAAATTTATCGAGATTGAAAGGGGAGGCTCCTGATATGCTCCAGCCTTTGGTTGTTGATGTACAACATTTCTAGCACTTTGTCTTGGTGTTAATTGTCCTACAAAGAGGGTTCCACCTCCTTCCCCTTGTGGTGGGGACCGTATTGTAAGCATCACCTAAATGATTGTACGTCGAGGAAGGAAGAATCAATCTCCAGTCTCTCATTCCCCTGTTGTCAGGGAGTTGTCTACCCACTCTTTATGTGGGTTATTAGTTGTGTTTCTAGTGTACTATCAATGGTCTATTTTGGACATTGTTGTAAAAAGTTATTTTGGTTTATTATTCTACATCCTCTAACCATTGTAAGGAATAACACCCTTATTTTGTTTCTTTTAATACCAAAACCAATATCTAATTACTTCATAATCACAAAAGGTTAGAAAGATATTACCAACATGCTTAATGAAATTATAAGGGTATATTAGATTTAATATACCTTGCAAAATTATAAATAAATAGAATTTATTCTATAATCTATAAAACACAAAAATTAATAATACAATGTTACCACATGGAAAAAAATCTAACAAAATATTTTAATTAAAAATTGTACAAATATTTTAGACCTACATCAAATTACATTATTAACCATGAATATAAATCTGATTCTACCTAATAGAATACATCCTCTAAAGGTATAGAACATTAAATATAAACTCCTAAAATCTGAAAGCAATAATCATATATAAATTAAAGAAAATATTTATAGCTACAAATATCTAAAAGCAACTCAACACTAGTGCCAATACCAAGTAGTTTCCTATGATGCAAATCAACATTTTGATTGAATTTATGATATTTTTTTTTGTATATACACTATGTACTTACAATGTGATAAGTATTGTTGTCCTCATTAAGTAAGGAGTAGTAAATCCATTATATGAATGGCATACCTTATATGTACCATGGATCTATCAATGTTATCTCACACGTGACTATAAAATGTTGAATGTCGACAAGATAATGCCTCTCGCCAATGTTATCCATATGGTACTGCTTATCATTACTAGAAAAAGATTCAAAAGATGACAAGAAATTGGATTGCCCTTGAAACCTCAACATGTCTAATCAAATCCTTTGTTCTCTTTTCTATCATTCTCTCAATGCACCATCTGCCAAAGCTGTCTCTAACTCCCTCTTCTAAAACTATCGGTTTCCTTTTCCAAATAATACAACTATTGGATTCCCAAAATAATATCAACCTCGTTGAATCCAAATCACATAGAAATCATTAGTTACTATATAATACTAAATTAAATGCTCAATTTAAGAACCTTCCTAGAAAAACTCATTTTTAATCCATTAGTCATCATGACACCAAATCCTAGAATATACTCAACATGCAACCCTCTTTTTATCACTAGACCCTCATCAATGTTTCATTTTCAACTAAAAATGTAACCCTCTATTCATTTAAGAATCCTCTCACTCTAAAGGGTAATACTTATAAATTCATGATAATTAAGAAATTGTATGATAATTAAAGCCCTATGTAGTGGTATGATCATGTTTAAATCATTTCTCATCATGACCAATGCCATGTAGTGGTATGATCGTGGTCAAATTATTGCTTCTCATGACCAATACCACCTTTCAAACTAATGTCAACTATCTCCTCATCAATGTTGGAAGGGACCTTTATGTAATGCAATGATCTTTTTCCAAGGCACCTATTACCAAGTTCCCATGGTTCCTTGCAAGTGAAACACAAATTCTTCCTACACAACTCATTCTTCATCTCAAATTCCAATGTAGGTGGCATATGCGTATGCTGATTGAAAGTTCTCTCAGCTAGTTCATCTCTTCTTTTGAGATTGATGTATGTATTCTCAAGATCAAGTGACATCTAGATAGCATCTTGTAGTGTATAAGGCTTGAAACTCCTCACCAAACCTTGTAAATTTTCATTTAAACCTTTTATTAACAATGCAGACACATGAAATGTCCTTAACTAAGTATTGATTTAATTATTTCTACTATTTTTCTTCTATTAAATAAATAAATATTTTTAGTACATCTAATTAATTTCTTACTATCTTCCTCTATTTATTAAATTTATTTATTTATTTATTCACCCTTTTCTTTTTTATAACTAAATAAATATTTATGACTTATTCAATTATCTTGATCCCACCCTTTTCAACTATTAACTATATAAATGTTCATATTTATATAATTGAATCATCTTCTCTCTAATTGTAGCCCTCCAACTTGTTCACATTGATCATAATCCAAATATGTAGTCATGTGACAAGTATCTCATTTCTCTTCATTTCCCTTTTCTCTCTTCTCCCCACATGACTAGGTTCATTAAACTTATAGATGCGTTACCAAAAGTCAATGCACCTCATAATCTCATCTCTCCATTCACATAACCTCTTAATCTAAACCCTTGATTATTTTGAGGGCTTCTATAAAAGAGGGTTTTCCTCTCATCTGGGCTAACAAGAACTTGAGTATTCATGCCTACATGTTATCACATTGCTATTATATTGTTATTTTTTTGCGTCATCAATAAATCATATTTCACTCTTTCATGTCATCTTGTGCTTGTGCTTAATGCTAAGAGAAATAGTACTATTTACAAGGTCTCGAAGAATTGAAGAACAATGGATTCAATCTTATAAATGTGTGTGGAGGTATATTTGGTGTATTTCATGATCATGCACTTGATTTAGAGCTCTATTGGTGTGGTTGATTTGTTTGTAGATTCCAGGATTATGATTGGTCTATTTATGAGTTACAATAAGGCTATAATTTGATATTCACAAACATAATTACAACTCTTTTATCTGAAATATCAGGAAACATATCAACCTTTTGAAATTCATTGATGTAGATATCAATAGATCACCACTTTTTCTAATCAATGTGAACTCATATAAATACATCTCTATATGATCCTAAAAAGAAAGCACCTTTATTAGGTGCTCATTTTTAGCCCCATTTTAGTATGTATGGGTTCCCACATTAATTTCATGTCCTTCTAGCAATTTTGCATCCTTCAAATCAACATTATTTGTTCAAAACTCAAGAATGGCTCTAATCTATATGCATGATTTCCCATTTTTCATCCTATCACATAATTTATCCCCCCTCTAGGTCCTATACATTTATTTTTGGTTTTTTGGATTTTCCCTAATTTTATACTAGACTTTGGCTTTCACCCCCCTATTTTTGGCACACTCCCCTAGACCTAGGAAAGATTTGAAAATAATGTCGGGACTAGGTTGACTAAGTCAGCCTTGTCCTGGACTAGGTAGACTAAGTCAACCTTGTCTTAGAGCATTGTGACAAAGTGGGTTTCAGGCCCAATGTGGGGGGTTTATCTTCTAGACCTTTAATTGGGGTCATCCATGCGAGATCTGAGCCCCAAAATGTGTATAAAAGGAGACCTCTTCCCCTCATTTTGACACCTACAATTCATTGTCAAGATACAACCTCTACAAGGAAGCTATTGTGCATTCAAGAGATTCAAGTGCAAGCAAACATCCATTATTGAAGGAATTCATCATCAAGCATGTCAAGTCTTCATTCCATCATTTCCAGCATGCATTAAAGGCATTTCATTCCATATATCTAGCTTATTTCAATTACTAGAGGAGTTTGCAAACAAGGGAGGAGATCTACATTAATCCATGAAGTCTTCTTCTTCTCTTTCTTCATCAATCCAATATTGTGGAAAACTACAACATCCATCATTAAGGGTTTGGTTTCATGCTTTCCTATTGGGTTTTTGTGGAGTCCAAGCTATTGCATTAACAATTGTGATCAACTCTGAAGAGACATTTTCATCATTGAGGTATAAGGTGATTTATGTTTGAGATCTAGATTCCATTTCTCCTTATGTAATTTCAATTCTATTTCAAGGTTGATTCCTCTATAGGGGCTTAACCAAGGCAAGCCCATTTCGACAACCTTTTCCCCCTTTTCTCTATGTGCGGTTGTAGTTTTAGGAGTTCTGAAGCCAGATTCAGGAATATCAGTCACAATTGCAGAATCCTTGAAAGTTTCATATGTTTTGGATTTAAAAGCACTAGGTTGACTTTTTCAACAGTGTCTTGGACTAGGTCAACTAAGTTGACATTGTTGGCAAGAGAAACTACATAGAGTTCTTATTATGAGTTAATGTTGTCATTGATAGAAAATACACAATGTCTAGACATGCTATATATGTCCATGACAGATTTGGACTTCATACTAGGAAGTCAATTGAAGATTTGACTAAGTTCAGGATGAAGAACAAAGTACGTTGGCAGGCTACATAGAAAGATTCGATGAGATCTATAGAGGAAATATTTTGTAGTGTGCTTCTAGGAGAAGCATAAGGAATGTATACAGATTCTTCACATCAAATTTGAAGGTAAAATGTTAAGATTTGATAAGGTTTTGAAGATATAATATGTAGCTTTTAATAGTCAATAGAGTTGCAAGCCGACAAGGTGATTATATCATTGTGCATATATTTATAAAATTAATTGGTGCTAACATTGATAACTGAATTTTATAGACGACACACTTAGCTACCTAATTTGATGTTTTTTGGAGGGAAATATGATGAATTTGTTAGAATGATTTTAGAATAACTGAAGTGGGGGGGGGGGGGGGGGGGGTGAATCAGTTATCCTCAGGTCCAGATGTACCAATTAAACTTTTCAACTTTTCAGCAAACTTAGATCTAATTAGCAATTCACCCGATCTCTATAGAATATATTGGTAACATAAAACGTGCAGTCCACTATAAAAAAGTAATCAACTTATAGAATATAAAACTTTCAACAACATTCACATCAAATAACATTCACACAAGTATAACACCAAGATTTAAGTGGAAACCCAATTTGGGAAAAACCACCAGTAACATGCTACTAAATTTTCACTCTTCTGAAGTGAGCTCTGTGAGAAGCCAACCCTATTAAAGGTTTACAACACACACTGTTAGGTGTGACCCTGTCAAAGGATTTAATCACCCTATTAAGAGTGGCCTAGTTAGAGGGCTTAAGAACATTCCATTAGAATGTCACCTTGATTAAAGGGTTTACAAAATGATTGTTAGGTCAACCTTGATTAAAGGATTTTGACTGATACAATGGTTAGAATGTAACAGTAGGTTCTGATATGAAATATACAACTCACTTTGCAAATATAGATCCACTATTCTCCAATGTTGATTTACTGACTGACCTTCATTACCATCTCCATCTTTGATCTGCTCGAAAATCTCTTCAAGCAATCACCTCAACTCTTTCAGCTCTTCACAACTCTTCTTAGCCTCTTCTTAGGTTCGTTAGTCAATATCATCAACCTTTTTCCACACTCACCATAACCTCACAATTAGGTCATCCTTATACCTCCTTGATTAGGTAGATTAATCTTTTTTTGCTTAATCTCTTCCGTAGATCTTAGGTTTAGGTCAGATTCATCAAATCCTTCCATCATTTTTTTCTCCTCCTTTTCCTTCTAAATACTTCTCCAAACTTATCCTTGAATCCATAAGAAAATGGTTTACTATATGCATTAAATTCTCCATATCATTCATTAATAATTTCAACACATTTTACATATCCCAAGAATTAAACTATGTCGATTGAGATTCTTAATTCTTTCACAAACTATAAATTGTTGACGCTTGATCAATACTGTGTTCATCTACTCGATCATCATTGGATATCTCGGTCATCTCTAAAACTTTCCTTCTCAGAAAATACTGTCTTCGCTCAATTAATTATCTATTGCTCAAAAAATTTTGATACTTGGTCGACATTAAATTTTCTTGACTTATACTAGCACTCGGTCAACACTGGTATCACTCGGCTTAAACTAAATTTCTTCACTTTTTCTTGGTTAAGCTTATGCTTCAAATCAATTGACTTCTTCACTTGGTGTTAAAGATAAACAACACATTACCTTATCAATGTGCCAACTAGTCAAGTACCCATTGAAGTATCACATAACTCAACCTTTCCTTAGGTCCTCTTGTTATCTCCTCTTTTCAAATCCTCTTCATCAATCAAAAGATATGGTACTCTACTAGATAGAAACTATGTTACCAATTAAGGTTTGACATCAATGACATTATAACAATTGTTTCAATTGTAATTTCTAATAGAATTGAGGATGTAGCCGACTTGATAAAACATTTTACTTCTCCCAAGAACATTTTAGGGTAAGCCAACTTATTTGATCAAATCTTTCATTGTGAGCCTATATAATGGATCAATTAGGGTTTGTTCAGATGGTTGAAAGAGATTAGATGTTTCTTTGGTGGTGATGCAAAATTAGAGTAGAGTAGAAGAGAATATTTTATGCCGCTTGCAGAGATCTGATACTTTGATTGTGAAGAATAAGTTATTAAGGCAATTAATTTTCATTTGTTGATTAGATCAATATTCAATCTTACATGGAACTGTAATTAGACATTAGAAGATGTTATTTTGGAAGTTCAACAATATGAGATCATTGCACTGATTAGTTTTTAAGGCAATGATCCTTCCAGAGGGTTACATCCTGAGGTCTTTTGTTTTGAGTAGTGAGCTCTAGGCAATGATCCTAATTACATGTGCAATCCCCATACTTATATGTAAGACTTTATTTTTCAGAGTATAATCTTTGTGGGTATCATCCCCACTGTGGGTTTTCCCTTAACAAGGTTTCCATGATAAAAATACTTGTGTTATGTGAATTTGATTGCTTAATACCTTATGTTCTTGCATGTTTATTTTTCAAGTTAATTGATAATATATGTTGCAAGTTCATGTGATTTTAAAAGGTATTGAAATCTCATTGTAAAAGATTTAAAATTTATAGAACACTAATTCACCCCCCTCCCCTCTCATGTCCCTTCACATTAACAATTGGTATTAGATATTTGGTCCCTTGAAGGAATTCTAAAAACTTAAGGGAGGTCTCTAAAGGAACAATGGAATCAAATTTGCCAAAAGCATCTTATGACATCTCTTGATGATCTAGATTAGGCTAAAAGAGGACTGAAAGAAGATGAAGAATTCATTGAAAGACTTAAATAACAACTGAAACAAGCCAAAATGAGGAGATCATAACTTTGTGAGAAGCTATAGTAAAAGGAATCAGTGAGTTCATATGATGAACATATAAGTTATGATCTTAAAGAGAAAATTGTGCAGAATGTGAAAAAATTGAACTAGAAAATGCTGACTTGAAGCATGAGATGACATCCATAATAATGAAGATGACTAGGGATATTGAAGATAGAATAAAAAAGGAAGAAAACCTAGAGAAATCCTTGAGAGATAAATCTCAGGAATGCAACAAACTTGTTTATGATTTACAAGAATCAAAAGATCTTGAAGAGGAACTAAGAAGTGACCTTGTAACTACAAATGATTCTAAGGAGAAGTTCATGATAAGATCAGCCAGGATAGACTCGTTTCTTGAAAGTCAAAGAAATCCAAGTTACAAAAGAGGTCTTGGATATGAAGAAGGAGAATCATCAAAATATGCATCATAGAAGCTTGTATATGATAAGAAGATGGACAAGAAGTCATCTACAAGACAACCAAATGATCAAAGAAATAATGGTAAGTGTTTTGTCTTTTATAAAGTTGATCACAAATCCGTGCATTATAAAAATAAGATGAATCAAGGCAATGCATCTTTATTATGCAAAATTTTAAGTGCAAAAAACATGGTCATAAGGAAAGTGAGTGCATGAATGTTGTGAAGAACTTTTCCTTCAACCTAGGAAACCTAAAGTGTTATACATGTAATGGTTTTGGACACATTTCCAAATAGTGCACAAAAAATAAGAGAAAAATGATGAATAGGAATAGTCAAAGGTATGCTGTTTTCTATAGGTGCAACAAATCTAGATATATTTTGAAGGATTATTGAACCAAAATTGCAAGAAACATTAGCTCAATGTACAGGAGCAAAAAATAACAAACAATGGGATCAATAGAGGATAAAGGAAAGGTCAAAGTTATAGTTGAATAATTTCACAAATAGATGAAGCTAACATGGGTTAATAAGGTTCAAAGTGAACAATCTAGAGGGTCTGCGGAAGGATACAAGATTACCAATCCCACTAAGAATTGAAGATATGCCTTTGGCTTAGGGGGAGCATAATTTCCAAATTAACAGAAACCCCCTAAAGAAGTTAGTTCTTGATCTTTTCAAGCATGAAGATGTTAAAGAAGGGTAGGACATAAGTTATCCAAATTTCACTGAAGAATTTCAACAAGTTCTAAGGGTGCACAACCATAATATAAGGTCTCAGATAGTGAACCTATGTCTATGGATGAAATTAACATATAATGCATTTATTGCACCATCAAATCAGAAAAAGTTCTTACAAAAGAAAAAAATTAACCTATATTTGCCACAAAGCATTCAAGAGGAGGAAGAAGACAAATGACTCATAACAAATACAAAGGAAATCAAAAGGATTTTTCAACTATTTGCGAAGAAACCCTAGCTCAACAAAAAGAGGTATTTTACTTGTGTGAATCTCTATAAATCAAGTGAATTCAAGTTTGAAAGCACAGACACACCAATTATTGTTGATATAATAGAAATACCTCATCCCAAGTTCAAGAAGCATCCATATAAATTTGTGGAGGTTGACCCTAAGGAGGCATTGTCTGATGTGCCCTATGGAGTTTTACATACTGAAGATGTGAGGGCATATGTTCATTGAAACTTAGAGGATTTGGGAACAAATCTCATCAAGGAATTATATCTCACCAAACTATTGGGAGATGATGGAGGAGTTAAACCTGAATTCTGTTCCCTTGAAGAAAGAAAATTTGTGCACTTTGCATTATTTCCAGTTTTTGTTGAGGAAGAGTGGGTAAGGTATATATTGAGTAGGATTCATGGTGACTTCATGTGGTTGAACTAGCCCATGAAGATTACTAAGGAAGTAATTAATAAATTTATAGGTTTGTTGTCCATGATAGGTATCCCAGCTCTGAAAAGTATCAAATATAACATATTACATGATGCCACAGGTGTGATGTCTGACGAAAGAGGGAAGACTATTAATAAAATAAAAGATGATGATATAAGGTTTGTTGCAATGGTTATTGGATACAAGATATATCATTCTAGCAGAGAGAATTTAGTCTCAGCTACAACAATATATACAACATATATGTTGATAAGAGGGAACAAAGACTATGATTTGTGTGAAGTCTTGAGAGGACAAGTGATAGAAAATGTAAAAAATATAAAAAAGAATAAGAATAATACATTTAAATTTGGTACTCTCATAATCTGTATATTCTTGTATTTTATGCAAGAGTTTTCTACATTAGGTCATACTAATTGGTCCAAAAAAGGTTTAGTAGCCTTTAAAATAAGAGAAATCATGTGTGAAATGTATGAAGAGATGAGAACCACATAACTTTTGGGTTATTTCAAGAACTTTTAGAAGCATTTGCATGAAAGGGAAAGGATTCCAAAATCTATTGTTGAAAGACACAAGTAAGATATAAATTCTTGGGTAATTCCAATGGGCTATTAAGTGGATGAACATATTGTAGAATTGTATGTGAGGGACTTTCTTAGTAAGCCCAAAGATCCAAATGAACCTAGATTTGGAACTTACAATGAGAAAGGACTTAAGGTGCATAGAGAGATGAGAGAACCTAGAATTGCAAGAAGGGTAAAGAATAAATTTGATACAGTTAAAGAATTTCTCGGACTTCATGGTTAGAAAGTTGCAAAAGGTGATACACCTATTGAAGTAGGAGAATCAAGTTTTGCATTGACTCAGTCTATGGGTAGGTAGACAAGAACTGTAACAATGTCCAAACCACATATTCACATTCGTGCAAGAGAAGTGAAGAGGAAGAATCCTAGAAAGAAGGGTGATGAAAAGAAGAAGGATTAAACTAAGAGATAGCATGAAGTAAAGAAGAAAAAGAAAGGAGAATAAATTGTTATTGATGATGAGGATGATGATGAGAGAAAAAATTCTAATGAAGTTGTCAAACATTTCAAGAAGAAAAAGTTATCAGAAACACCTAATCCTACAAGGTCAATATCTTTTGGTGCAACTCAAGAAGCAAGTAAGGAAACCAAACTTGCATCTAAGAAGCTAGGTATATCTATAAAAAGTATGGAAATGATTATTAATGTTAATTGTGATCTAAGACTAGTGAATAAGTTTTATGAAAAATTAGAAAATGAAGGGAAAAGAGTGATTTAAGAAGCAATTATAAAAGATATGTATAAGTTCAAGAAAGCCTTGATTTGGATTGCATTAGAAATCTCAAAGTATTTATATGACATCATAGATGCCATAAATAATTCAACTAACAAAAAAGATCTAGAATTAAGAGAACAAGTACTAATTGAACTTTGCAGATTGATATCAATTGAAGAGATAAAGGACTTAATGAAAAAGGTTGATCCATCTTTTAGGAGAAAAAGAAGAACAAATAGGATGATGTATGGTGAATTAGATGACATAGTCAATGAGACTAGAAAGATAATGAAGAAAATATTATCGAAAGAGAATCCAGTAGTGCTCATTGATCATCAAAGGGACTATACACCTAAGAAAATTGAGTTACCAAGCATTAAAATGTATGATGATGTTGATGTACCAAATATTCCAGATTTGGAACAACTTATAGGTACAAGTATAGAGGATGCACCAGAGATGGTGTCAGTGCAAATAAATGTCACTGATCAGCTTAAAAATCAAGATACTTCACTCAAACATAGACTAGTGAGTGGAAATCCATCACATGGAGTGAAAACTGAGATAGTTGTGGAAGGATTAGAAACAATAGAGGCATATCCTATAAACACAATGTTGTCATCAGAAGGTGAGAAGCCCAAGGAAGTTGAAGTGAGAAAGGAATAAGAAAAATGAGAGTTGAGAAAAAAGAAAGAAAGAGACACTATTCAAACAATGCAAGAGCTCATGTCTAAATAAATATTTGAAATAGATGTTGAATTGACAAAAGGGCCAATAGATCTATCTATTATATCCACTATCTAGAAGATCAAACTAGTTGAAGTGGCACAATCATAAGATAGAGAGCAGATTCTCAAGAATCACATTCAAGATAGTAAATTCATGGAGGAGACATCTGAAGTTTTGGGAACGTTGATTCCAACTTATGAAAAAGATGAATCATTAACCCCATTAGACCAAGTCAGAGGTTTCTTGGTGCAGTAAAGACTTAGTTCAAATCACTTGAAGATGTTGTAAAATTGAAATTTATAAAGGAGATCAATGCCCAAAGATTTGAAGAACTAAGGATGGTACTTGCACATGATAGAACACTCTTGGACACCCACATTAAGCAGATGTGGAGTAAAATCAATGAAGGTGGGAATATTTATAAGTCATACATATGAACAAAGAATTTTTTAGCAAGAATTGAGAAGAAAATTCAAGTGAATGAACACAAAATGGAGTAGATATCTCAATCATTTGATCCTCTAAATGCTTCTACTTCAGAGTCCAAGAGTCAAGTAATTTATTTACTTGACAAGATCCAAAATTGGAGATGGAAAAGGAGAAGATAAAATCAAGGGTTAATGAGTTGTGGGGTCTGATTGCTCCCAAACTTCAAATTCTTTTTTAGTGTGTGAAAGAGACACAAACTACCTTAACCTCATCAAACCCAGTGAACTTACAGATGGTAGAACCTATAGTATTCTTATTCAATGGCCACATTAAAGTTTTGGATAGTCTTAAGAAAGGATGGGATAAAGATCTACAAATACGGAAGACTATATGTGCAAATATTTTTTAATTAATGTAAGTTTAACAAAACTTTTGGCTTGTATATATATATGTGTGTGTGTGTGTGTGTGTGTAACCACTAATAAATTTGGGGCCATTTTGTGACGGCTATGTGTCGCCATTGCGACGGATATGTGCCGCTATAGCGACAGTGATAGACGTCGCAGTTTTTTAGTCGCAAATCACGACATCTATGGGTTTCCGTCGCAATTGCGACGCCATGCCGTCACAATGTCATTGCTTCACCCATTCAGCACCTCCGTCGCATTGCGACGGCACGGTGTCACAATTGCGACGGTCCTCCGAAGCAATTGCGACGGGCCTGGGCGTCGCCAATACGGCACCGCCGTCGCATGTCTTGGGAGGACCGTCGCAATTGCGACGGTCCGCCGAAGCAACTGCGACGGGCCTGGGCATCACCAATACGGTGCCGCCGTCGCATCTCTTGGGAGGGCCGTCGCAATTGCGACGGTCCTGGGTAGAATTTTTAAAAAAAAATTATTTAATACATTGCTAATGAACCACATTAATGCTTTTTTCCTTCAACAAATGAGGACAGTCACTCTAAAGACAACATGATAATGTACACTCACTGTAAGTGTACATTATCATGTTGTGTTTACAGTGACTGTCCTTATTCAAGTGGAAATTACACAAGGGACAATCACTGTGAGATGTCCTCATTTGTGACAAGGACAGTCACACATGAGGACATCTCACAGTCACTGTCCCTTGTGTAATTGCCACTTGAATGTATTGCTATTCAACCACATTAATGCTTTTCTTCTTGAACAAATGAGGATAGTCACTCTAAAGACAACATGATGATGTACACTCACTACAACTGTACATTATCATGTTGTCTTTACAGTGACTGTCCTCATTCAAGTGGCAATTACACAAGTGATGCAGAGTGGTCTGCAGAAGTGGTTAGCAGAGTGCATAGGGTTTCACCAAACACCTATCTCCACTAACCTTGGAGACCAAATAATTGTTCACACACCTTCTCTTTGATGCCCTAGGACATCTCAACTCATAATACAACCGTCTTATTCAGCCCAATATGCTGCTATTACACCATTCCCATCATTTCATCAAGGAACACTTCACTGTTTCCTGCAAATCATCAGCCTTCTCGCACTAGTGCTACATAGAATAAGTTAGATTTCTATTTTACATGTCAATAACAAGCCTCCCATGAAGTCTGGGCCCTTGGGATTCATGGGAGGTTCATTTATTTAAAGAAAACCTTTGACTGTTACAGAAAATTAGTAGAAACTGCCAGTTTATATGTTAGCAGGCGTAAGTACTTCTTCAAAACAGAATTAAAATTGATGCAACAGTGAGTAGAATGCAGTAAATAACCTTTCTAGTTCATAAACATATCATTCAACAATGAAGAATTCAATAAAACATTGAAACACCATTAAAATGAAAGCTAGGACTTACTAGGACTTTTATGACTCTTGACTGGCAAAGTACATTGTTCATTACAATATGCCATTATTGGCCTTAAAATATCCCAGTTGACATGTAGGGTTGCCTTTGATCTTCTGGTTCCATCTTGTTCCAAGGTGTTCCTAGTTGACTTGATAGGTGCCCCTGCACCAACAAGGGATAGTCACTGTGAGATGTCCTCATTTGTGACAAGGACAGTCACACATGAGGACATCTCACAGTGACTGCCCCTTTTGTAATTGCCACTTGAATGTATTGCTATTCAACCACATTAATGCTTTTCTTCTTCAAAAAATGAGGACAGTCACTCTAAAGACAACATGATAATGTACACTCATTGCAACTGTACATTATCATGTTGTCTTTACAGTGACTATCCTCATTCAAGTGGTAATTACACAAGGGACAATCACTGTGAGATGTCCTCATTTGTGACAAGGATAGTCACACATGAGGACATCTCACAGTGACTGCCCCTTGTGTAATTGCCACTTGAATGTATTGCTATTCAACCACATTAATGCTTTTCTTCTTCAACAAATGAGGACAGTCACTCTAAAGACAACATGATAATGTACACTCACTGTAAGGACAGTCACAAATGAGGACATCTCACAGTGACTGTCCCTTGTGTAATTGCCACTTCAATGTATTGGTATTCAACCACATTAATGCTTTTCTTCTTCAACAAATGAGGACAGTCACTCTAAAGACAACATGATAATGTACACTCACTGCAACCGTACATTATCATGTTGTCTTTACAGTGACTGTCCTCATTCAAGTGGCAATTACACAAGGGATAGTCACTGTGAGATGTCCTCATTTGTGACAAGGACAGTCACACATGAGGACATCTCACAGTGACTGTCCCTTGTGTAATTGCCACTTGAATGTATTGCTATTCAACCACATTAATGCTTTTCTTCTTCAACAAATGAGGACAGTCACTCTAAAGACAACATGATAATGTACACTCACTGTAAGGATAGTCACAAATGAATCTCATAGTGACTGTCTGATGTAGAGGGAAGGGTGGTGGTATCAAATGCACAAGTAGGTTTAGAAATTTCAGAGGTTAGACACTTGGGCTTATTCAACAATCTATACTTCAAGAACTTGACTATCAAGGCTATCCTAAAGGATGGATTTGAGTTTTAAGGCTTCACTTTACTTGGTTTCAAGATTCTGAGACTCTCACTCAATTCCCATATCCCATTTCACCAATGTTCTCACAAACTGGTCACAAAAAGCTTAACAGGCTGTCTAAACCCTGCAGCAGACTTAAAAAGGGAATAATTCTAACTTTTCTCAAAACATTTGATGAGGTAACAACATTTATGGATACCCTCTTTGGAGTTCAACAACATATCAAAAGTTTTTATACTGTTGCTTTGGACAAACACCCTTGTTCGGCACTGCTACCCTGTTTCAATGCACTAAAATCTACTAAATTTTCAAAGGAAGTATGGGTTAAAGATCTCCTAGCTCCCAACTCCTGGACAGTGTCTAGTTATGTCTCCAATTGCTCAATTCCAAAAGGAATTAGACAAAAATGCTTTGCAACTACAAAACCCCAATTTGTTGTCTTCGAACCCTGTCAACTAGGGCTTCCTCAATCTACTGTCTCCACACGACCCTGCAATGAATTGGTGGCAGATTCACCATCAAATGAACATTGTATACTATTCCCAAGCATTAAACATATGCCTTATGTGGACAGATCGCCCACTGCTACACCTTAGCACACTTCCAATGCCATTTTCCACTGTTCTCCCACGCGGTTCTGCATATATTTAGATTAGAATCATATAATACAGGTTAGAAAATGTCATTCCATGAATTAGGCCTATCAATTCATGGAATGACCTCAATCGCCCCTAAACTTCTACTGTAACAGAAAACTAAGATATAGAACGTTGTTTCAAGACAACTTGTGTGACAGCAAACTTAATAGATTGTAACACTCATCAATCTGCAATTCGAAGGATAAAAAATCTCCCTCAGAGCATATGGAATTCGATCAATTCAAAATGAGATTCAAAATGAATTAGTTTACATAAACTAGATGCTTTATTGCTCACTGTTTCCCCAAAATGGTACACACAGGTTCACTGCAATGTTTGGAAACATAACAAAAGCAAATGAAATGATTAAAGAACCCTGTCAAAGCATTTCAATTTCAAACCAAGCCAATAAAGTTTCAAAATAGAAATTGAATTGCAAGAAACAGCAGTCTTGTATTGCTTGTCGAGCACAAATTAATACACCAATCTCCTCTCTGTTTAGTAACAGAGCCTTTATCTAAATATAAAGGATTCTAATATAACTTCTTCTAATAGATTCAACTATCGACCAAGTGTTACAACTCGAAACACAACTAACTAAGAACTAATCTTCAACCAACTTTCGTTGAGTTGAATGTTTAAACTTAACACATACCAAACTAAAACTAGCCGTTGGATTTTGAAAGTTCAAAATTCCAACTTACAATTTATTAAATTCTTTAAAACAAAAGACCACTAACTTACTAATTTGGATCTTTTATGATCATTAAACTCTTCTAGACTCCAATTGTAGTGCTTGGACAATGTTAGTCCATTATAATTTGTCTTTTAGTCCTATTAAGGACATTACAATTTAATTGAAGAATTGCGATATTTTACTAACATTATAGGTGCTAAGATCCACCAAGTGATCTGTTGTCCTTGATTAAGCATTCCATCCTCCTGTTTAGCCTTGATGTTCTTTGAAGTCTCCTTTATCTTCGACCATGGATTAAATGTTGGAGGTGCTCCTGCACCACTGTCCCTTGTGTAATTGCCACTTGAATGTATTGCTATTCAACCACATTAATGCTTTTCTTCTTCAACAAATGAGGACAGTCACTCTAAAGACAACATGATAATGTACACTCACTGTAAGGACAGTCACAAATGAGGACATCTCACAGTGACTGTCCCTTGTGTAATTTCCACTTGAATGTATTTCTATTCAACCACATTAATGCTTTTCTTCTTCAACAAATGAGGACAGTCACTCTAAAGACAACATGATAATGTACACTCACTGCAACTGTACATTATCATGTTGTCTTTACAGTGACTGTCCTCATTCAAGTGGCAATTACACAAGGGACAGTCACTGTGAGAACTTCTCATTTTGTGAAATTACACAAGGTACTTTCTTGTCAACATATGTTGTATACTGAACTTGCAACTCTATTCTCTGATTATGCATTATAGTTGGGTGTTTTCTTATGTTGTTTCGTGATTGTTTTGTTGGTATTTTTAGGTAATTCAATGGATCTCATTGATGATATTGATGATGATGATGATGATATTGAAATTGAAGGAGAGATTATGAGGAGGAGAAGACTCCTGCCTGTTATTGTAGTTGTTCTTGCCACCCTTGTCGCGGCCATAGGGGAGTGTATAAAAGAAGGTAGTCGAAAAATGCGTAAGTGCACAAGAGATGCAATTCCTTTTTATAAGTGTGTTATCAACTCCAATGAGATGGATTGCCATGACCAAATACACATGACTAGACGATCTTTCTTTAAACTAGCCAATATTCTAAGGCAAAAAGGAAGCATCAAAGATACAGAATTCCTCATGTTAGAAGAACAATTAGTCATGTTCCTCCATACTCTTGGCCACAATCTGAGGAATCGTAAGATTGCCCATAACTTTGGGCACTCTGGAGAGACAGTAAGCCGATACTTCCACAAGGTCTTGAGGGCTATCTTGGCGCTCCATTCGGATTATTTTATACCCCCTAGTCCAAACACTCCTTGGGAAATTACTGGGAAGGCCCGTTTTGATCCATACTTCAAGGTATATCTCTCAGTGGTTTAAGTTTGTTTAGAGTTTTAATCCTATTATTGTTTGATTAGACCTATGATTTATTTGAGTACAGGATTGTGTGGGAGCAATGGATGGATCCCATATACCAGTCACTGTGGATATCAACTTGCAAGCTAAATATCGCGATAGAAAAGGCAACTTGTCGCAAAATGTTATGGGAGTGTGTTCATTTGATTATAAGTTTCAATACATCCTTGCTGGTTGGGAAGGGTCTGCTGCAGATAGCCGTGTTCTAGCTTCAGCTCTATCTAGAGCTGATCCATTGGTAGTTCCCCCAGGTTTGTAAAATATGATTATATTATTGAAGCATACGAAAAATAAGACAACGTTATGACAATGACATTTTGTTTTGTTTAGGTAAATATTATTTGGTCGATGCTGGATATCCTAACGTACCAGGATTTCTCGCACCTTATCGGTGCACATGCTACCACCTAAAGGAGTTTTCAAGAGCAAACCCAATAAACACCTCACATGAGTTGTTTAATCATCAACACTCCTCGCTTAGGAATGTAATAAAGCGTACATTTGGGATATTGAAGCAGCGTTTTCCTATATTGAAGCATGCAACATCTTATCAAATCAAGACACAAACACATATTGTTTTGGCATGTTGCATACTTCACAACTTCATTACGATAGAGGACGACCTTCCATCTGAGGTAGAATTTGAAGAGGAAGATGGTCGTGATGGGATAGATGTACCAGTGCTTGAGACATATGGGTTGAGCCAGCGTGAAAGAGATGATTGGGCCAATTTTCGAGATGAAATAGCAAGAAGGATGTGGGAAGACTATAGATCTCGATCTTAGTCGGTTGAATAACTATTATGGCAATGTTTAAACTAATGTCAGATTTCATAAATTTCACAAACTGATACTATACATTAATAAAAGCCGTTATGCCATATTTAGTGTTGTCATGTTATATTCAATGTTGTTATATTTAATGTTGTCATATTATATTTAATATTCTCATGTTATGTTTAATGTTGCTATATTTTATATTTAATGTTAAGTCATGTTATATTTAATATTGTCATGTTATGTTTAATGTTGCTATATTATATGACAAGGACAGTCACTGTAAAGACAACATGATAATGTGCACTCACTGTAAGATGTCCTCATTTATGACTGTCCTTACAGTGAGTGCACATTATCATGTTGTCTTTAGAGTGACTGTCCTTACAGTGAGTGTACATTATCATGTTGTCTTGAGAGTGACTGTCCTTACTGTGAGTGTACATTATCATGTTGTCTTTAGAGTGACTCTCCTCATTTGTGACTATCCTTACAGTGAGTGTACATTATCATGTTGTCTTTAGAGTGACTCTCCTCATTTGTGACTGTCCTTACAGTGAGTGTACATTATCATGTTGTGTGTGCATCAGATATGTCTATGGATGGTGACGTTCAAGTTATCCAAGCAACTTCTTCTTCCAAGAAGGTGTTCTGGACAAAAGAGATGGAACACAAGTTGCTAGACTTGCTACAGGAGCAAGTGAAGCTTGGAAAGAAAGCTGAAGGGGGTTTCAAGAAAGAGGCTTGGACAGCCATCGAAAGGAGGTTCAATAATGAGATGAAAATGAAGCTATCGAAGGAAAACTTCAAGAACAAGCTGAAAACTTGGAAACAAGGGTATAGAGTTATGAAAGACTTGAGGAATACAAGTGGCTTAGCTTGGAATGAGACTACCCAAACTATGGATGCTGATGATAGTGTTTGGGATGAGTTGTTGAAGGTAACATGGTCTTCAAATCTCCTTTTAAGTTGAATATATCTTTTTAAGTAATGAAGGACCAATAATGAATTCAATTGTTATGCCATGATACAGAGAAAGGAATTTAAAAATGCCAGAATGTATAAGAGGCAGCCATTTCAATACTACAATGAATTATCTTGTATTGTTGGGAATGACATAGCTGAGGGCACTGTAGCTGCAACAGCTCAAGAGACGGAGGAGGATTTCATTGATGATGAAGATTTCAGTTATCATGGTATGGATAATGCATGTTTTGAGAGTGCTGCTGATTTGTCTAATGATGATAAGGAATCTATTGATACACCTACATCGAACCAATCTACTGCAAGTGGCAAAGATAACCCTTCAACATCGTCAAAGAGGCAAAAGAGGAGGGGAACATTGGCAGGTTCGTTGGATTCGATTTGTGAAGTGATCAAAGATTTGTCTGTAGGCATTACATCAGGCCTTGCACAGCCTCTGAAAGTGGATAAATCATCTAGTTTGAGAAATGAGGCAGTGGAGTTGCATAAAGCACTTAAATCAATCCCTGGCCTTCACGACTCTACTATAATTGAAGCATACGAAAAGCTAATGCATGATCCACAATCAGCCGCATTGTTCTTGACAATGGATGAAGGGTAGAGAATCCAATATATGAAATTGAAGTTTGGACTTTAGTTGATCGATGTTTATTAGGTCTTCTGTTTAAAATCAAAACTAATGTTTAAAATCAAAACTAACTAACGTTTCTCTCCATTAAGACTATGTAATGCAGTATGAAGATATTTGATAGAATGAATGGAATGTCATTGGTTTAAGTTGAACTACTAATCCATTTTCAAGTGTTGAGAGTTGTGTTGAAGGGTTGTGCTTGGAAAATTTGATGTTGTCTTTTAGATTTCAAATGCAATTGGTTTCATGTAATTTTGTTAAGTTTTGAGCAAGATATGATAAAAATACCATTGGCTGCCCTGAAAGTTTGTTTTTTCTAAAAGTTACAATTTGAAAATAGGCATGGTATGGCTCTGTATAGTCTGGTACGAACCTACACATGATTGATAATGTTGATATTGTCTTTTACCTTTCAAAGACAGTTGGTTTCATGAAATTTCATTGGATTTTGATTAAGTTATGGTATTTTTCATGTTGACTGTCCTGACCCTAACTAGGATTTCCAGCGAGAGTAATAAATTCATAACCAGAGTTTCCACGGTTGAAAATTGATTAGGATCTTGTATGTTAGGTTGAAGCACTCCTTCCTTTGCATTATTATTGGTATTAGAGCCAAGATCATGCTAGGATAATCATGTAAACAGTAAAATTACTCTACAGCTATTCATTTTATGTACTCTTTATGTATCTGATTTGCAGATTTATCCATGACACAAATGAGGACATCTCACAGTGACTGTCCCTTGTGTAATTTCCACTTGAATGAGGACAGTCATTGTAAAGACAACATGATAATGTACACATACAATGAGTGTACATTATCATGTTGTCTTTACAGTGACTGCCCTCATGTTGTATATTCTTCTCTGTAGATGCTACTGTGTGCTAGGGAAATTCTTAGAATTCTTGGTATATTCTTAGAACTTGTTACACCTGGGATATTCTTCTCTGTAGATGCTACTGTGTGCCGTGGTCCAAACAGGCCCATAAATGTGGTTGAATAGCAATACATTCAAGTGGAAATTACAAATATTATAATGTATCTATCTAGTCCTCATGACTGCTCATGACAGTACAAGTGATATTTTTTTGGGGGTGGGGAAAGGTTTGAGACTTTCAGCTGTATGAAGAATCCTTTCTACCTAATACAAAAATGCACCCCATAAAACATCTGATTGGTTTGAGTATCTTTGAACTATTTGGGTCTGTTGACAACACTAGACCAGTGTCCACAAAATGACTAATTTCATGCAAGACAATGGCTCTATCTGACAGAGAGTCCATGCTAGGCTTCATGACTTGATGCATTTTACGTTGCCTTTGGGTGAAGATAGGGAACTGTAACTAGTATCAGTATTGAACATGCTTTTACTAGAACTGCTTGTGCTAATGAATCAGAGCAAAATTACCTTTGTCCTCATGAATTGGGTTTTTGCCTATCAAGCATCAATTTGGTCTCTAGGAATTGTGCACTCTCTCTTACTTTTGAAAAAGCATTTGAGCACTGTGCTAACTAATGAAAACTCTCTGTTTTGAGGCCCATAAACTGATCTTTTTACAGAATCTTGACCATAAAAAAAGAGAGTGATGGAACTCAATCCTCTTTGAATGAGGTCCCACCTGCTCTGCTTTTGGGTCACTGCACTATATAATGAAAGTGCTCGTTATTGGCCACTTCCTTCACTGTTGTTTAGGATATGCTCAAGAGACCTACTGCCATTTTTTGGATACTGTCCAAAACAACACCCAAATCAAGGGGAGCAGTATGCAGCACAAGGGGATGGGAATAATATGAAAAAGAGTGAATTTAGTACAATGAGGAGGACAACAGAGATGCCTTTAAAGGGTAAAACAACAAATATAAGATTTTATAATACCATTTCAAATATGATTTGTTTTATTACAAATTAGAAGTATCAAGCTTGTCATGTTCATCTTTTTCTTCATTTCCTACAAACTCCATTTGAAAAGGAACACACCCTTCCTCCATGAGATAACTTTTCCACCAATCCACTTTTGAAGCATTCACAAACCCTATCCACTTTTGGAGAAAGGATCACTAGTTTTACAATGTCTGACCCAGAAGAAAGAGCATAATTATTCTCATTTGCATAGCCCACTAGATAAGGAACACAAATTGTGGCTTCAACTAAACCATTATATATCTCTTTCGAAGAGCTATATAACAAGGGTGTTTAGGAATACATACAATATTGAATGCTTGGAGCAAGGAAAAAGATGAAATGGATACACTAGTGATAGATAACAAGGTGTTGACATTTTGGTTTGCCATGGGAGACAAAGTGAAAAGATGTATGGTATGTGAGGCAAATTCATCTTCTACCACAAAGTCCCTATTTAATTCAAAACCAAATATAACACAAAAGCCATTCCTATTTTGTATAGTTTCTCCACACATATTTAGCATAGAAGTTTCTAGTTTAATTCTAGAAATAGTTTGTAAAGTGTCTGGTTCATGTGTGTGAGCCTACTTCATGTGTGTGGATTATAAGCATGTGCTGTCAGAGTGTCTGAATATTGAGTGTCTTATTGCTATTGCTATTGTTTAATTTTGGGATTGTTGATATAGGTGCATTATTGAAATCGGTTTGATGGCTCTGATCAATGTGCCAAGTTGTCGATGTGGTGGTGGGCAGTGCCAGTTGAAGATTTCACGGTCAGTGGAGAACCCTGGATGACAATATTGGTGTTGTCCAAACAAAAAAAAGGTTGCTAATGTGTATATATTTAATGTTTGTAATGTAACTACTATTTATTATATTTAATGTTTGTAATGTAAATAGTATTCAATACTAATGTAGATTGGGCATCGCAGGGCTATCATGATTGTGGGTACTTTAGATGGGTCGATGACAACCCATCTACATCTATTCACCCATCTCCAGTTATCCATGATCCAGACATCCGCCCATCTCCACTCATCCACAATCCAGGATTTGAGTGCAATAGTTGTCAAGCTAGGACAAACGAAATTAAATTTTCACACATCTACTTATATTGCTATAAAATAATGTGCTATAACCCTACAACAACTCAAGCAACTAAAAATAGGTCCAAAATCCAAGGTAATATAATTTGGTTGTGAGACACCTACCTATAAATTTTAGATCTTATAAACTTTACAAAATATCCTTAAAGAGTGAAAATCTTAGTAGAAAATATTGCAAGGTTACATATAGAAATGTTCATAACACACTTACCTTTTACGAATCTAATATTGTGTCACTAAATAGGACTGTATACATAAGAGGCATTCAAGTTTTTATGAAATGAGATTTTCTTAGCCAACACAAACTTAGCTTAAGACAGATTCCTTCTATTACAAAGCATCTCTGTACTTCATACCTCCATATTCCTGCTAGCAATTTCGTCCATTTGTTGAAGATGTTGCTGCCTCCCGTGCTCATCTTCCTTGAATCAAAGATGAAGCTTGACCACTGAGCAAATACACCGATTCTACAAATGCCTCAATTGTTTTTGAAATTCTAAAGCTTCAGCCCTATATGTTGTTGTTGCTTCCCTGCCATGCAAGAAAAACAAGACAAAATAATTAATATGCATTAAGCTAGTGACACAGCTAAGTATGAAAAATGCTCCAAGTTATGATAAAATTGTGAAAATAATTTAAACTTCAAAATTCTACGTCTCTAACAAAGAGCCACAATGCAATGATGGTTGTATATAAATTTTCATGCAAACTAGTTCATTCAGAGTGGTAAAATATGATTGCATCCACATTAGTTAAACTACCTACAGTTTTTGAAATCTATGCTAGATCGATCATCTTGACTTTTTTGGAGAAATTTTTGCTTCAGTTCTGAAAATAAGACTCAAATAACAAGTTTTGTACAAAATTTGAGACATTACTAATTGAGGACAATGTGTATTTTTATGGCACTGAAAGTTTGTGTCTTACAGGCAATGTGCAAGACTATTTATCAAAATGGTTTTATGAAAGCTCCAGGCTATATATGTTATAGTGGAGAAAGTTCAATATGTTCCAAACTTCCAACAAAATAATCAGATGCAATATTTCTTTAGTGTTAGTAATTTATAGTAGCTCCAATGGCATCCAAGACCTTAAAAAATAAAAGAAATTTTTAAAATTAATATCACTAGAATACTTCCATTTTCACACACCAGCCTTTGCATTATTGCTTGTTTGTTTCAGGTATGCACCTTATTTTTATTGGCATATAGAAAGGCTAAAAAACCAACAAGGATGAAGTATCAAAGCCACAAACTCTAGCCACTGGAACTTCTAACTTCATCGTGACTACATATCAACTATCAGATACACCAATGACCCAATTATATTTAACATTTATGAAAATCAAATTAATTTGGAATTGAATACTAAGCACAATTCCATTAGGAACATGATAACATATTCTTAAGAAATAATGCTCTACAATAAAAGTGGCTATTTCTGCACCAAACACTCTAGTAATAGGGGTCTCATGACTAAACTGAACAAGAGAGCTTACATCTGAATGTGTGAAATATCTAGAGTTTCATGTGTGAAGTCTGATAGAAGCTCTTTATAATAGGAAAGAAAAAGGTAATAGCAATTAACCAATCAACAATACACAAAAATCAGAAAATAGCAATTATCAAATCATAAACTTATAAAGAAATCAAATGATCAGAAAGAATAGAGTGCTCTATTTATTATTGAAGGCTCTATTTCCTTTACAACTTGCATACCACAAAGAAATAATCTCAATATTAAAACCTTGGTGTCTAGAGATTGACGATGGTGAAAACTACATTTTACTGATTGTACCGTTAATTTTCTTTATTCGAATTAAGTCTAATGAGCTAAAGGAAGCTATTAGAGCATGAATCTATGTTTTAGTTACAATAATCCATGCAAGCAATTTATTATGCAAACAAAGTGACTAAAATAAGACTACTATTTGATTGGTCATTTCCATTTTTGTCAGTGGTTTTTGGATCTGGGTGAAAAAAGAAATTCCCATAATTAGTCTCTCATCCAAGGTGAGCGGTACACCTTGCCTAGAATAGTAGGGCATTCAGGTAAGGGAAACAATTAGATTTGGAAAAATTAGGTTTCTTAATGCATGGCGATCTCTCTCTGGTTAATGACCATCTATCTTTTGAATCAAGTTGATTAGGTTAATATCTAAATGCGCAAATAGTAGATATTCTAAGATGGTCCTGGATAGAATTAAAAAAATAAATTATTTAATACATTGCTAATGAACCACATTAATGCTTTTTTCCTTCAACAAATGAGGACAGTCACTATAAAGACAACATGATAATGTACACTCACTGTAAGGACAGTCACAAATGAGGACATCTCACAGTGACTGTCCCTTGTGTGATTGCCACTTGAATGTATTGCTATTCAGCCACATTAATGCTTTTCTTCTTCAACAAATGAGGACAGTCACTCTAAAGACAACATGATAATGTACACTCACTGTAAGGACAGTCACAAATGAGGACATCTCACAGTGACTGTCCCTTGTGTGATTGCCACTTGAATGTATTGCTATTCAGCCACATTAATGCTTTTTTCCTTCAACAAATGAGGACAGTCACTCTAAAGACAACATGATAATGTACACTCACTGTAAGGATAGTCACAAATGAGGACATCTCACAGTGACTGTCCCTTGTGTGATTGCCACTTGAATGTATTGCTATTCAGCCACATTAATGCTTTTTTCCTTCAACAAATGAGGACAGTCACTCTAAAGACAACATGATAATGTACACTCACTGTAAGGATAGTCACAAATGAGGACATCTCACAGTGACTATCCCTTGTGTGATTGCCACTTGAATGTATTGCTATTCAGCCACATTAATGCTTTTCTTCTTCAACAAATGAGGATAGTCACTCTAAAGACAACATGATAAGTGAGTGTACATTATCATGTTGTCTTTAGAGTGACTATCCTCATTTGTTGAAGAAGAAAAGCATTAATGTGGCTGAATAGCAATACATTCAAGTGGCAATCACACAAGGGATAGTCACTGTGAGATGTCCTCATTTGTGACTATCCTTACAGTGAGTGTACATTATCATGTTGTCTTTAGAGTGACTGTCCTCATTCTGTAAGTGTACATTATCATGTTGTCTTTACAGTGACTGTCCTCCTTCAAGTGGCAATTACACAAGGGATAGTCACTATAAAGACAACATGATAATGTAGAGAAACGTTGTCATTTGTATTTTCAACAGTGCTGAGAGAGGTTCCCTCCGCGAAATCATAGCTACAATTTCTGAGTACGTTGGGTTTATTTTTCTTTTGTCATTATTATGTAATCTGGTATTCAGCTGTTAGAGAGCTAAAATACCCAGAAATGAGGACATATCTGTGTTGAATTTATTGTTAGCGACTTTGGTTATTTAGAATGCTTCCCCACAATACTTAATAGGATGCATTTGGTTTTCAAAGCTTTCAATGACTTGGATTCAAGATTCTGAGACTTTCACGTGCCTTGCTTTAGTTGTTTCCACAAACAAATCGCGTGCCTTTTGTATGCTTCCACATTTTATATACATGTCCATCAGGGTAGTCACCACCACTATATTTGACAAAAACCCATCTTCAATTACTTTTTGGTGAATTTCCCTACCCTGTTCTATGACTGTACCTCTGGTTTTAATGTATAAAAATGACCCAAATTTCAAAGGAAGTATATGATAAATTCCACCTAACACTTCCTAATCCCTGGACAGTGTCTTCTTACACTTTGAAACAAACAATTCCAAAGGGAATTAGCCTTTAGGGCTCTGCAACACCCAAACCCACAATTCTTGGCTCTAAACCCTTCTTAACTAGGGCATTCTCAATCACCCAATTCTACACCCTTCAAATCCAAATTAGTGGATGATTCACCATCTCACAAACATTATACAATGTTCCACATTATAACAATCCACCCTTGCTTGGATAGATCACTCACTGCTATACATTAGCATTCAACTCAAGGTAATTTCCCATAGTTTATCCTGTGATCACACTGTTTTCCACAAAACTTTGCCTATGCAATGTCAGTACTTCATAATACAAGTTAGTTATTGTCATCCCATGAATATTAGGCCTTCTATGTTACAGAAAAATCAAAGTAAACTCATTCAAAATGGTTTAGAATGGATGAAAGAAATCCTTCTAACTCATGTATGTGTTAGTTCAAACAAATGAGGATAGTCACTCTAAAGACAACATGATAATGTACACTCACAGTAAGTGTACATTATCATGTTGTCTTTAGAGTGACTATGCTCATTTGTTGAAGAAGAAAAGCATTAATGTGGCTGAATAGCAATACATTCAAGTGGCAATTACACAAGGGACAGTCACTGTGAGATGTCCTCATTTGTGACTATCCTTACAGTGAGTGTACATTATCATGTTGTCTTTAGAGTGACTGTCCTCATTCTGTAAGTGTACATTATCATGTTGTCTTTACAGTGACTGTCCTCCTTCAAGTGGCAATTACACAAGGGACAGTCACTGTAAAGACAACATGATAATGTAGAGAAACGTTGTCATTTGTATTTTCAACAGCGCCGAGAGAGATTCCCTCCGCGAAATCACAGCTACAATTTCTGAGTACGTTGGGTTTATTTTTCTTTTGTCATTATTATGTAATCTGGTATTCAGCTGTTACATAGCTAAAATACCCAGAAATGAGGACATATCTGTGTTGAATTTATTGTTAGCGGCTTTGGTTATTTAGAAGTTTAATTTTATTTGTTCATCTTTCAAGCACAAACGTTTTGTGGACCGTAACGTCTTCATTGTTTCGGGTATGCAATGAAACAGCCCTAACTTGCGACTACCTTCACAGTACTGCAAAACCGAAGAGGGAAAAGCAAGTTAGGATGGAAATAAACAAACTTAAAACTCAGACTTAAGAAAGATGAAGGCAATGCTTCAAAAGGCCGATGCCCTAAACACGAGAAAACACAATACCACCATTAAACGATGCCCTAGTCACCGTATCAATGTTGCCAGCTCCGTACCAGTATGCTGACTGCTCACTTTCATCCTGTGATAAAGGTAACTTCATTAATCATACTTGAAATGGCAGCATACGAACTAAAGCTGATGAACATTTATAAACTAAAATTTTAAAACTACAGATTACAAATGTAGTAGTTTCATACGAAAAGAACTTGATGTCTGAAATTTACCATTAGAAGTATCCAAAGGAATACCACAATACTGTTGAACTTGGAGAATCGGAGATGATCTACACAGCAAGGTTCAACAGCTGTAAGGACTATTACACCATCTTTAGCATTTGAATACATTTTCTCCTTGGCTTCTGGTGGATCCTCAAAGACCCCCAATGATGTTTTCCCTACAATTATCAATTGTTTGTCAGTATGAGATATTAATAAATAAACATTAATCACAATATTAGGCAAACAATGTTCTTGATGTCTGAATCTAAATCACAGAAAGCTCTAATAAAGCAGTTCTCAGTTTCACATTAAACTAAGTTTCAATTTCAAATGGTTATAATAATTTTTGCAAGTTATAAGTAGCTGGTTACAGTATATGACATAAAAAGAAAAAAAATCATTTCTATTCTTTTCTTCTTTTTCTCTTTCAACAAAGCTTTTGCACCACACAAATGCATACCAAGAATTTCTCAGGAGGTTTCAAGACCATTGCATACCAAACTTCTTCTCTGTAGATGCTACTATGTGTCATGGTCCAAACGGGCCCATAAATGTGGTTGAATAACAATACATTCAAGTGGAAATTACACAAGGGACAGTGACTATGAGATGTCCTCATGTGTGACTATCCTTGTCACAAATGAGGACATCTCATAGTGACTGTCCCTTGTGTAATTGCCACTTGAATGAGGACAGTCACTGTAAAGACAACATGATAATGTACACATACAATGAGTGTACATTATCATGTTGTCTTTACAGTGACTGCCCTCATGTTGTATATTCTTCTCTGTAGATGCTACTGTGTGCTAGGGAACTTCTTAGAACTATTGGTATATTCTTAGAGCTTGTTACACCTAGGATATTCTTCTCTGTAGATGCTACTGTGTGCCATGGTCCAAACGGGCCCATAAATGTGGTTGAATAGAAACATTCAAGTGGCAATTACATATATTATAATGTATCTATCTAGTCCTCATGACTGCTCATAACAGTACAAGTGATATTTTTTTGGGAGTGGGGAAAGGTTCGAGACTTTCACTTGTATGAAGAATCCTTTCTACCTAACACAAAAATACACCCCATAAAACATCTGATTGGTTTGAGTATCTTTGAACTATTTGGGTCTATTGACAACACTAGACCAGTGTATACAGAATGACTAATTTCATGCAAGACAATGTGATGCAGAGTGGTCAGCAAGAAACTTGGTCTTAAGCCCCAACCCACTTCAAGACACCAAAATGTTACACCTAAGCAATTTAGCCTCTGATTCTATCAGACCAGTTTAAAATCTCTGTACTAGAGGGACTTCAAAGGTTTCAAGATACTTCTAACACCTTATTGACTCAATCCCAACCAAGACCAAATTTCCTTTTAGGGACAAGTTCCCTGATTTTCTACCAAAAGAGACTTTATTGATCCTAGGCTTTGCCAACCCAATCAAACATTTGAAAACTCTTAAGATTCCCTAAAACATGCAGAATCATGCAGTGGTTGTGTTCCAAACAACCCAAGACATCAAAATCACAAATAGACCTAGTGACTCTAGTAGGTCTCCAAAACCTGTTCTGCAGCAATAACTCTTCAATTTGACAAAGGACCTTATGAACTTATATGTTTTTTGAGTACCCTTTTTGATGTTCTAACAATCCTCCAACTCCCAGACCCTGAATCCACTCCAGCATATCAATGTCCTTATTGAGTCCGCAGACCTAATGCATGCCTTTGGGTGTGGGTTCCAAAACAAGGCATTGAAAATGGGTGCATGAAACCAAGATCAGAGTTTGAAGATGTCCACCATGCTCTAAAGATCTAGATTCAACAAGGTTTGAGGTCCTTTACTTGCCGCTACCCTCTGATCTTGCATAATCCATCAACTCCTAGTCAAGAACATTGAGATTCTTGACCTAGGGCTTGCTCTCAAAATTCTCTGGCTTAGTATCCTGTTCCAAAGCTTTTAAAATATGAAAATAAACCCCCTTAACTTGCATTTTACAAAGAACAAAGGATATCCTATGGTTTATTTGCAAGTTAAGGCCATTTGAATGCAATAACCCAAAAAATGAGGGTTTGACAGAACAACAGATAAGAAAAAGGAATAACTTTGATATAAGGTGTCTTGAATCTACCAAATAAACTCTCAAAGCATAAGATATAAATACTCTAACTTCCACACTGGTCTTCCCTCCCTTTCACATCCGTACACTGTACAGTGCTTGAAGGAAATGCACAGAAAAGGCTCTGAAATAGTGGCTCTATCTGACAGAGAGTCCATGCTAGGCTTCATGACTAACCTAGAGCACATTCCTTGTTATGGAGGAAGTTTGAATGGTGAAGAACTTATGGAATGGATAGAGGACCTAGATAACCATTTTGACTACAAGTATCTTATTAATAACATTTTGACTACAAGTATCTTATGGATAGAGGACCTTGATAACCATTTTGACTCATTTAGTATCTTATTGAGCTTCACTTTGTTTCGAGAATATAGTTTAATATTCTCTACTAAACAGGGCCAACCACGTGAAGGTGGAAGCTCATTTGGCCCCACCCCCCTCCCCCTAACATCACTCTACATTCCCCATTAACATCTAACATTCATTCATTCTTTCAATTATTAATAAAATGTAACATTCAATCAATATCACATGATAACATTCATTAACACATTAGATTCGTTAACACGCAACATTCATCAATATGAAAATAAACACATAATTCATGAACATTCATTAGCACATAATTAAATTCATTGAGACATAAAATTCAGTCATTATCAATTAAGGTATTTAGATGACAATCATTTCTTTTTTCTCTTTCTAATTTTTTTTTCTATGTAAGCTCTAAGAGGAGCATCAGTGTTATCATCAATACCCCCCTCATCAATTGTTTTGTTCTCTGTTCTTGATGATCTCAAATTCCTATGCTGCTGCAAAGGGGGGTCGTCTACAATAACAAATAAAAGAGTTAAATTTAAAATATTTAATTATAATTGTTACAAGTATTTAATTATTTTAAAGAACATAACTGTGGCGCTCTTTAATTACCTGATCTGGCCACATCATTTTGTCTAGACTCAACCTCAACATGCTCATGAGCACCGACCCCTCGATCCTCTACAGTTGCTATACAAAATGTTACATTAATCCAAACACCAATTGTAATTACATATAAAAATTTTAATAGCAAATGTATACCTCCACCACTAGGATGCACATCATGCGAACCTTCATTATGCATAGATTGTGTAGAAGGATTGTCAGGCTACATTCCAATATCCTACACATTGTTATCATTGCTTTCTTAAAATAGATATACTCACTTTATATTAGAACTTAACATCAAATAGACTAATTGGTAAAGTATTCAATTTGAAATAAATTTCATTTAGCTTATTTACCTGTGGCTCAGATGCATCATTATTTGAACCTTGCACACTGATTTCAGCTCGTAGCCGTTCAGCCACGGCTCTATAGCCTTGTTGGAAGCCAATTCTCTTGTCCTCTTCTGTGAGGCATCTATTGAACTCTGACCCCTACATTTTTGCTTGTATGGTGAATTTTACTTGCATTGTTTGATCAAAAAAAATTTCCTTGCAATATATAAAAAAATTGATACAAGTTTTCATTTACTAATACTTACAACTCGTGCTTGAAGTTTGGAAAAACCACCAGAGCCGAACTTGTGTGTCCCGTGCTTTTCTAATCTTGCCTTTGTTGCCTTTGATGTGTCAGGAAATCTATGAAAAGTTTGAAATATGTTAGAGACCAGTATAGGAAAAATTTAGAGGTTAATTAGTACATAATTATAGGAAAAATTTAGAGGTTAATTAGTACATAATTACATTCTCAAAAGTATCACATACCTTGCTCTACTCTCTACTGGTGTAATTCCTTTTTTCATGTTGGCTTTATACTTTCCATCCAAAATCAAAGCCTGCCACTCAGCCTCAAGAACACAGGGCGGACGCTCGTGCCTAGGGTTAACCTCTAAATATTTCCTGTACTGGTCCCTAATATACTTCAAACATAAACCAGCTCTTTCAAGGAGCTTGTTTCTCTCGAATGCACGAGGTCCAAAAAGCTGGGTCATACTATGTACAAGATCATCCTTCAACTTTTTATCTTGGTTATTCCACCTTTTAAGTAAAAAAAAACATGTTAGACTCGTAAATGAAGAGAAGCTACCTTTAATATAGTTCAAGAAATTGATGAAAAGGAAAACTATTCTAGCAATGATATGAAATCAAAATAGTGGTTTGGGGTTTTAGTTAGGATATGATGTTCCACCATGTACGTAGGGTGGGCCCGAATATCCGCAAACACTCATCACCAAGTTTTCGCCAAAAAATATCATTCCCTACAAAATAATCATGGGATCATTAGTCGATGAAGAGTGATCAAAAACTAAATTACTATTATATCACTATAGAATAATAATAACTTTAAAGTACCTGGAACTTTGGCTACTTTTAAGGGAATGCCTTCATCGTCGCTGATGATCAATACGCAATCCTTCACCGTTCCCGTACTAGGAACACGGGAACATCCAGGAAATGATGTTGCATCGGGACTTGTTGCATCTCCTATTGCAAAAAATGAAAACCATTATCAAATGCCTCCAAGAAATAATACTTCAAGGGAAATAAATTGGTGCAGAGCACCCATGGCACAAACACAATCAAGGGATCTACATCGTAAACACATAACACTTAAACACATAACAAAAGAGAGAAAAAGAGGGATTTGTGTACCAGTAGATGGTGCAACAGTTGGTGCATTTAGGCTGTGTGTTGTTGACATGGCAGTTGGCAAGACATTTGTGGCTGTCCTGGATGGAGGCGGTGTTGTCATATCATCATGGAAAGGAGCTAAAGAATAAAATTGTTAGAGCATGCATAAATATAGAACGCGTGGACTAGCATGGACAAGATTGTTAGAGCATTAAAAAAAAAGATTGTTCGAGCATGTATTGTCAATGATTATGATCATTCCTATATATATTCAGTGGAAAACACAAGTGGGGAATGGAACATGTGATCTACCTGAACCACTTGCAGTACCGGCCTCATCATGGGAATGGGGTTCAAAATTACGCAAATAACTCTGTAAAGACAATGCATCCATATTTTAATTAATGTCATAAAAGAGCATAACATAAAAACCATTATTGAACTCTTGTAATAAATAAAAATTTTATTAATACTTACTTTAAAGTTTTTAGAAGTGCGCAACAACTCAGCTGCCCTGTCTTTTATTTCTTGAGTCTGAGGATGTATGGATACCAAACGTAGAAGTTCTTTCCCAATTTTCTTTAGCAGCTTTTTAATGGAACCGATCGGGTCATCGGTCTCTGCTAAATCAATAAAAAAAGGGTCCACAAGGGGGGACTCCTGAGGGACTACAGGTTGCTTTCCCTCTCTCCGACCACCGGCCCTCTGTGACAACAATAGTATTAGTATTATCAAAATTACTCCAAAACAATGAAGAAAATAACATTAAAAAAATAACATTTTGCTTCTATCTAGTTTGCACAATTACAATGAGTTTTACCTACTCATGTGTAGATGAGCTAGGAATATCATCACCATCACCTTCGGGCGGTTGCTCCATATTGTGCCCCTGTGTCAAAGATCAAGTATAAAAATGTTAGCCAAAAATTTAATAACTAAATGGTATGTTGGAGTCATTGATTAGAAGTTGGTTTAATAGTATGTACCACCCCCATGATAGTAGCCTCGTTTGTATCTATGCGGTTCAAATTGTAATCAATAAGCAGCTCTTCCCCTGCACGTATTGATTTTATCGCACAAATGAATACACGATTTCCCTCGCGCGCCTCAAATATGCAATTGGGTTGCTTTATAGTTGACCCAGGTCGTGTACTATTTATAAAACCCGCAATATTCCCTGTTGCTTTTGGCCTTCCATCAATGTATATAGCCACACTTTTACTTTGATTATTGTCTTGCTGTTGTATATAATTTGCCGAGAGTGCATACCTACGCATACTTTTTTTATATTGAACAATATGCATCCAACTTTTGTAATCGTAACATGGTCCAACATACTCCATCAATTCAGAAACTTTGTTGTAAGACACCTTTATGCCATCCATAGAAAATAGGCCCAAACCATGTAATTATGATGGTGCTATGCGATATATCCTCTCATTAACACAAAAATCAGTGTTTATTGGAGGAAGTTCCTTGGGTACCCAATGTTTCTATAGATGTTGGTACCTCAAGGGAACCTTGATGTCGCCTTTCATCTCATCATCATAAGAACATGACCCCCCTTGAGCAAGGAAAAATTTCATGTGTTTATTGAATTTCCTTCTAGTCCTTTGACCTCTAGTTAATCTCCCTATTCTAGATAAACTGCATGTCTCACTTTCCTCTTCTATTCCTATATTTCCCTCACTCGAGGAAGACACTTCTGACAAATACCTATTTGCTGGTACCTGCAAATGGGAGAGATCTTAGAAGACATCAATCTTACTATTGATAAGTGTATTAAATAGACTTTCTATAAGGTGTATTGACTTATACCTGTCGATCCATGAGACTGTGCGGGATGCTCTTGAAAGGGGTTCAATTTCATGCAAATGTAATTCAATTATCGTGAGCATAATCACATCATAATCATAATCACATCCATCATAAGCATCACATAAAAATTAAAAACATTAAAACGTACACATTATAACACTTAAATCAGGCTCACATTATAAGCCTGCTAGGGAAGTAGGCCTACTGAAGGGCTAAAACTAGGTTTTTGTATCAGCTGATGAGTTGAGGGCTTAGTAACCTTGGGGACATGCTATTTGAAGTTGTTTGATGTGTGTGGTGGAGGTGGAGGAAACACCTAGTTAAGGTGAAGTCAAGTTTGGAGCCTATTGAGGCATTGTGAGCATTTGATAGTTTGTTGATTAGATTGCTTGGATGAATCCATTGGATGGATTGAGGGACATTGGGATTATTCCAAAGATGTAGAACGCTAAGGTGGCATAAGGATTTGGTGTGCACTCTGATAGGTTATGGAGTTGGCTTGGATCAAGGAGAGTGATCTTATGAAGATGCTTGGTTGGTGTTGTGAGAACACTTACAAATGATTTTGACCTGAAAGAAAATAAGGCTCAATACATTCATGCATCAATATGTGTTTTAAATAGTTTTATTTAATTAATTTAGATTAATAGTTAATTTAGATTAGCAGTATTCTATTTGTAGTTGAAACTTGTAGCTTTTAAATAGATAATGAATAAACTATGTAACCATTTAAGACAAATATATTTCTATCAAGAAATGAATATTAAATACATTAAGGATTGATGGCATACCTTTAAATTTCATCATCATCATCCTCATCATCATCATCATCATCCTCGTCATCGTCGTCATCATCATCGTAATCATCATCGTCGTTGTCGTCGTTGTCATCATCATCAACATCATCATCATCAACATCAACATCATCTTCATCATCATCATCAGTAGCAGCATCATCGTCATCATCTTCTTCTTCTTCTTCATGAAAATTTGTCTCAGGAACATCATCCAATAATTGTCGATCGTGATCATCATCTACATCATCTTCTACTTCTTCGGTATCTTCTTCTTCCATCGCATTATACTTTATCGGCCTTCCTCTCAGTTCATGTCTAACAACAAATGACCAACCCGGTTTATGTGAAACCTCTGAGTAAAATACCTGCTCACATTGGCTTGGAAGAACATAGGGCTCATCCCCAACTGGCTCAAACGACCTTGTATTAACCATTGTAAATCCATTATCATGTTCAATAACAGTTCTATTAGGATCATTTGGATTAAGTCGTAGCCTATACCATTTGACAATGAAGAGTACTAATTTGAAGGAACTAAAGTCGCACTCAAGTATATCATCCAAAATGCCATAGTATTGATTTTTAGACTCTTGAGGATCTAAGTCATTTCTAGATGAAATATTAGTCACTTGAAAGACTGCAGTTATTCCAGAATCACAAGTTTTCTTCGTGTCATCCAACACTTTGACGCGAAATTTTTGACCATTACAGAACATACCCTTGTGGTGTTTAACCTGCAATAATATGTGAAACATGTCAAAATTATTATATCGTGAGTTGATAAACATACGGGTGATTAATAATTTTGTACGTACCTGGAAATCTCTTAAACCATATGCTAAATCTATTTCCCTTTGCGTAACATTAGAATCTCCATTACGATGAGCTTCTTTAACCAATGAAGATACACCTTCCCATGTTAATGTGTGACCAGAATGTTGACATCGTTCAATCCATACCGTCATCCAATCAAGATTGTTTGCAATATACAAATGTAGTGCATCCCACTCTCGAGCAACTGTACAAAAAAAAAATAGACGACTTACAACCGATTTATTTTAAAGATTAAGAAATAATTTATTACAATAACATCTTATAATTTATTACCTGTCACTTTCCTCAATCTACCTTTCCCCATCAAGTACTCCCCTTTGAATTTTTTAAAAGGGTCGAGATCCCAAATGCGATCTACATGGATATTTGAAGCAAACTTAAGAAGATATTCAGTAATGTACACCATAGTCTGGTATACCATGTATCCCTCTACCATAGAACCTTCAGGATGTACTCTTTGTCAAACCAAAGCTTTCAAAGATTTCAAGTGCCTCTCAACCATCCACATTGACCTAGTGTGTGCAGGTCCACACAATTCAATCTCCTCAACTTGGTGTATGAGGTAGTGTTCTTGTGCATTGAAAAAAGTTGGAGGTAGACACTTTTGCATTTCACACAGTAAATGAAGAATTCTTCTCTTCCAATAGTTTATATCTTCTTTATGGATTTCTTTAGATGACAATCACCTACATTAAGAGATTCAAGTCACAAAAAATATATAAATACGAGACTTTACAAAATAATATACAATAGATTACATAGCAAGAAAAACAAATCGCGAATATAATAAATATATACAACAAATTGAATAGATATTACTGCTTACCTCATGTATTTTCCAAGATCATATATCACTTGTTTGATGTTATTGTTGAAGTGCTCTGGGAGATATAGAGGTAGCACGTACTGCAGTAATTATAAACCAATCATTTCATTATTTTCTAACATAACATAATGAATAGTACACGTAGTTTATGAATATATTGTAAATACAGAAGAACATAACTTACCTTGATGAAAGTATGCCAATCATGCGTTTTGAGCCCTGGCCCAAATTCACTTTTCTTTGATATGAGATTGCTTATGTTCACAGCAAATCCTGTGGGAAATCAAATTTTTCGTATGACTTCTTTTATGGCATCACTTTGCTGCTCCGTTAATAACCAAGGAAGGGCACTTATATTAATCTGATCTCTATTGCTATTTGAGTGAATGAAATTCTTCAGTGCATGATTGGATTCATGAATGTCATTACAAATTTTGACAATTTTTTCTTTGTCACGCCTTCCATCCAGTATTTTCCATAATGTCTCTGTTATATTCTTTCCAATATGCATAGGATCAAACAAATGCACAATTTGTAGGTCCTCGTAGTAGGGCAACCTACTAAATTGTCTGGGATAGATTTTTAGTCCCTTTGGAAGGTTGTCAGTAGTGCCTTGACGACCTTCACGATCATCAATTACATAATTAGTAAACAAAAATCACAATAGAAATATATAAATTACAAACATAAACCATTAGGTGGAACGACATTACCTCGACAATTAATTCTATTATATTCCAACTTCCATAGGCGAGGTGTCATTCTTCGTGGCTTTGATGTAGCCTCTTCTTTCCCATTGAAAAGATGTTTTTCCATACTTCGATACTTATGATTCCTGTGGAGGAAGTGTCTGTACTCATCAAACACCTGCTTTCCTAAACTTTTTGAATGACGAGATTTCATCTTTGGACCACAAACTGGACATGCAAATTTTCCCTTTGTTTGAAGACCTACAAGATAATGATATAATTGGATTATTAAATATGTTGATTTTTATAATTAGAATTATCATGCGCAACTTGAATTCACTATAACATACCACAAAAATGTGTTAGCCCTGGGGCATCATGTATTGTCCATACAAGTATTGCATGGAATTGAAATTGTCTTTGTCCTATTGGTCTAGACACATCATACATAGTGACACCGTTCCATAACTCCACCAACTCGTCAATAAGAGGCTCAATATATACATTCATATCTTTAACTTGATATTTACCTACTTGAATGAACAGTAACATTACATAATTATTGTGACCATTTTACTGTAAGATTTGTAAGTACATGTAAATTAATAACTATCAAATGATAAAATACCTGGAACAATCATTGCCAACATAATGTGCTCCCTCTTTATTGACATCCATGGAGGAATGTTATTGTTGATAACAAAAACAGGCCACACCGAGCAAACAGATCTCATCTCTCCAAATGGATTGACACCATCTGCTGCCAATGAAAGCCTGAGATTACGAGGTTCTTCTTTGAAGTGTTGCCACTTTTCCTCTATGTGCATAAATGCCGAACCATCCGCAGGGATTCGAATAATGTCATCTCGACTTCTATTGCATGCATGGTAATCCATAAATTGTGCCAAGCTAGTACACCTGAATAATTGTCGCATCCGTGGAATAATGGGGATGTAACGAAGAACCTTGTGAGGCACCTTTTTTGTTATTCGATCTGTTCGATATCTACTCGTATGACATACAGGGCATTGTGTTGCAAATTCATGTTCTTTATATTATATAATATGATCATTGGGACAAGCATGTATTGCTTGATACTCCATTCCAATATCTTTCATAATAGCAGATAATTCTTGATATGAGTGAGGTAGAATATTTGATGGTGGTAACAAAAACTCGCCTATCAATCTACAGCAACAAATATAAGTTGTTAATATAAACAATATTAGTGGTACATTATTCACCCTTTGTTAACTATAAAGACATATATGACATACCTTAACATACGTGACATTGTTATGTTGGATAAACCATTCATAACCTTCAAGTTCAACAACAACAATACAGCAGAGAGAAGAGTTGTTTGGGAGTCTTTGTATAGGGGCTCGTATGCCTTCTCAAGTAGAGGTACATCGAGGCTATCATCATCATCATGATCAGATCCGCTTGGACTAAATGTGTCATGGATCAATGTATTTATACCATCATCTTCAATTGTGTTTTCTAGCGCATGATCGTCATCTTCCATGGGATTATTATCTTCACCTTGGATATTCGCACCCCCATGTTCCTCCATATCATGTACTTCCCTGGGGAGATCAACCTATATAAAATTGATTAACATAAATAAACCATGATCTTCAACTCATCATCAAGTGATTTCATATGTATATAAATTGTTAAAATGATATAATGAACAACTTACCAGTGGATGATAGTCACGCCCCCCTTCAATGTGACCATTCTCCCTACAATGTCTCTTAACTATTTTGATTAGCAGTCTTCTATGGTTTAAGCCCTTACAAATTTTGCAGGGACAATAACATTTTCCATCACCTTTTCTTTTCAAGTTAGACCACAATCTAGCGATTGTCTCCCTATTTTGTTCTTCACTTATATTATCTGACATGATCGTTCTTCGCAGGAAGCAAAAATTGGGCTATGAAAACTTCGGTCTACAACTTTCAGTGACTAAGCAAAATTGTCAAAAGTACACAAATCTTCTTAGACCTAGTTAAATCTTTTAATATTTTAAAAGTCTAGTTAAAATATACATTAGATTAAAAAATATACAATTTTCATGCCTAAGCGCGCGGCTACGACAAGTGCAATGGTCTTCTTGCTTAGCTCTAGAAGCTCTCTAGCAATCAAAACATATAAGCTACAAGGCCTAATAGCAATTTCAAAACATATAAGCTACAAGGCAAGACATATTACATGACATGGCAAAAGGATTAAAATATACATTAGATTAAAATATATACAATTTTCAAACCTGAGCGCACGGCTATAACTCGTGCAATGGTCTTCTTGCTTAGCTCTAGAAGCTCTCCAGCAATCAAAACATATAAGCTATTAGAATTCATTAACTTTCTGTAATTGGAAAACTCTATTTGATATTAGACAGTAAACTACTACTATTCTCTCCATAAGAACTAAGTACAAAATTCTTTCAAGTTCACATCCATGATTCCCTTTAGATTAAAATATACAGCAAAAATAAGCTAAAAGTCTAGTTAAAATATACATTAGATTAAAAAATATACAATTTTCAAACCTGAGCGCGCGGCTATAACTCATGCAATGGTCTTCTTGCTTAGCTTTAGAAGCTCTCCAGCAATCAAAACATATAAGCTACAAGGCCTAATAGCAATTTCAAAACAAGGGTCATCAAAAGAACCAAAAACAATGTGTGCAAACAATACCTTGTGAAGTGGTATAGACAATTAGAAGATGCTACTATGTGCTAGGGAACTTCTTAGAACTGTTGGTATATTCTTACAACTTGTTACACCTGGGATATTCTTCTCTGTAGATGCTACTGTGTGTCGTGGTCTAAATGGGCCCATAAATTTGGTTGAATAGCAATACATTCAAGTGGCAATTACACAAGGGACAGTCACTGTGAGATATCCTCATGTGTGACTGTCCTTGTCACAAATGAGGACATCTCACAGTGACTGTCCCTTGTGTAATTGCCACTTGAATGAGGTCAGTCACTGTAAAGACAACATGATAATGTACACATACAATGAGTGTACATTATCATGTTGTCTTTACAGTGGCTGCCCTCATGTTGTATATTCTTCTCTGTAGATGCTACTATGTGCTAGGGAACTTCTTAGAACTGTTGGTATATTCTTACAACTTGTTACACCTGGGATATTCTTCTTTGTAGATGCTACTATGTGTCGTGGTCCAAAAGGGCCCATAAATGTGGTTGAATAGCAATACATTCAAGTGGCAATTACACAAGGGACAATCACTGTGAGATATCCTCATGTGTGACTGTCCTTGTCACAAATGAGGACATCTCACAGTGACTGTCCCTTGTGTAATTGCCACTTGAATGAGGTCAGTCATTGTAAAGACAACATGATAATGTACACATACAATGAGTGTACATTATCATGTTGTCTTTACAGTGGCTGCCCTCATGTTGTATATTCTTCTCTGTAGATGCTACTATGTGCTAGGGAACTTCTTAGAACTGTTGGTATATTCTTACAACTTGTTACACCTGGGATATTCTTCTCTGTAGATGCTACTGTGTGTCATGGTCCAAACGGGCCCATAAATGTGGTTGAATAGCAATACATTCAAGTGGCAATTACACAAGGGACAGTCACTGTGAGATGTCCTCATGTGTGACTGTCCTTGTCACAAATGAGGACATCTCATAGTGACTGTCCCTTGTGTAATTGCCACTTGAATGAGGAACAAGGAGGAAGTGATACAATAATAGGGGGGTGATTATTTTAAAATGTGTTGGACAACAAAAAATGCTATGCACAGGGTAAAACATGGGCTCAAACCTTAAGAAAACTAGAGACTAACAACAAAGAAAATGTACCTCATGATACTTATTGAGCTTAAAGCATAAATAACCTACTATGTACAAGAAGGAAGGATAAACTATTAATAGAAATGTTTAAGATGGATCCTATTTATCAATATCTCAAAAGGATTACCTTCCATGTTTTCCAACTCAAAAACATAATTTTCTTTGTAGCGAGAAATATAAAAAGGACCCTCCCATAAGGCATCAAACTTTGTATGTTGACTTGGATTGGCTGCTCTTTCATTGTACTTCAAAATCATATCATTTTTCTTAAGAGGGGGATTGCATACCTCTTGTCAAACCCACATTATACTATTCTTTGGTGATGTGTCAAGGCATTATAAGCATTCTCATAAGCTTCTTGTAGATTCAACAATTTTACTAATATGACATTCATCACACCATCTTCCTCTACTTCAATTAATGTTAGAAGTTGTAGAGCTAGGATTTCCATTGATATAGGAAGAACAACTTCTATTCCATTGGCGAACTGGTGCTAGAGCACCTCACACAACCAATTTGGAGACGAAGATTATACAGACTTTCAAGACAAATCAGAGGGATGGAATACATAAACAGGGTCAACAGGTCAATTGGAGGATCTTAGCACCTTTAATGTTATTAAAATAATGCAATACTTCAATGAGTTTGTAATGATGTCCTTATTAGGACTAAAAGCTTGTTTACAATGGACTGAGATTGTCCAAAGTTCAATAATGTTCTAAGAATCTAGAATAGGCTAGTGTGGAAGTTTAAGTCTTTTGGAAAGTTTAATAATCATAAGAGATCAAAGTTAGTGAGTTTAGTGGTCTTTGGATTAAAATAATTCAATTAATTATAAGTTGGAATTTTTGAATTTTCAAAATCCAACGGTTAGCTAACAATGGAGGGAGTTAGTATTTAGGATTTAGTTAGGCTCAAACTAAGCTCCAACCGATGAAAATTGGTTGGATTAGTTTTTGAGAAGTTATAAAGAATCTTATATATATCTTTGTTACGACAAAGAAGGGAGATATATACGGACTGCAACAGTAAGAAATATAAAACTCTTAGTTTTTGCAACTCCATTTATCTTGGAAGTCTTAGTTTGTTTGAACTAACACATACATGAGTTAGAAGGATTTCTTTCATCCATTCTAAACCGTTTTGAATGAGTTTACTTTGAATTTGCTGTTGCGCGGGTGTATGGACTGGTGAAGGAAACAGCGAGCAATAAACTTTAATTTCTGCAAGTTCCTTGATCTTTTAAGTCTCAAATCATTTGGTTTGATTATTCAATTATTCTTGTTATTGAATGAGTTTACTATTATATTGAGACTGCTGTCGCGCCAGTCACTGCTGAAACAGTCATTCTTTTGTCTAGACTTGTCATTGTAGTAGAGTTTTAGAGATAATGAAGATCATCCCATGAACATAGAAGGCCTAATATTCATGGGATGACAATAACTAACTTTTATTATGAAGTACTGACATTGCATATGCAAAGTTTTGTGGAAAACAGTGTGATCACAGGATAAACTGTGGGAAATTACCGTGAGTTGAATGCTAATGTATAGCAGTGAGTGATCTATCCAAGCAAGGGTGGATTGTTATAGTTTGGTTTTATACCTCCCAATTGCATTTGTTTAAAAATCGTTGGAGGTTTTTAAACAAATGCAATTGGGAGGTATAAAACCAAACTCAACCACTTTTGCCAGCATTCTTCAAGCATATGCCAAAATGGGATCTTTAGAACAGGGTAGGGAAATTCACCAAAAAGTAATTGAAGATGGGTTTTTGTCAAATATAGTGGTGGTGACTACCCTGATGGACATGTATATAAAATGTGGAAGCATACAAAAGGCACGTGATTTGTTTGCGGAAACAACTGAAGCAAGGCACGTGAAAGTCTCAGAATCTTGAATCCAAGTCAGTGAAAGCTTTGAAAACCAAATGCATCCTATTAAGTATTGTGGGGAAGCATTCTAAATAACCAAAGCCGCTAACAATAAATTCAACACAGATATGTCCTCATTTCTGGGTATTTTAGCTCTCTAACAGCTGAATACCAGATTAAATAATAATGACAAAAGAAAAATAAACCCAACGTACTCAGAAATTGTAGCTGTGATTTTGTGGAGGGAATCTCTCTCGGCACTGTTGAAAACACAAATGACAACCCGCTTGATTTCGTGGAGGGAATCTCTCTCGGTGCTGTTTAAAACACAAATGACAACCTGCTTTGTTCAAAACACAAATGATAACCCGCTTGATTTCGCGGAGGGAATCTCTCTCGGCGCTGTTGAAAACACAAATGACAACGTTCCTCTACATTATCATGTTGTCTTTACAGTGACTGTCCCTTGTGTAATTGCCACTTGAAGGAGGACAGTCACTGTAAAGACAACATGATAATGTACACTTACAGAATGAGGACAGTCATTCTAAAGACAACATGAAAATGTACACTCACTGTAAGGACAGTCACAAATGAGGACATCTCACAGTGACTGTCCCTTGTGTAATTGCCACTTGAATGTATTGCTATTCAGCCACATTAATGCTTTTCTTCTTCAACAAATGAGCATAGTCACTCTAAAGACAACATGATAATGTACACTTACTATGAGTGTACATTATCATGTTGTCTTTAGAGTGACTATCCTCATTTGTTTGAACTAACACATACATGAGTTAGAAGGATTTCTTTCATCCATTCTAAACCATTTTGAATGAGTTTACTTTGATTTTTCTGTAACATAGAAGGCCTAATATTCATGGGATGACAATAACTAACTTGTATTATGAAGTACTGACATTGCATAGGCAAAGTTTTGTGGAAAACAGTGTGATCACAGGATAAACTGTGGGAAATTACCTTGAGTTGAATGCTAATGTATAGCAGTGAGTGATCTATCCAAGCAAGGGTGGATTGTTATAATGTGGAACATTGTATAATGTTTGTGAGATGGTGAATCATCCACTAATTTGGATTTGAAGGGTGTAGAATCGGGTGATTGAGAATGCCCTAGTTAAGAAGGGTTTAGAGCCAAGAATTGTGGGTTTGGGTGTTGCAGAGCCTTAGAGGCTAATTCCCTTTGGAATTGTTTGTTTCAAAGTGTAAGAAGACACTATCCAGGGATTAGGAAGTGTTAGGTGGAATTTATCATATACTTCCTTTGAAATTTGGGTCATTTTTATACATTAAAACCAGAGGTATAGTCATAGAACAGGGTAGGGAAATTCACCAAAAAGTAATTGAAGATGGGTTTTTGTCAAATATAGTGGTGGTGACTACCCTGATGGACATGTATATAAAATGTGGAAGCATACAAAAGGCACGCGATTTGTTTGCGGAAACAACTGAAGCAAGGCACGTGAAAGTCTCAGAATCTTGAATCCAAGTCAGTGAAAGCTTTGAAAACCAAATGCATCCTATTAAGTATTGTAGGGAAGCATTCTAAATAACCAAAGCCGCTAACAATAAATTCAACACAGATATGTCCTCATTTCTGGGTATTTTAGCTCTCTAACAGCTGAATACCAGATTAAATAATAATGACAAAAGAAAAATAAACCCAACGTACTCAGAAATTGTAGCTGTGATTTTGCGGAGGGAATCTCTCTCGACGCTGTTGAAAACACAAATGACAACCCGCTTGATTTCATAGAGGGAATCTCTCTTGGTGCTGTTCAAAACACAAATGACAACCCGCTTTGTTCAAAACACAAATGATAACCCGCTTGATTTCGCGGAGGGAATCTCTCTCGGCACTGTTGAAAACACAAATGACAACGTTCCTTTTTTTTTTTGCACTTATATCTTGACAACGTCACAATTGCGACGGTGTCGGGCTATATTTGAAAGAAAAAAAGCCAAAACCGCTTAACATTTCCCTGTCGTCGCAAATTGCCGTCGCAATTTCACCCCAAATGTATTAGTGAACATTTTGGTAGCCTTAGTCTAAGAGGGGGAAATTATATGTACACATGACATGTAATGGATAAGTATTTTCCATTTATATCAAAGGGGGGAGTATAGGAGTGTGAAAAATATGATTTTGGATGTTTTTTTTTTGGGAGAGTCTATGCAGTAATATAGTATATGGACACTTAGTTAAAATTTTCACTAAGTGTTGCCATCAATGCCAAAGGGGGATATTTTTGGAAAGAGACACTTCATAGAGAACTTAATATGAGTTAATGTTGTCACTGATGGAAACTAAAAAATGTATAGATATGCTATATAGGTCGATGATAGATTTGGAGTTCATACACAAAGTTAGTTGAATATCTGACTAAGTTTGGGATGAAGAAAAAAGTACTTTGGAAGGCTACATAGAAAGGTCTGGTGAGATCTATAGAGGAAATATTTTGTAGTGCACTTCTAGGGGCATCATAAGGAATGTATAGAGATTATTCACACTGAATTTGAAGGTAAAAATGTTAAGAAATGATAAGGTTTCAAATGAGGATTAGAGATGTAGTGTTTAATAGTTAATATAGTTGTAGGATGACAAGGTGATTAGATTGTTGTGTGTACATTTGTAAAAGTAATTGGTGCTAACATTGATAATTGAATTTTATAGCCAACATGGTTAGATACCTAATTTTATTTTTTTGGAGGGAAAAATCATGAATTGAGGATGTAGCCAACTTGATAAAATGTTTTACTGCTCCTAAGAAATTTTTAGGGTAAGACAACTTGTTTGATCAAATCTTTCATTACGAACCTATATAATGGATTAATTAGGGTTTTTTGAGATAGTTGAAAGATATTAGAGACTACTTTGGTGGTGAAGTGGAATTAGAGTGGTGCATAAGAGAATATTTGATGCTTCTTATAGAGATCTAATACTTTGATTGTGAAGAACAGGTTGCAATCAATTTTGGTTTGTGGCTTAGATCAATACTCAAGCTTACATGGAGTTGTAATCATACATTAGTAGATGTTATTTTGGCAGTTCAACAATATGTGATCATTGTAGTAATCATTTTGTAAGGAAATGAGCATTCCTTAGGGTTTTAGCCCAAGGTATATTGTTTTAAGCAGTGAGCTCTAGGTAGTGATCCCAATTGCATGTGAAATCCCCATACTTATATGTAAGACTTTATTTTGCAGAGTATAATATTTTTGGGTATCATCCCCACTATGGTTTTTTTTCTTAAGAGGTTTTCCATGAAAAAAAATCTTGTGTTATGGTGTTTTATGTGAATTTGATGGATTAATACCTTATTCTCTTACATATTTATTTTTCAAGTTAATTAATAATATATGTTGCAAGTTCATGTGAGTTTAGAAGGTATTGAAATTTTATTGTAAAAGATTTCAAATTTATAGAACACTGATTCATCCCCCCTCTCAGTGTTCCTTCACATTAAAACTTATTGTCATTTGGGTTTGATATTTTTTTAGAGAGAATTTAGATGCATCATATTTCCAGATCCAAAAGCTTACATGATTTTGACAGCTGTACAACAGTCAAAATTAGATCTGAAGGTCAATCTTCCTTTTCTTGTTTTCAAGGTGAGTCCATCACTCATATTTTCTTCTTGCACTTACTTTTACATATCAAATCTATATTTCTTTCATAATTTACATATCAATCACATCACATAATCATACTTTATTCAATAAGGAATTTACCCAAATGCCCCTTTTACCTAGATCTTGCATTAGCACCCCTTCATCCTTTTTGGGTTGTGCTAATTAGATTTGTTTAATGGTGGGTTTGTATTCTAATGAATAATATGATTTGGTGAGTGATCTACATCCAAGCATTGATCACCATTTTATATTATACTTTTTGGTGAACCTAACATATAACATTTTTATTCCGATTTTGGTGCTAGATACCCTTTCTATGCATTTCATTAATCAACATTTACATTGTATGTATTTATATTTTATTTTCATGCATTACATTGGTTAATAGATCCATTGCATTCTTGAATTTCATTTTCATAGTTACACGTTTCAAAATAATAATAAAAAATACAAAAAACATTTCATTTTATGCATTTTGCATGTATTTGCACTTTAATTATATGAATGGAGTTGATATCAGCATTTAGTAGTTCAATTTAAAGTCTCTTTCAAGACTTTCAAGATATTTCCTTTCATGTATGTGATGATATCTTAGTTATTAATTTCATCCATAGTCACACTATTGTCCCTCCCAAAACCAATCACACCCATGAGAACATTTTAACACAAGAACGGTCTATTAAAATTTCTTTAAAGAGTCTCCCTCTAAAGAATGAGATCTTGAAAGTTGATGGTGATCCTTCTCCTAAACTTTATGTCCCTCATGAAGACATTTTGGTTCAAGAGAAGGATACTTTACCCTACTTCCCTTCTCATCCCTTTCCTTTTAGAGATCAAGCTTTAGTGAGTCATGATTATTCCTCTCCTAAAGTGTTTTTTTATTGATAGAGATGTTCCTACCCTTGATGACTCTTCTATTTGGGATGACCCCTTGGATAAGGATATTGGTTACTCTCTCCCTCATGAAGATATTTTGGGTCATGAGTATCCCTAGTGTAGGGGCACCTGATGAAGACAAGAAGGATCACTTGGATGGCCTATTGGTTTGATGAAGACATATGACCTATAAGGTCCATGCAATGATATACCATGGCTATTAAGCCATTTGATATAATCGATTTATCCATTTAAGGATGTAGTAGCATGTAATGATGCAAATGATGTAAATTGTCAACATTGTCATAATAGGCCTAGAAGGTTAAAGATAGGTATTAGGAGGAGTCTAAGGGTTTTAAAGTGTCATTTGGGTTCTGAGAGGACAAAATACAAATTTATAGGGTCTTAGGAGTTAAATTAAACAAGTTTTCAAATTCAAATATTTGAAATTAACGGTTAGTTGCCAAAAGGAGGGAAACTCTAAAAATGTATTTAGTTTGTGTTGTTAGGGGATATAACCAATTTGGATTGGTTGAGGAAGTTGATATAAGTTTATTTAAGCATTTGGAGGACTGCGAATGTAAGGAGTACAACCTGGAGCCAAGCATTTGCACAGACTGTTCCATTGAAACAATAATAAACTCAATTTTCTTGCAAATTTTGTTAAGTGATTATATGTGCCATTGAAATCCATCCTTTACATGGTTGAGGCATATTTTTATTATCCTCTTTAAATAAGTTTTGTACTCATCTCATCAATTTGGTGCATATTAACTTGACTAGTCTATAGGAGTGTAGGGGTTTGCCTTGTTTTAGAATGTAACTTGTTTGATCCATCCCCTTTTTGTAATTACTCTCACTTGGGGCTGGATCCTAATTTTTTATCATATAATTCTAACCATGTGAATGTAGAAAGGAGGAATATTTTTCAGGTGGGCACTGATTGGAGGAGTTTGATGGAGTTGAAGGGTGAGCAAGGGTCATGAAATTGAGCCATAGGTATTGCAGTAGGAGATATAGCCTTCGGAGAGGGTTATTTTATGCTTGACTCCATCAAAGTATGGTCTAATGATGGTGAAACAACTCTTATTGGGTTGGAATAGTGTTGCAATGCAAGACATTGGTGAGCCCTAGTTTATAGGGGTTTTTGAGACCAATTTGGGGCTTTTGTGCCTAGAATGGTTATAGATGCAAATTGATTACATAATCCTTTAATTGGAGTCATTTCATGATATTTTTAACAATGGAAAAGTCTGGGAGTTTACCCACAATAGGGTTCCTTTGTTAAATGGAGGTATTAGGCCTATGTGGCAAACTAGAATCAACAATTTTAAAGTGTGATGTCTCAAAACAAGTGGGGTTGATTTTGGGATATGTTTTATAACTTTCAAAAGGGTATTTTGATCCTTGTCTTTTTTGGGGATTATTTTGAGAATATTTGGATAAAAGTGTCATTTTCTGTCTGGATGGGGCTATTAGAACAGTCCTAGGAATGACAATTTGGGTAATGGAATTTAACCAATGAAAGTTGTGAAATTGGATCAAGGGGATATAGTATTTGAAGGTTCTTGAGAGCCTTAGGAAGTTGATTAACACTCTACAAGGTATTTGAGGGTGTTAGTTTTCTTTTTGGATACAACCATGTAGTTAAAAGCTTGGTTGAATGGATGAATATGAAGGTATGGAAGGAGAGTTTCAAGGTGTGGAGCCTAGGGTGGTAAAATAGGATATATTTGACCTCTAATAGGTCTATAGAATGTGGTATGGGCCTTGAATTGATTCTTGATTGGAAGAAGAACATAGTGTTGTTACAAAACAAAGGAAAGAACACACATTTCCTATGAAGATTGTAAACCCATCCCTAGCCTCTACACCAATCCCTCTCCTAAAGTGTGATTTATTCATCTAGGTATTCCTTCCCTCGATGATTCTCCTATTTGAGATGAACCCTTAGAAAAAGACATTGATTACTCGCTTCCTCATGAAACAACCTTCAAAAAGGAAGATGATATAATGATTGATATTTGTTTTCCTTCCTCTATAAATGATAAATTCATGTTTGATGTTTCTCCTTCTCCTAAGACATACCCCCCATTTATGATGATATTTTATAGAAAGAGGTAGACATTATAAATATTTTTCTTAATATCACTTTACCTTCATTAAACACTCCTTTTGGAGATGAAGCATTAAATAAAGTTCATAATCCCTTTTCTAAGGAAATCTTAGAAGAAGAGGATAATATTATTACTAATTTTATTATTTTTCTCCCTTCTAGTGATTAAACCATTAATAATCAATACTTTGATCAAGCTAATGTAGTCAATATTTTGAGTAACTAAATATCTAAAGTTATTGTTCATGCTCAACCTATGGTAGCCAAAAAGCTTGTGATAACTATCAAAGGATACACTCAAACATCTAACAAACCTATGGTTATTGTTAAGGGTTATCCTCAACATTCTTCTAAAAATTTTACTACTCCTGTGATTATGGTTAAAGGATATAATCAACAAAGTTGTTTTCAAGCTGCAAAAAAGAAAATTCAAACTGTGAAAGAAAAATCTAGTAGTCCTTTGGAGTTTATTAAGGATTATCATGTGGTGGATCACACTTATTTCACAAGAAATAATCCTCAAACTACTAATCTATTTGTTCAAACTTATCTTCCTCTTCACTAATACATTTGGGGTGAAATTGCGACGGCAATTTGCGATGGCAGGCAAATGTCATTAGGTTTTGGCTTTTTTTTTTCAAATATAGCTCGACACCGTCGCAATTGCGACGGCAATAAATTTGGAATTGTCACAATTGTGATGTTGTCGGGATATAAGCGCAAAAAAAACAAGAGCCTTGTCATCATTTGTGTTGTCAACAGCGTCGTAACCCTCCGCGAAATCACATCGGGATATAAGGGCACGTTGTCATTTGTGTTTTCAATAGCGCCGTAACCCTACGCAAAATCACATCCGGATATAAGGACAAAAAAAACAAGAACGTTGTCATTTGTGTTTTCAACAGCGCCGTAACCCTCTGCATGCGAAATCACAGCTACAATTTGTGAGTACGTTGGGTTTATTTTTGTTTTATCATTATTATGTAATCTGGTATTCAGCTGTTAGAGAGCTAAAATACCCAGAAATGAGGACATATCTGTGTTGAATTTATTGTTAGCGGCTTTGGTTATTTAGAAGTTTAATTTTATTTCTTCATCTTTCAAGCACAAACATTTTTTGGACCGTAATGTCTTCATTGTTTCGAGTATGCAGTGAAACAGCCCTAACTTGCAACGTTGTCATTTGTGTTTTCAACAGCGCCATAACCCTCCGCAAAATCACATCGGGATATAAGGGCAAAAAAAACAAGAAGGTTGTCATTTGTGTTTTCAACAGCGCCGAGAGAGATTCCCTCCGCGAAATCACAGCTACAATTTCTGAGTACGTTGGGTTTATTTTTCTTTTGTCATTATTATGTAATCTGGTATTCAGCTGTTAGAGAGCTAAAATACCCAGAAATGAGGACATATCTATGTTGAATTTATTGTTAGCGGCTTTGGTTATTTAGAAGTTTAATTTTATTTGTTCATCTTTCAAGCACAAACGTTTTGTGGACCATAACGTCTTCATTGTTTCAGGTATGCAATGAAATAGCCCTAACTTGCAACGTTGTCATTTGTGTTTTCATTTTATTTGTAGCTGTGATTTCACGGAGGGTTACGGCTTTGGTTATTTAGAAGTTTAATTTTATTTGTTCGTAACCCTCCGTGAAATCACATCGGGATATAAGGACAAAAAAAACAAGAACGTTGTCATTTGTGTTTTCAACAGCGCTGTAACCCTCCGTGAAATCACAGCTACAATTTGTGAGTACGTTGGGTTTATTTTTGTTTTATCATTATTATGTAATCTGGTATTCAGCTGTTAGAGAGCTAAAATACCCAGAAATGAGGACATATCTGTGTTGAATTTATTGTTAGCGGCTTTGGTTATTTAGAAGTTTAATTTTATTTGTTCGTCTTTCAAGCACAAATGTTTTGTGGACCATAACGTCTTCATTGTTTCGGGTATGCAATGAAACAGCCCTAACTTGTGACTACCTTCACGGTACTTGTGTACAATATCATAATGGGACCTTTGACAATCGGCCCTCAAATCTATTTGTAGATTATCTTTGAATATAATCTTTCCTACCTCAGGTACGAGCAATCTTCTGGAGCAAGATAAACACCAACACCATATGCCGGACCACCATTCATTAATCTGTTATTGCTAAAACCATGTAGTATAATTGATGATATGCTTGTATCGGATGCTCCATGCCATGCATATTTAACATTTGCATTACCACGAGAATTTCTTGTTATCTCAACCTGTTTGTTGAAAACCTGCAGCCGAGCCTGTCCCAACCTATCTGTTTGTGAATTTTGATAAATACCAGTAACATTGGTTGCAAGTCCAATTTTATTTAGGCCAGTAAGGAAACAATTTTTCACAACTACATACTCTGTATCACAATCCACTAATTTGATCAATTTGTCCCCCAGCTGTTCAAATTCACGAGCCACAAAACTAGAACATTGTTGGGATTCAGAAAGCAAATTGTGATTAATGACACCATCCCTAACCTCATCACGCAATATCTGACCATTCTCCAACTGAGTTGCATCTGTACCTATTCAAACCTTAGCTGATGTTTTATGAAGCAACTGCTTTTCTTGGAAAGTCTTTATAGGTAACTCGGTTACAGGCTGTGGCTTTGTATCCTTAAACAAGTTTGAATCTCTTAAATCTCTATACAATTCATTTGCACCAGTGGGGCCCTCGGTTGAATATTTCTTGATCAATTCATCTAATTTAGGAACATTCATGGATACCACATCAGCCACAGGCTTCAAATTACTAGGAATACAAACTTGCTCAGTTTTGGAAACCTCCATACTAGCAGCAACTCTATCACAATTCTCAGCATTTGAGGCCTCGGTTGGACTTATTCAAATTTCAATCTCGACCTCAACTTTAGAGGCAACTTCTTCATCGGCATTACCCTCAATGATAACTTTGGGGAAAAAGCATGAATCATTCTCATCAATCCAAGCAATGGACCTTTGACAGCCGGCCCTCAAATCTATTTGTAGCATTCGCAAAAAATCAACAAGATATGGAGAGCCATCTATTGCCAACTCTACAGTGGGCATGCCAGCCAAAAACTCATCTCTAAGTGAATCCAAAACTTGGACAGAAAACTCATTCCATGAGCCATTCCAAAAATACATCACCCTCGTGGGAACTGAACTCTTACGAAAATTCTCATAGTTATGCAATGTTGCCTTGCCCGAACAACACTTATACAGACAACTACATTTCATGCTTCTGTCTTTCTTGCCACAGTTAATCCTATTCTTCCGTACCCACTTAGATAATCTCCTTCCTGAGGATAGGAAACCATATTTATTTCCTTGTTTTCATTTCATTTGAGCTCTCTCCAAAAAATTTATGCCAAGCTAACACAAATGCTTGTCTTCACCCTTCATTGCAAATAAAACCAATTTACAGCCCAAACCATTTCAACTAGGGTGTAATTATTTACAATGTCACTACAACACCATAATCTACAACCACCCCTAACAAGATGCTACAATATACACCAAAATCTGATGCCACATTTTACATCGATACGAAGAGAAACAACATATAGAACAGAGAGTTGATCCTAGCATTCAGTCTCATTATTCAAAATCTGATCGAGCCATAAAACAATACTCAAATTGTCAAGAAGTTAAATTAGGCCAAGCAAACCCCAGTTCCACCATGAAACCTCCAAATCTCAGTTTCTGACTCCACTCCAACAGTCCACTTCCTTTGTTAGGTCCACAGGCCTAATGCATGCGGTTTAGGATTGGGTTTCCAAACAAAGTATGAGGAATGGGTACCTGGGATCAAACACTGAGTTTTAGGTTGTTCTCCTCACCCTAGGTGTATATGCCTATCAATAATGCAAATATAACAGATTGATTTAATTGGAACCAACTTGAATTAGAATGAATAGTCATTACATAGGAGACCCCTTAGTTATATAGCCAAGGTTAGTACAAAGGAGTGAATGAGACAATGACAATAGATAATCAATAGATAACTTATCACCCAACTAAGATGGAATCACATGTCCACCAAAGGTTAATGATCCTCCAATGTGTAATAAAGTATGTGCGACAAAGGTGGAGTCAAGACATAAAGTGGAATGTGATAACATGATAACACCACATAAAGTGAAAAATTTTGAACTACTCCTATGTGATCCCTAAGTAAGCTTGAGTGTAATTAGTACCCACGTGACAATTTACCAAGTTAAAATAAATTTTGGTGGTAGGATTTTTTATTAGTTTTCTTTCTATCTTTTTTTACTAAAAACAAACTTGAAATGTATTTTATCTTTGTTTATTAATATAAAATCATATATTACCAATGGAAAAAATCTTCTATATATTTTTTCACCATGTTCTATAGCTGAATTGAACTGTTTGATGTATAATTTATCTACCTAATCTTTTGTGCTTGCATGACAATTTTGAATTTTTCAATCACATAATTTTTAATTTATTTATAGTTGTTATGCCATTCTTGTAATTTGATGCCCCGCCCATTCTTACATTTTTCATTACGCTTCATCTAGATTTTCTTCCTATGGTTTATAGAATACTTAAAAACCAAATTGAGCCAATGATTGTCATTAATGGTTTCAACCTTTTTTAATGGCTTACATTTGGGTTATCACTAATGTTTGTAAAGGAAAAGTGTCTACTGTAGCTAAAAGAATTTCATGAGAAACTATAAATTTGATTATAAGATTTCTTTTTACTATATATTTTTTTATTCTTTCTAGTTATCTCCAATTGTTCAATTTCTCATATTTTTTCCCAACACTTGACAACCATAAAGGACAACCAACATGGGTAGTAGACCAATATGGTTTTTCTCATTTTTTAATCCCAAAGTTTGGCTCTCCTACACCCATTTTGAAGAAGGTGTGAGGTCGTTTAACCTTAATGCATTCCCTTTATTGTCTTTCTCTTCTAACTGAGCTTACAATGAAAATAATCCTAATACATACACCCATTTTGAAGAAGGTGTGAGGTCGTTTAACCTTAATGCATTCCCTTTATTGTCTTTCTCTTCTAACTGAGCTTACAATGAAAATAATCCTAATACATTTGTATTCTTTCATTATTTCTAGCAAGCTACCTTAAAAAAGAATGGTAATATTTTTATCTTTTCTATTTAATAATACAACCATTATTTTAGTCTTGGTTATATGGACTTGCATTCTAACCTTCTGACAAAAAGTGTTCCAAGGCCTTCAAGTGCTCTCTCAATGCATGGTCTTTTAAAAAAAAAAAAAGATAAGATCAACAACATATAAAAGAACCTTCACCCCATAGTTTTCCAATTGAATAACTTCCCCATCTATCTTCATTAATCATGCCTCTAACTTATAAATGTATATGATATAGGGGGAATAACTATTTGAATCTAATGTCACCACCAAAATACTTAGACATATTCTTTCTTGTTATCATTTTAGCTCTAACCTTATCATAAAATACATGCACAACTTCTCTATATAAATCTTAGATGATTGATTATTTTATTCTATTCCATAGTTTATCTCTGGGTACCACGTTGAATGCTTTCTTTAAGTCCACAAAACAATAAGCATCTTATGCACCTTGACTGTCCAAGATTTTTTCAATCAAGTCCCTACAAAATAATGTGATGATCAATGGTAGAGTATCTGGGCCTAAAACCTAGTTGTTATTTTTCCCCCTTTCCCTCATTTTCTACCCACACAAAAACCAAGTTTTAAGGTCCTTCACACACCGCAACCTTCTGATTTTTCACTATATATCATTTTCCTAGTCAAAAACATAGAAGCTTTTGACCTAGGGCTTGCTCCCAAATGGTGTAACCTCAACCTCCTGGTTCAAAGCTTTTGGAATACGAAAAAGGACCTCCCTAACTTGCATTGTACCGAGGAAGAAGAATTTCCAACGGTCAAAATTCAAGTTAGGGCCATTTGAATGGCTAAACCCTGAAAATAAGGGTTTCTTAGACCAGTGGACAAGAAAATTGAATAACTCTGATATAAAATGACTCGAAGTTATCAAACCAATTCTAAAAGCATAAAATGGAGATGCTCCAACTTTCAGACAGGTTTTGATCACCCCTTCACATCCGTACACCGTACTGTCACCGTGATTTGCACAGAAAATTGCTCTGAAACAGGTAGTTTTATTGATTTGAAAGCAATTTCAATACAATGAGGATCTCTTTGATTTGCTCAGTCATTTGGAAGCCTAAATAGGCTCTCCCCACCGTTGGCTTAACCATTTTTATGGTTGTAGCCATTTAACCAATTCAAACTCAAAATTGCTTAGCAACTTTAAAAGTTGCATTACAACTTTAAAACAACTTTTGTCGGGTAAGACAAAAAGTCTGTTTTGGAAGACTAAAAGACCTTATTTGGTGTTTTAGACTTTCAAACACTCTTAAAACACCTAAAGACACCTAGATAACAAAATTTCATCCAAGGGACCAATCGATACCCAAGGTTTATTAGAGTGACTGTCCTCATTTGTTGAAGGAAAAAAGCATTAATGTGGTTCAATAGCAATGCATTCAAGTGGCAATTACACAAGGGACAGTCACTGTGAGATGTCCTCATTTGTGACAAGGATAGTCACACATGAGGACATCTCACAGTGATTCTCCCTTGTGTAATTGCCACTTGATCACTCTAAAGACAACATGATAATGTACACTCACTGTAAGGACAGTCACAAATGGGGACATCTCACAGTGAGTGTCCCTTGTGTAATTGCCGCTTGAGTTACACAAGGGAAATTGATTGTGAGATGTCCCCATTTGTGACAAGGACAGTCACACATGAGGACATCTCACAGTGATTGTCCCTTGTGTAATTGCCACTTGAATGTATGGCTATTGAACCACATTAATGCTTTTCTTCTTCAACAAATGAGGACAGTCACTCTGAAGACAACATGATAATGTACACTCACTGTAAGGATAGTCACAAATGAGGACATCTCATAGTGACTGTCCCTTGTGTAATTGCCGCTTGAATTACACAAGGGACAGTCATTGTGAGATGTCCTCATTTGTGACAAGGACAGTCACACATGAGGACATCTCACAGTGATTGTCCCTTGTGTAATTGCCACTTGAATGTATTGCTATTGAACCACATTAATGCTTTTCTTCTTCAACAAATGAGGACAGTCACTCTGAAGACAACATGATAATATACACTCACTGTAAGGACAGTCACAAATGAGGACATCTCACAGTGACTGTCCCTTGTGTAATTGCCGCTTGAATTACACAAGGGACAGTCATTGTGAGATGTCCTCATTTGTGACAAGGACAGTCACACATGAGGACATCTCACAGTGATTGTCCCTTGTGTAATTGCCACTTCTCAGACTTACTCTATCAGATACTTACAATCAAACTAAGTAATGGAGGTTACTTAAGATATCAACCGCTATTTCAGATTCAATCACAATATGTGTGCAAGACCCCTTAGTGCTTTATAAACTGAGGGCATCATTTGGTCCTAGGATGAAATCTACATGTTAGGTATTTTTTTGGTGTCTTAGGTGTGTGTTTAGGAGTCTAAAGGTTCATAAAGGTCTTTAAAACATTCAACACAATCTTCTAGTCTTTCTCGGCAAGAGGATTGTTTACAAAAATGTAATGCAACTTTTAAGTTGCTTAGTAATTTCAGTTTTAAGACTGGTAAATGGCTATAACCAAGTAAATGGTTAAGCCAATGCAATTACAGAGCCTATTTAGGCTTATTGATATCAGAGGAAATCTGAGAGATCCTATTGTAATCTTTGATTTCAAAAAATCAATAAAGAACACCTATTTCTGTGCTATTTTCTGTGCTTTCAATGCAAAAGTACGGCGTACGGATGGTTTGAAGGGAGTCAATTTGGTCCAGAAGTTGCAGGAGACCTTGTTGCATGTTTTGAACTTTATTTGGTCCTTTCAAGTCTTTGCATTGAGGAGTTGGTTAATACTATTTGTCTCTGCTCTGCAAAACCCTTAGTTTCAGGGTATGTGTACATTATCATGTTGTCTTTACAGTGACTGTCCTCATTCAAGTGGCAATTACACAAGGGACAGTCACTGTGAGATGTCCTCATTTGTGACAAGGACAGTCACACATGAGGACATCTCACAGTGACTGTCCCTTGTGTAATTTCCACTTGAATGTATTGTTATTCAACCACATTTATGGGCCCGTTTGGACCACGACACACAGTAGCATCTACAGAGAAGAAGTTTGGTATGCAATGGTCTTGAAACCTCCTGAGAAATTCTTGTATGCATTTGTGTGGTGCAAAAGCTTCGTTGAAAGAGAAAAAGAAGAAAAGAATAGAAATGATTTTTTTTCTTTTTATGTCATATACTGTAACCAGCTACTTATAACTTGCAAAAATTATTATAACCATTTGAAATTGAAACTTGGTTTAATGTGAAACTGAGAACTGCTTTATTAGAGCTTTATGTGATTTAGATTCAGACATCAAGAACATTGTTTGCCTAATATTGTGATTAATGCTTATTTATTAATATCTCATACTAACAGACAATTGATAATTGTAGGGAAAACGTCATTGGGGGTCTTTGAGGATCCACCAGAAGCCAAGGAGAAAATGTATTCAAATGCTAAAGATGGTGTAATAGTCCTTACAGCTGTTGAACCTTGCTGTGTAGATCATCTCCGATTCTCCAAGTTCAACGGTACTGTGGTATTCCTTTGGATACTTCTAATGGCAAATTTCAGACATCAAGTTCTTTTTGTATGAAACTACTACATTTGTAATCTGTAGTTTTAAACTTTTAGTTTATAAATGTTCATCAGCTTTAGTTTGTATGCTGCCATTTCAAGTATGATTAATGAAGTTACCTTTATCACAGGATGAAAGTGAGCAGTCAGCATACTGGTACGGAGCTGGCAGCATTGATACGGTGACTAGGGCATCGTTTAATGGTGGTATTATGTTTTCCCATGTTTAGGGCATCGGCCTTTTGAAGCATTGCCTTCAGCTTTCTTAAGTCTGAGTTTTAAGTTTGTTTATTTCCATCCTAACTTGCTTTTCCCTCTTCGGTTTTGCAGTACTCTGAAGGTAGTCGCAAGTCAGGGCTGTTTCATTGCATACCCAAAACAATGAAGATGTTACGGTCCACAAAACGTTTGTGCTTGAAAGATGAACAAATAAAATTAAACTTCTAAATAACCAAAGCCGCTGTTGAAAATACAAATGACAACGTTCTTGTTTTTTTTGCCCTTATATCCCGATGTGATTTCGCGGAGGGTTACGACGTTGTTGAAAACACAAATGAAAACACAAATCCCTTGTGTAATTGCCACTTGAAGGAGGACAGTCACTGTAAAGACAACATGATAATGTACACTTACAGCCCGTGTACATTATCATGTTGTCTTTAGAGTGACTATCCTCATTTGTTGAAGAAGAAAAGCATTAATGTTGCTGAATAGAAATACATTCAAGTGGCAATTACACAAGGGACAGTCACTGTGAGATGTCCTCATTTGTGACTATCCTTACAGTGAGTGTACATTATCATGTTGTCTTTACAGTGACTATCCTCATTTGTTGAAGGAAAAAAGCATTAATGTGGTTCAATAGCAATGTATTCAAGCGGCAATTACACAAGGGATAATCACTCTGAGATTTCCTCATTTGTGACTATCCTTACAGTGAGTGTCCATTATCATGTTGTCTTTACAGTGACTGTCCTCATTTGTTGAAGGAAAAAAGCATTAATGTGGTTCAATAGCAATGCATTCAAGTGGCAATTACACAAGGGACAGTACGTACATGCCCATTAAAGTTGGTGTTTTGTTATCCAGCATGACAATGGAGACATCATACTCTGTGTCAATTTTACTAATCAAATTTCCCTCCGCCAGGCAAAGCAACAATCTGGGTATGATAAGGTAAAGTTTTTGCAACAATTTCTTGCTGCTGCTAAGGTTACCATTGTTTATGGTTTCTGTTATATAGTTCTATCTATATTGCTATATGGCCTTTTGTTTAGGATTAAGTAGATGAGGGAAAATATTTCTTTTGTGGATTGTAAACAAAACATTGAATTATTTCAGAGAACAGATCTAAATCTATAAGATGCTACGATGGAGCACATGACCATGTACTTGTGAATATTAGGATCCATGTTAATCAAATGACTGCTTTATGCAAATTACTTTTGAGTAAGTAAAAGGCAATACAATTTTTTGAAGTGTGCAAGGATTTTTATGATATATAGGTGTACGAAGAAATGAATCTGTGTTGTTTTGTATCAATATCAAACATCTCTGATATATTTTCATGTTTTTATAATCTATTTTGCAGATGGAAAGTTGAAATGCTAGCTATCCTAGAGCAGTCAATAAGAATATTGTCTGATGCTGGTCTTGGTATGGCCATGTTCAGTCTGGGTATGTTTTGAATTCTTCTCTATCTCTCTGATTGAGGAGTACTTGATATATGCATGTGCTTTTTTCTTCTTTTATGGTTGTGAAGCTCTGTTTGTTCTAAATACCACCATATTGCAATTGTATTATTTTCATTATTTTCTCTAAAGTCACTGTATTTTTTCTTATTATAATAAAAGAGGAAGTTGTGAATGTCAAAGTTGAGTGAAACAAAAATTATTTTCATCAAATTTTGTTACTGTCACAAGGGACACTAACAAAGCCCTAGCTTTTCCTCTGATATAGCCTTCTCCCATACCTCATCCTGAGATTCTTTATCTTCTGTGTCATCTGATCCTCCTATACAAGTTGCAAATGAAATTTATCGCTCATGTATAAACTAAGATAATATAATGCACTCGATATTTGAATCGTCGTACATGTATAGAATGACAGAATATAATGCATTCAATATTTGTATTATCGTTCATGTATAGATTGAGACAACATGATAATGTACACTCACTGTAAAGACAACATTATAATGTACACTCACTGTAAAGACAACATGATAATGTACACTCACTGTAAAGACAACATGATAATGTACACTCACTGTAAGGACAGTCACAAATGAGGACATCTCACAGTGACTGTCCCTTGTGTGATTGCCACTTGAATGTATTTCTATTCAGCCACATTAATGTTTCTTCTTCAACAAATGAGGATAGTCACTGTAAAGACAACATGATAATGTACACTTACTGTAAAGACAACATGATAATGTACACTCACTATAAAGACAACATGATAATGAGGACAGTCACTGTAAAGACAACATGATGATGTACACTCACTGTAAGGACAGTCACAAATGAGGACATCTCACAGTGACTGTCCCTTGTGTGATTGCCACTTGAATGTATTGCTATTCAGCCACATTAATTCTTTTCTTCTTCAACAAATGAGGATAGTCACCGTAAAGACAACATGATAATGTACACTTACTGTAAAGACAACATGATAATGTAAACTCACTATAAAGACAACATGATAATGAGGACAGTCACTGTAAAGACAACATGATGATGCACACTCACTGTAAGGACAGTCACAAATGAGGACATCTCACAGTGACTGTCCCTTGTGTGATTGCCACTTGAATGTATTGCTATTCAGCCACATTAATGCTTTTCTTCTTCAACAAATGAGGATAGTCACTGTAAAGACAACATGATAATGTACACACAGTAAGTGTACATTATCATGTTGTCTTTACAGTGACTATCCTCATTTGTTGAAGAAGAAAAGCATTAATGTGGCTGAATAGCAATACATTCAAGTGGCAATCACACAAGGGACAGTCACTGTGAGATGTCCTCATTTGTGACTGTCCTTACAGTGAGTGTGCATCATCATGTTGTCTTTACAATGACTGTCCTCATTTGTTGAAAGAAATAAGCATTAATGTTGTTCATTAGCAATGTATACAATCATTTTTTTTTTAATTTACCCAGGGCCGTCGCAATTGCGACGGGCTCCCGTCGCAATTGCTTGGGAGCCCACCACAATTGCAACGGCCCTCCGAAGCAATGCGACAGGAGCCCGTCGTAATTGCTTCGGAGGGCCGTCGCAATTACGATGGGCTCCCAAGCAATACGGCAGAGGCCCAGAATGGATAAGGGCCGTATTGGCGACGGCCACGCCCATCGCAATTGCTTCGGAGGGCCGTCGCAATTGCGACACCCTGGAGTCGCAATACGACGGAGGGCCAAAATGAGTGAAGGGGCAACTTTGCGATGGCTAGGTGTCGCAATTGCGACGGCTACCCATAGACGTGGCAATTTGTGACTAAAAAACTACGACATCAATGGGTGTCACTATTGTGACACATATCCGTCGCATTTGCGACACATAGCTGTCACAAATTGGCCTCAAATGTACTAGTGCTTTCTCAACCTGTACTTCCTCCTACACCACGTCTTCCTCAAAATCTTAGAAATAAGTATGAACTAATAGAACAATTATGTGCTACCCCTGCCAAGATTTCCCTTTGGGAACTTCTTCAAGCTTATCCTACCTATCATGAAGCCTTGCACAAATCTTTAACCACTCTTCCAACTCCACCACCTAATCAGGACAACATCAATTCCTTTTTTGAATGTTTGCATGCTACTCCTTTCCTAGCTCAAATTATGTTTTCTCAAAATGAGTTTCTTTCTACAAAAATCCAAGATCAATATGATGCTCTCATGGTTTCTATTATTATCAATGGTAATATTATTTGAAGAACTTTAATTGATAATGGTACATGAATTAATGTTTGTAGCATTGACATGTTCCATGAAATCAAGGCTGACCTTTCAACTATCAAACCTAATTCTATTCCTATTTGTGGCTTTGAAAATGTTACTAAAAATCCTTGGGTGTTATCACTTTGCCTATTCAAGTAGGTCATGTTATTTTAACCACACCTATTAGTGTCATGTATGGTCCTCTTAGCTATAATATTCTCTTAGGGATACCATGGTTACATTTCATGCAATTTGTTCCTTCAAATCTTCATCGCAAAGTTAAGATCATCTACAATAACACAATGTACACATTCCTTGTTGGCGATCAATCTAATAATTTCTTACGAATTGAATCTGATTCTCCTATCACTACAACATTTAAACACAACACATCTCCTCCTAACCATACTTATCCTAAAAGTTCCCTTTTTATATGATTATGGGGTTTATTAACATTTACACCATCTTTTGTGGGTGAATACACACTTCCTAATGACAATATGGGATCCTTCGAGGAACCTAGTGTGTCATTGATTCAACATGATTCTCAAAACACTTCAACTCATAATTTAAAACATGGTTTAGGATGTGTGCAAAAAATAATTTATAATAGGGAGAAACCCATTGAAACATTTTGTTTTGAGTCTCCTACTTTGTCCACATCCTCCCCTTTTTCTATATCTACCTTTAAACAAGAAGTCATTTTGCCTAACCTTCTTCATGCTGAGATGATTACTCGACCTAAACAAAAAAAAAGAAGCATAGTCAAGGTATTATGAATCTTCCTTTTTACATGTATCACCAATATCATGATCACTCTTCTAATGAATGTTGAGCCTTACATTAAATAATCCAAAAACTCATTGATAATAACTTATTTGCTGCAATGAGTTATTTTTTCAATCTTGATTTCTTTGAATAATTTCAAAGTCCTTATTATGTTTCTCCATACTATGTAACATTTTTAGCCTATCCTTTGGGGGCTCATTGTCATGCATGGTGTAACCATCCTTTTCTAATAGCATAATAGATCCTCTTTCTCCTTATCATTGTCTCCATACTTGGGGGGAAAGGGTTAGCGAAAACATTAGTGGCGATTATTCACCAATTGGTGAATGTCACTTGTTATCGACCCCCGATTTGGTGAATATATTGGCCATATGGGAATGATCATATTGCCCCGCATTGATGAAAATTGGGTCCAATGCCCGGGATCATCGCCAATTGGTTTATGAAAATTGGGTCCAATGGCCGAGATCATCGCTAATGGCATATAATTTTTGGGCACAATATTTTTTTAACATTCACCTATAATTTCAAAGAGGCCCCAAATGGATGGCCTATATTCACCAATAGTTATATATATATATATATATATATATATATATATATATATATATATATATATATATATATATATATATATATATATATATATATATATATATATATATATATATATATATATATATATATATTAGGAAGACCCAACTTCACCAGCCATTTTACGGACGCGTGTCTCAAACTGATTGATTTTCGCCAACTTTATTAATATTACCATGGTATTGGATGACCCATAATCGCCTAGGATATAACGCAAGATGTGTTATAATTACGCGGGCTTCGCCAAATATTTGGACACCGACCTAATACCTCCCGCCCAATTTGCCAATAAAGATTAGTATAAATACATTCATACATCAATGTTATTGTACACAATTTGGATTGGTTCAATTTGATCGATAGCAAAGTTCAAACTATTGAGTCTTGACTGCTTTGGCGAGTCACGACTATGATTGAATTTGAGGCAAAGGTAAGTGATTATTATTCTGTGGCTATGTAAACATTGTATATTTTAGTTCTATTGTCATTTGTCACTTCTTCAACAAGTAAACATTTTTTTTACATTTTTTTTTCACTGGTAGGCTGGTAGCCTTTATTTCGTTGAAGAATCGAGATGTCAAACAAGAATAAGGGTAAGGCTCCTACATATGGGGAAAGCCAAGAGAGGCCAACAAAATGCAAAACCTTATCATCGTACTTTGGTCATGGTGTTGGAAATTTTTCTGGCCAAAATCAGGAAGCTATTTCATCACAAGAAGATTTTTAAGATTCACAACCTGAGGCTGAACCTATGCGACATATTGAAGAAGTTAGCAAACCTGATATCTCAGATCACGATGAACTTGAAGAAGATTTTTAGTTAAATACCCATAGTAGCCATAATGATATAATCGACTTGGATGAGATTGAGGATGTCGAAGAAGATGATGGTGTAGGGAAGAAAACAAAATACAAATCAAAGAATGATAGAATGTGGGATCTATTGAGGAATTTTCAAATAGAATGGGCGTCAAAGTATCCATTCATTTAACCAGTGGATAATCCAATTAAAGGGGAGTCTCTAATAGAATGCAGATGTAAGATTTGCAGCAAGATAAATAAGAAGGAAAAGAGGTTGCAGCTAAAAATTGACACCATAGAGAAGCATATGGGTAAAGTTTACGAAAAGAAAACCATAGATGGAGTTCAAAAATCAGTGATAAGATGGAAAACAAAGGAGGAATATTAGCATTTAGGAATGTAGAATTATATGAATTTCAGCATAATATAAAGATGAAACCTAGTGAAGTTAAAGGCTCTATTGAAGCTTGTTTTGGAAAAGCATTGGAAGTAGAACTACTGGGAAAAGTTGTTCAATTAAGTGTTGTGTTTAATATTTTGAGTAGAGGGCATCCTATGACAGACTACCCATCATTGAGTGTTTTATTACACTTTCTGAAAGTTCATAACTATCCTAACAGTCACTGGTCAGTAAACAGTGGATGGGAATGGACAAGTTGTCTTGCCGAGGTTGAAAAAGAGGATCTGAAGGCAAAAATTAAAGAGTCAAATTTTATTGCATTGTCTTTAGACGAGGTTACAGCAGTAGACAATACTTCCTAGGTATGCATGCATGTTCATACTATACAAAATTTTGTTCGCCAACCTCATCTACTAACTGTTGCTAAAATGAGGGATAATGTGACAACGGAAAATTTATTTGAACTAGTAAAGAGTTCTCTAATTGAATATGGAGGTATAAATGACATGACCATTGCCAAAAAGCTGGTGTGTTGGAGCAGATGGAGCTTCAGTAATGCAAGGCCATAGGGGCGGTCTTTGCACAAAGATACAATCTTCTTGTGCACCCTACGTTACTCCCATTCACTGTATGGCCCATAGAATGAATCTAGCTTTTGGAGTTGTCAACAAGCATGCTCCAGTACAAAAAATTAAAGCTTTAATCAAAGAGCTCTACCAATACTTCTATCGAAGTCCGAAATGATTTAGGGAATTTCAACACTTTTCTAAAGGACTAACCGATGAGAACAAGCTTCTTAAGGATAATGATACCAGATGGATCTCTTTGGATGGACCAACACATCAAGTTTTTTTAGAATATCAATCGTTGCTTGGTCTAATGAACTCAAGTCATGACGAAGCAGGGCAACCAAAATTTCCTGCGCTGCTGGCAATGTTAACTAATGTAGAGACACTATTAACATTAGCAGGTATTCTCCCCATGCTTGAGGAAATGAGAAATTTAATGAAAAAGTCCTAGCAAAGAGCTATGTATATTACAGAATATGCTTCGTTGCATAAATTGACATGTGTGGCGCTCGATAGTCTCTATCAATTATGTGAAGATGATGTAAAATTTGCCAGCTGGCTAAAAGTCACAGATTTGGACAATCCTAATAACTTTTTAAAAATAGGTTCAAACGGGGAGTTATGTGCAGAAGTTCATGGAGTTGAAATTGTATGCACCCTAAAATGGTCGCCTAGACTTTGGGCCCCATTTCTCAATTTATCAAATCCCTGAATCAAGATTTTCAAAAATCAACATTTTCAGTTATATCAATTTCTTTGATAAAATCCTATTTTATCATTTTTGATTATTCCTTGGGCTAACCATTTTATCCTAAGTCTTTATTTATTAAAAGGAATATTTCCTCCCCTTTTATTAAGTAAAAAGCCCCCACTTTTCCTCTTATCCTAAGTTGCACAAATAAAGCATTATTCTTACTTTATAAAAAGAGAAAAAATATTTTGTCTTATATGCACACAAAAGTCAACTCTTATTTTCTCATTGGAGGATATTTGTGCACAAGGATCAAGCTTCTATTTTTCTCCACTGTTGATTAAGTCTTTTGCCTCTTAATCTCCATGGTCCATTTCTCCTCATTCCCTATAAAAGGAGAGCTCTCCTCCTCATTTGGCATCCATCATCTTTATGCCATTGTTATGCTGCAGGTTTTCTAGGTTATTTGGAGCTCTTTGAAGATATTCTTGCATTCAAGCTTTGAAGACATTGTTGTTGCATCTCATTTAGCTTGCTTTCTTGCTTTCATAGTTGCATAATCATGGCATTCTTAGTGTAGATTTCCTTTATGCAATAGATTAATCTCATCTAGCTTAATTAGGAGAGATTGTAACACTTGCAATTTCCTTTTCATAGTATAGTTTGCATTTTCCTATCATAGATTAGATTTCCTTTCAGGCATTGCATTATTATCATTTAGATTAGCTTGCATCTTCATTCTTAGTTTGCTTGCATTGCATTTCCATTTGGATTCTTGGAGATATTGGCACTCTTTCCCTTGTCTTCAACCTTGAATCTCTCATTGTGTGGTTGACTAGCAAGGTCATTAGCTTCATAGCTCTAGCTGAGAGCAACTCTACATCTTGCAACTCCATACATAGAGAGCTATGGATCGATTTTTGAGGCCTCATTTTTTAGTGTTCTTGATTGTAAGGATTCATAGAAGTGCACTACTTTTGTGTGTACATTTCTGGCGCCAACCGTGGGGCAAGACATTAGCTTTGTCCCTTCATTTTTTGCATTTTCATCAATTTTTGCTAATTTTTCATCAATTTTTAGCACTATTTTCGGTCTCTAGTTTTTTTGTCTCAGAGTGTCGTGCGACACTTTTCACCAATGTCGTATGATAGTTTGCTATATGATATCATGACACTTCACCGGTTAATAGTGTCACTCTTCTTGGCGGAAACTGTCGCCTAGTTTGCTGTGTTCTGTCGCCTGCAGGTTTTGAAGTTTGTCACCCCGGGAAGAATTGTCGCACTAGTATACAAAGAAGTGGCGCACGACAGTTCTGGTGATTGTACTGTTGCCTGTACCCGACAGTGAGTTTTTAAAACCCTTTTAGCCGAGTTTAGATTGATTTGTTTGTTAGTTTGATTTGATGTAGCTAAATAGATTACATTTCCAGATTTCAGTTGGTTTACTTTCTTTCATAGGCACATCTCTTTTGGGTTAATAAAAGAACATAGATTTGCTTTTGATAGTTTGTGAATGCTCTTTGGATTCCAATATCAAACATCTCATTTGAGTGATTGAGGGCATGGATTCATTCTTTGTTTGCATAGGGGGTTAAATGTTCCACTTTTTGGACTCACCCTATGTTTGCTTGGAAAGTTAAATATTCTATTGATTCAACCCCTTTTTCATTTGTGGGTAGTGTTGATAAGAAACTTTAGATTACTTTGAATTGAGCTTGTTAGCTAAATTGGGTGTTGGACTCACTTATTTCTAATTGCCCCTCGTTATTTTCCCTTTGGGTGCAAGGTCAGCATTCATACATGGGGGAGGGGTCTACTTGAAAAGAGCATTGAATGTTCCACAAAGTTTTCCCTTTTATGCTTTCTTGATCTCATTAGTTTTCTAAGGTGTGGACTCACTTTGAGTTTGTGTGAGGAGTTAAATGTTCCACTTTTGGACTCACTTTGAGTTTGTGTGAAGAGTTAAATGTTCCACTTTTGGACTCACTTTGAGTTTGTGTGAGGAGTTAAATGTTCCACCTTGTGGACTCACTTCACATTCACTTAAAGAGTTAAATGTTCCACTTTTGGACTCACTTCCCATTCACTTGAAGAGTTAAATGTTCCACTTTTGGACTCACTTCATATTCACTTGAAGAGTTAAATGTTTCACTTTTGGACTCGCTTCACATTCACTTGAAGGGTTAAGTGTTCCACCTTTAGTGCTTTAAATACTTTTTGATAGTGGATTTCTTGGAGCTAATTGGATTTTAGGATTGTTCTAACCATTGTGAAGCTAACAAGTTGCTTTGTAGGTACTCTTGCTTGAAAAAAAAAAATTTTTGATACATTGCATGCTAAAAGAGCCACTAACGATTTTTGTAGGGCTGCCCAAAGCATAAGAAAACAAATCAAGTGCTTGTTTAATTTCTTTCTTTATTGATTGAGTGCGGCATATACTAGTTGTTTCATTTCATAGGCACTTAATATCTTGTGGAAGGAATTTTGAGGTGGTAGGAGAAGTATGCTCTTCACCCTTGTGGTGAACCAAAAAATCTTGACCCATCTTAGGATTTTGGAAGCAAGAGGGTAATTGAACTTTGCTTGGTGTTTTTGGGATAAGGGGAGTATGCTCTTCACCCTTGTGGAGAAACAAAATCTTTGAATCACATAAGTTGATCCATTTTTGTTTAGATTGTTAGAATCCTTTAGCGGGCCTGCTCTTGAGCAATCAAGAGGAATGACCCAAGTGGGGGCAAGCTAATACCGAGCTATTCGAACCCATTATAATATCAAGGCTATCAAGGACACAAAACCTTGGTAGACATAGTGCTTGTCTTCGCTTGATGTGAGTACTGGTGGGATTGTGACCATGAGGAAAGTGTTGAGCAAAAATGCTTAAGGTACTCTTGAGGCTATGAGGTCCTAGTCCTTTACGAGGTACTAGAGGGGTACTACGAATGGAAGCCCTTACTAAGAACCATTAGATAGAAGCCACCCTATTTTGCCGCTTAGCTTCTTGGTGCAAGGATTGATTCAAGTGGAATAACTCGGATCACCCCAAGATTACCCACCATCTGTGTTCCTTTGGTTGTGTCTTTGGCACTTCCATGACAAAGCCAATATCTATTATGGGCAACCACTTTGTGTGAGGCAAGGGAGCATCAAGTGTGGGCCAAGTTGTTAAGTACTAAGCCTTGACCTTTTAGGATAGATATTGCTTGAAGTGCTCTCGATTGTGCTATACCAGTGTAAATGTTCTCAACATTCAAACAATCGATAGCATTCATAGGGTGTTTTTCCATTTTTGATATCACAATTATTTGTCTTGGCAAGGTTGCTTTTGCCCTTGTTCTAAGTGCTTGGAGACACGTTTGATCCCATACTATTTGCAAACCTGTCGAATTACTACTGTCATTGTGATTGGAATCGAAAAATCAACCCTTGGACTGAAAATTTTGAACGAACAAGCCTTAAAACTGAGATTTTGACACTCACTGGTCAAAGAGTCGTGCGACACTAAAAGACTGCCACCCCCTATTCTGAGAATTGTCGTGTGCCAGTTCACCTCAGAAACACTGTCACCTTTCTTACTTGTAAATTGTCACTCTGTCTACCTGGACTGTGTCGCGCGACATTACGCGAAGTGGTGCTTGACCTTAAAGTGGCACGCTATTTGCCTGGAGACTGTCGCCTGAGATTTTGCTACTATATACCTGGTTTCACTTGCTTTTAGTTGGTTGGGTCTTTAGGAAGGTTACTTATCTTGCCACTGCAAGCCTGTTTTGACCTTGAGTTTCTAGTTTTAGCCCTCTAGGGTTAGTATCATTTGATTTACAGTGTCACCTTGGGAAGGATTGCCAAGTTAGAAGACTATTCCTATTGAGAAAGAACATCTCTAGAATTGTTAGCTACATTCTTGGAGAATTTTAGTGCTCCTTTTGTCCAAATCATTTTCACCAAATCTCAAATTCAATTATATTTTGGCCTAGTCCAACCTCCTGATTCAAAAGTGCAAAGATATTCATCCTTTGATTTGAGGCACCTCTTTGACAATGTTGGTAAAGCCCCTTTTATTTCTATCTTTCCATCTCTTTTTGGACATTAGAGAACTTCAATTATCCTAGTTTGGTGTTGACACTTTGTGAGGTCTCCTTATCATTAAGAATCTTTTTCTTTCATGTCAGTTACAACTCATTACCAAGTAAATCAAGGGAAGCGACCCCCGGTTGTCTTCAATTAGTTACCCTTAGTTAAGACTCATCAACAGCGAAAGGGAAAGGAACCTATTTTTGACCAATCCCCAAAGAGTGAGTCTGAGGTTTGTTTCAATCCAAAGAGTAATCCTAACAAAGTGAGTACCTCTGTGGCACCACTTTCATCGAATATGGATATGAGTTATACTTTCACAAGAGAACAAAGGGAAGCAATGAATCAAACTCTTAATGACATTGTCCAATGACATAGGGGTGACACGATGTCTACTGGGTCTTCTTTTGATAGTCCATCTGGATCACCTCCTATCAATGACAGGTATTTGGATGCTCACCAACGAGCAGAGAAACACTATAGGAAAGCTCACCTGGATGCACAGTCACAACCCAATAACCAAAACAATGAGTCAAGTGATGCTCACATCAATGCAGCTAATATATTCAAACATTCAAGAAAGTCTTCTCCTCTTAGAGATGCCTCACAATATACAAGTGACAGGTTAAAGAGGATTAAAAGAGAAAAACAAGTTTTCTTAGATGAACAAGCTGCTAAGAAAGGTTCAAACAATTGGAGGATGAGGAACGAGCTTTGCTAGACATAAGGAGAAGAGCCGCACAAGAAGAACAAGATAGGCTCCTAGCGCAACAACTTCATAATCAATTCAACAATAGGGGTACCCACAGTGGAACCAACTCTCCACCATCTACTCCCTCGGCAAGTCCAAGGACCAGGAGAAGGTCAAGGACTCCTTCGAGATCACCTAGTCCTAGGGGAAGAAGGACTTCTCGACATAACCATCATAGGAGACAATTTCAATTAAGATTGAATCCAAAAAAGTGTGCATTTGGGGTTACCTCAGGTAAACTTCTAGGATTCATAATTTCAGCCAAAGGAATAGAGGTGGATCCTGAAAAGGTTCAAGCGATATTAGATATGCAGCCTCCTAAGAACATTAGTCAAATGAGAAGTCTCCAAGGACAACTCCAATCTATACGGAGGTTCATTTCATAGCTTCCAGATAGAGCACAGTCATTCAATAAGACATTGTATAAGGGAGTCTCATGTACCTGGAATGAGGATTGCCAAAAGAGCCTAGACCAAATAAAATAATACTTGGCTAATCCCCCAATTTTAATGCCTCCTATCCCAGGAAAACTGTTGATTTTGTATATATCAGCAACAGAATCTTCTCTGGGGGAACTGTTGGCTCAACTTGATGATACTAGGAAAGAAAGAGCCATTTACTACATCAGCCATACACTTGTCTCCTATGAGATCAATTATACTAGTATTGAAAAATCTTGCCTTGCTGTGGTGTTTGCTTCCCAAAAGTTGCATCACTACATGCTTGCACATACAATACACCTCATAGCTAAAATTGATCCTCTCAAATACTTGCTTGGTAAGGCTGCTCTCATGGGTAGACTTGCTAAATGGATGATGATTCTTTCATAATTTGACATTGCATATGTTGAGCATAAAGCCATAAAAGTACAAGCTATTGCAGATCAACTGGCTGATTTTCCAATAAAAGACAAAACACCAATGCAAGTTGAGTTCCCAAATGAGCACATCATGTACATGACTGCAAGAACTTGGAAGATGTTCTTTGATGCATCAAATATGCAAAATGGATCAGGAGCCGGACTGTTGTTTGTTTCCCCTCATGGGTATACTATTCCAAAATGCTATAAATTATTGTTCCCATGCACAAACAACATTTCTGAATATGAAGCCTTAACTAATGGATTGAAAATGGCCATCGAATGGGGAATTACAGAGTTGCATGTCTTTGGGGATTCACAACTGATTATCAACCAAGTAAATGAAGAATACCAAACTAAGGATGATAAGTTGATCCCTTATAAGAAGATGGTTGATTCATTGCGATGCTATTTCACATTTGTAACATTTCAACAGATCCCTAGAATAGAAAATAAGGCTGCAGATACTATGGCTACATTGGCTTCACTCCTTCAATTGGAACAACATGAGTCAAGATTTTAATTCCTGGTGGAAGAGCTACGCCATCCCATATTTGACTCCTCTGAAAGCCATGTTATCTATACCTTGGTCGGTCATGAGTCTTCCCGTTATGGTGCTATCTATTCATACCTTTATGATGGCACCATTCTTGAAACCTTTAACCGCTCAGAAAGAAGAAAGCTTGTCCGTAACGCCTCTCGCCATACCCTTATCTCTGGTGATTTATATAGGAGGGGTTTAGATGGGACACTTCTTAGGTGCTTGGAAAAGGATGAGTTCGACTGAGCGTTAGTTGACATCCACGAGGGCATTTGTGGAGGACATTCCAATGGTCTTTCCATGGCTTGAAGGTTGCTTAGGGCAGGGTAATATTGGCCCACAATGCAAATGGATGCTATAGCTTTTGCCAAATCATGTGAAAAGTGTCAGAAACATGGAAACCTGATTCATGCTCTAGGTAGGGAGCTTATTCCTTCTATTTCTCATTGGCCATTTCAGAGTTGGGCCTTTGACCTTGTTGGGCAGATTCATCCCAACTCATCAGGTGGACATAAATTCATTATCACGGCTACTGATTATTTCATGAAATGGATAGAAGTTGTCCCACTTTCTGTTGCCTCAAGCAAGATGATTTCATTATTCATCCTGAATCATATCATTTGTCAGTTTGGAGTACCCTCTGAAATCATCACTAACAATGGAGGTCAGTTTAAAAACAAGGACCTTAAACATCTCTGCAAAAAGTTCAAGATAAAACAACATTGGTCCTCCATTTACTTCCTGCAAGGAAATGGACAAGCAGAGGCTTCAAATAAAACCATTCTAAAGATTCTTCATAGAACAGTTCATAAGAATGGTATAGATTGGCATTTATAGATAAATCTAACTTTATGGGCCTATAGAATGAGTATTCGTACTCCAACAGGGGCTACTCCTCTTGCCCTTACTTATGGTGCTGAAGCAGTGTTACCTTTAGAGGTAGAGATCCCTTCACTCAGAGTATCTCTCAAAGGTCTAGTAATAGATGAAGATTACCGTCCCATGAGATTACAAGAATTAGAACTTCTAGATGAGAGGCGCAAAGAATCATTTGATCATATGAGGGTCTATAAAAAATGCATGTCCAAAGCGTTCAACAAGAAGGTTCACCCTAGGGAATTTCAAGTGGGAGATCTTGTCTTATGTGAGAATCCAAAGAATCAACAAAATCGAGAACAGAAGGGTAAATTTGAACCTAATTGGCTTGGTCCATATGTCATCACTACTGCTTTTGGGATAGGTGCTTACTTGTTAACTGATGAAGAGGGAGAACAACTCCCTGATCCTATCAATGTTTTGCACCTCAAGAAGTTCTATCCTTGATGCCTATTTTTGTCTGGGGGCATCCTTTGTATATATCTTATTGATCCTGAAAAAATTTCAAAAAAATTCATATATGATGCTAAAAAATCCTAAAAAACATAAAAAGTCCTGAAAAAAATACAAAAAAATCAAAAAATGCAAAAAATTCAAAAAAATAGAAAAAGTGCCTTGGTGAAAACCTGGAAACAGGCGCCTTGCTAGCAAAAAAATCAAAAAAATGATAAAAAAATGAAAAAAGATTCCAAGTGGTGAAAACCTGGAAACAGGCGCTACTTGAGGCCTTTGCACTCCTATTTGTTAGCATGCGTCCTCGACACTGAACCTTTCTCCATCATGTCTTGACCTTATTTGACTTGGTCTAGAATTGGTCCTTGTCTTTGTCTAAGGGGCATAACTGTTAGCATAGGTCTTTTTAGGTTGCATTTGTCTCTTGGGGGCATTTCACAATAGGTTTTTGTGAACACCACCCCAACAATGTTTTTTTCAACACTACCCTAGCGTCAAGTGTTATCAGATGTCTTACCCCACAGTCTAGTATGATATGATATTTTTCCACTGGCAGATGTGATACTTAGAGTTTGACTCTATGACCAACACACACGCACTTAAACAATCAACTCGCTGAGATATGTTGGCTTTATTTTTTGTGTGCTGTCTATGAGGATTTCTTTGATGAGTGTTTTCTCCCTAAGAAATTTTTGATGATGCATAGCTAGAAGACTGAGGGAATGAGAACATGTTTTCTTTCTTTATATGTTTGTGGGTATATCTTGTTAGTCCTTATTGTCATTAGCATTTACGCTTGATCCACTTGACATTGAGGACCTACTAGATATTATCCTTGACTGTTATGCGAGTGCATGCTTCTAGTTATCCTGACTTTCATGTGTCTTAATACAAGCCTAATCTCGCCATATCAAACTTAGGTGATCTCACTACACTAGTCATCTTGACCTACATGTCTTTGATGCCTAGGTGGGATTTCCACATTTCTATCTGATATAGATCATATTCATATTCACATAGTTATGCTAGTGTGTATTGTATGATCTTACGACACTACCAATAATGCTCGATGATGATTATTAGATGTCTATTGGCGTTGTGACCTTGCAAGTCAGCCAATTTTCATAGTAGTTTGCATCTTGCGTTCATGTTAGTTTAGTTTTTGCATCTTGCATATGGAGAGAGCTCTCATTTTCATCTTTTGTGGACCTATTAGTCAACTGCGCTCATTTCCTTTCTTTCCTTTCTCGATCATGTCTTTCACTCCTTGTCTTTTTCATCACATCATGTTCCTATCATCACAAGGGGTTAATCTCATCATGCATACCTTTTCACCCCTTTTATAGCATTTTGACTTTTTGACCTAATTTTTCAAATACCTCAAAATTGTGCAAAAATTGCACCCCTACCTAATTTCGACATCCTGGATCCATTTTCAGACTCGAAATCAAAATCCAAGTTAATCTTGATTGTCAAAATCATGTTTCAAATTTTCACCCTCTTCTGCGCAGTTGGCTAAAACTTTCGAGGCATAATCCTTCGACCTTTCTTGAGGCATCTTCATTTCCATGTCTTCCAAACTTCTAGTCTTTCATTAATCTTCATTCAATTCACTCCTTTCTCACATTTGACTGCATCTTTATTCTATATCTTTCTGTAGACACCGAAAAATCCTTCAGGAAATAAATTATTTTTGTTTTCTGAAAATCCTTGATGACATCATCATTTATTAATTAATTAATTATTTAATTAATTAATTTATTTTTATGGCATTAAATCCCTCTCTCTTAATTAAAAATCTTTAATTAAGGAATCTAGCCTAAAAATATCATTTGGACATTATCCCTAATTTATTAATTATTTAATTAATAAATTGACCAAAACCTTCAAAAATAAATTAATTTATTATTAATTTATTTTTTATCCCAAACTTGGCCAATTTTCTTAAGACCACTAACCTCTTCCAAAATCTTCTAATCCCTTCTTAATTTCGATTAAAAGGCTAATCCCATCTTTTCTAACCCTAATCCCAAGGTTAAATATTTAATTTCCATATTTATTGAAAATATTTTAATAAATATTCCTAAGACTTAAGCTTTTGGAATGAATAACCTTTTATTCCATGAAACTAAGGAGAAATCTAGACTCTTCTAGAATCTTCTCAAATCCACCCTCTTCACCCATCCTAATCCTTTTCTTTGTCCTAATCTAATCCTAATCCTACCCTTAAACCTTTGTGCAATCCTAACCAAGCTTAAGACTTTCCTAAACCAAAGCAAAGTCTTTCCTTCCAAATATCTCAACCACAAAGCATTTATTGCTTCCCCAAAGTCTTCAAAGCCTCTTAAAGCCCATTCATTGCTCTTACAAGCATTTATTTGGGGAGTTATGAGCTTGGAGCCCCCTTTGTTGACTCCTCTTTGCCCTTCCCTTCATCCACTCACCTTGTGACATGTGTCACCTCCTGATTGGCTGAGAACTAGCACAATCCATGTGCTTCCCTTTGAGTGAATCTTGGCCTCTCTTAAGGATTTCAATCCTGGCCATTCATTCCTCCTACCCCAAGCCTTTAGAAATCCTATAAATACCCTCACTTCCTAAGGCAAATCATCTCTCAACTCTCAAACTCAATAGCAAAGTTATAATGCCATTTTCATTCTAGCATAAGCATAAGTTCATCATTTTTAGATCATTTTCAAGCTTAAATCACATCTAAATTAGTTTAAATGGATTAACATAGATTCATTTCTTGTTTTAATCTTAAGTTCATCATTTAGCTTTGCATATTTGTGTGTTCTTGAGGCCTTTGAGGCAAAATAGGTTCCTCATACCTATTTTGTGTCATTTTGGGTTTTATTGATCCTCAAATCATCCATCTTGCATGCTCCAAGTGCTTGAGTTTGCACACTCACATCCCTCTATATCTAAGCATATCAAACGATGCATGGGCGCATCCGTTTTAAGCTTAAACTGAGGTGGCTTTGATTTTAGTTTGTTTACCTTTGAATTTGATTTGATAATATGCTATGACATTTGTTTGTCTTTAGCTTTCAAAACAGGTTTAGGTGCACTCACAAATCCTAGTCTACATTCTGGCACGCCCAGTGGGAGTCAAACCATAATCATTTTGATGAAATTATGCTTTATATGCTTTTTTTTTTCAGAAAATAAAGAAATGTCGCCTTCATGAAAAGAAATGACGCCTACAGCAATTAAATGTCGCCTTCAAACAAAGAAATGTCGCCTTCAACAAAAGAAATGTCGCCTACAAGGAATACAGTCACGCCTTCATGCAATTAAATCACGTCTTTGAGGAAAGAAATGATGCCTGTGAACTCTGTTTTCACGCCTGCATAACTGAGAATTTCCTGTTGTCGGCAACTTCTGTTACGTTCCAGAATTCTCTTCTGTCGCCTTCTTGTAATTAAATCACGCCTGTAACAAAAGAAATCACGCCTCTGGTAGTTTTATCTGTCACCTTTTGAGGTACAGAATGTCACCTGTAGGAATTAAATGTCGCCTCTGCACTTTCCAGCATCGCCTATAAGCTGGACAGTGTCGCTTTTGGTTTTTGTCTTGAGTTGCTTAAAGACTGGTTTTTTTCATTTCTTTTATTACAGCAAAGGTCAAACTCAATCTTGAATGACATTAAGGAAATGAACTTAGGTCCTAAGTGTCATTGTCAATTTGAAAATCAAACTCAATCTTGAATGCACTAAAAGGAACAAACAACTCTATTCCCTCATCTGTTTCAGTTTCCAAAGCAAGCAAATAAATTCAATCTTGAGTGATCTAAGGGACAAAACAAAGCTTTTTCAAAGTTCTTAAATCAACTCGCTAATCAAATCTTGAATGCACAAAAGGAAAGAACTTGCAAACGTTCAACTCATTTACATTTTGAGGAAAAGAACAAATCAAAATCTAATCACGAGTGTCTTCATTTCAAAATTCAAAACATCACTTAATCAAATCTGGGAAAATGAACAAAATCTGTTTGATGTGCATGTAGGAGTTTTTCAATTCTTGCATAAACCTTGTTAGAATAAGCAACGTGGAACATTTGAACTTGGACAAGTTCACTTGTTCTACTTTTAGCGAGGCCTGTCCAAGGAGAAGCGCTTCCTCCCCGGAGAACGACCTCAAACCGGTATCCCCCCCGGCCGGTATACAAATAAGTGAATACCAAAAGAATCACTTACATCTCCTAATCGCCGGGCGTTCGTGCCAAACACGTGACTGGGGATGGTAAACATTCCTCTCCCCCAGCATAATTGGCAAGGCTCTTAAGTGAGTCACGGATGATCAGCATAACTGGGTATGGAGACACCACGGAATCATTAGCAACCTGATAAACTAGAGGCTACCCTATCTACATCCGAAAGTATCAAAATCCTTGTGCAAGGACCGATTCCAAGGGGTTTACCGGGTCGCCTCAAGATTACTCACCATTTGTATTCCCTTTTAGGGGATACCAAGCTGTGGGCAAGCGATTTTGATACTCACCTTCCTTAGGTAGATCTGTTTGCAGTGCTTGACAGTCAAAGACTCCGTGAAAACACTTGTTGAAACATACACTTTCAGAGCTTTGTCAGAGTCAGTTGCCTTTGTTTGTGTCCCGCAGGGTTGCTTTGTCCCTTGCAGAGATTGCTTTGACTTTAACCTTTGCCATTGGAAACCTTTGTCTCAAAATCAGAAGCCTCTTTTCCAAGTGATGCCCAGCAAGAACAAACATCCTAAAGCAAAGTTGCCCAAATCCCAAGCCTATCAAGAGCAAAAACTTATCAAGAAGAACACCAAGAGCTATCAAGCCATTATCCAAGCAAACCAAGCAGAAGAGAAGTCCCAAACCAGACTTGAGAACATTGCCCATAATGCCTGCATCAAACAGTTCGCCTTCCATTTCCGAGTTAACCATCACTTTGTCAACCTTGAGCTAGAAGATTAGCCAATCCTTGTTCATGTCTTGTTCCATCTTCAGATCCTGAAATCTTGTCTCAAACAGCCTTGCATCTTAGTTTCATTCTAGCTTTCATCCTTTGCATCAGCATCAAAACCTTAGTTGCATTTCAAAACATCATAAAGTTGCATATGCATTCATCTTCCTACCAGCATTCTAGAATCAATACTTGCCATCTGCATTGTCCCTTTAGATAGAGCATTTGTCCCTTCACCCCTCAATACCTTTTCCACCAGCATCCCCCCATCAGCTTTCCATGTCTTTCCAGCAGATCCATCATCCTTTGTTCCAAATCCAGAGTTCCACCAACGCTTAGTGTTCTACCTTTTGAGTTGTTCCTATCCTTTACCCAAGATCAGAGACCATCATCCTCTTTTTGGCACAACGTGTTGTCATAAAGAAATCAAACCTTGTCCTTGCATATCCATCATCTCGAGCAAGAGATTGGAGTGCATTGATAAGAAACTTGTTGACCGAAGATCATCAGTCTATCTTAGGTTGACCCCATCATATCTCTGATCCTCCATTTGGGAAAAACAGCAGCTCATTTGTTGACCACTCAGTAATCTTTCACCAACTTTCCACCAGCAACCTATCTTTCCTCCACCATCTTGATCCATATCAGTTCCATCCAGCTTCCATCATTGCCATCTTGATCCATCCTTGCATTTAGAAGTCATCATCTTTAGAAGTTCATCAACTTTGCATCCATCAACATCTTTTAGCCAAACATCTTGCATCCATTTAGCACTTGCATCTCCATGCCTATTGAGACCAGATCTCGGAAAAGAAGAAGCATGAATCCTTATCCACCAACAACCTCATCCGATCCCAACCTTTTCACCAACGTCATGATGACCTACAATCCCCACATCCAAGCCAGTAACCCATGTGAAGATCCAAACATCCCTTCATCCCCTTTGGCAAACCAAGCATTTGTAAATCCTCCAGAAAGCCCGCCAGCTACCAATGCCCTCGTACCACAACATCAGCAAAGCACGTTTGTTCACTACTTGCCAGAAAGTACCTCCATCCCACCATCTCTCTATCCACGCATCCCCATCAAAACTATCCAAGTTCCAGCACAAGCGTATTCTCTGTTTGTCCAATCATTTCCCGATCCTATCATGCAAACATCCCAAGAGCTTTCCACCATTCCCCTTTTCTTGCAAGGAAGCCTCACCAGTCCCGTAACACAAGCTGCAGCGCCATCCGCTCCATCTCCTACCCCTTTTGCTTCATCATCTGCTATGGCTGCCCAAGCCCAAATCCAACACTTAACCCAAAGTCAGCTTCCACCTCTCACACAAGCTTTTACACCGCCACCATCCGCAAGTCAAGCAACGCCTTTCACCATCAAAAGAGCACCGTCACCCTTCACCCCCCAAGCACCCGTACCTTTTTCTTTGGGGTTAGCGCAATCGCTCCCCATTCCAACCTCATCTTTCTCTTGGGTGTTTCCTTCATTTTCCTCTTCACAAGAATCCACTCAACCACAACCTCAACAAGCTCTTTTCTCTCAACCATCATTCGTATCCCAAGCTCCCATTGCTCCTACCATTCCATCATCCGCTGCAGTGCACCCTAACACAAGCTCTTAGTGGGGCCTTACACAAGAAGAAATGAAGGCATGGGGGATCCCATCTCAATCCCCTACATCTATGGTTGCAAGTCAACAAACCGCCTTCGTCCAAGCAGCACAGCAACAACTACCCCAAACACCGCCAGCTTCAAGCTATTCATCCCAAATCCCAAATACCTTCCAGCAAGTTCCACCACCTCAATAGCCAACTTTCTCCAGCTATCTTACCCCATCACCCTTTGCTTCTAGCTTCCCCACATCTGTTCCACCTCTAAGTAACGCAGGCATGCACCCAGCTTATATCAGCCAAACCCAAAGCCAACCTCAGCAACTACCACCATCATACCTGCAAGCAGCATCATTCCAACACCCTCCCCCACAGCAACCACATGTCCCCTTTCAGCAAACACCCATCATTCCTCCACAACAGCAAGTCCCTTGCTATCAGCCTCAGCAACAAATCCCTATCATCCCCCAGCAACAACAAGTTCCCACCCATCAGTTACAACAACAAGTTCCAAATGTCCAATATCAGCAAGCAGTCCCACAACAACCGCCAGTTCAACAATAGCAAGTAGCCCAACAACATCAAGAGGTTCCATATCATTTACCACAATATCCCCCTATGCCACACCAGCAATATCCCCAGCAACCATTGCTCCAAAATCAGTTTCAACCCATTTATCCACAGCAAGCACCATATCCAGTTCCACAGCTTCAATCACAAGCAGAAGTTCCAGTTCCCTTGCCACTCAATGCTGAGTGAGAAGCAATGAAAAATGCTCTAAAGGAGCTACAAAGTGGAACAGAGAATAAAACATACAAGTTCGAAGAGGTGTGCTCATATCCCTTCGATCGGTCCATAGCAACTATCCCTTTTCCCAAGCATTTTGAGATGCCCAAGTTCGACAAGTATCGGGGGAAAGGAGATCCAGTAAACCATATCAAAGAGTTCTACATGGCGTGCCAAGAAGTGGCTTATAGTGATAACTATCTCCTGCGCCTGTTTCCCAAAAGCTTGGGAGGAACTGCTGTTGAGTGGTTTTACAAAATACCACATGGGATAATAAAAACTTTTGCTGAACTCTCTGAGAAGTTCATCACACACTATGCCCATAATGTGGAGAATGAGTTGTCCTTGCTAGACCTATGCAACTCAAAGCAGAAAGACGGAGAAAGCCTTGCAGAATACTTGCAAAGATGGTAGAATCTTACAACCAGGTTATCATATCAGCCGCCAGAGAAGCATCTAACAAAGATCTTCATTGATAACCTGCATCCAAAGCTATCCCATCACATGCAAATGAACTGTCTCCAGACATACCAAGACATCAAGAGCAAAGGCATAGGCATCAAGAAAGCTCTCCTAGACGAAGGTACTATTCGTCACTTCAAGGATGATTCCAAAAACAAACCCAACAATGATAAATCCCGTTACTGGAATCGTAACAAGAATGTTGTTACAGATGGAGCCACTGACACTAAGAATGTACAATTCATTGTGGCTAGTCCTACACCAGCTCAGACATACCAACTGCCACAAGCGCCTATCTATCAGCAACCACTAGCTCCCGCATATCAAGCACCTATTTATCAGCAGCCTCCTCAAGCTCATCAACCACCTGTGCAACAGTATCAGCATCAATACCAACAGCAACAGCCAGCACGTCAGGGCAATCCTGTTAATGCAGTTAACGTTGCCCCAAGGCAGAACAAACCCAACAATCAGAACAATCCAAAGAGGACTTTCACACCTTTGGGTGAGCCTCTGGATCAGATCTTTTATCGGCTAGCCAAGGCAAATATGATCACATATCCGCCCATCCCACAGAAGGATGACAACGCACCAAAGTCTGATTGGTATAAAGAAAATGAATACTGTGATTACCATCGTGTGAAGGGGCACACAACATTGAAGTGCATGCGGCTTAAGCACTACATCCAGGATCTCATCGATCACAAGGAAATCCAAGTCGATGCACCAACTCAAGCTTCACCCAACGCCGGTTTGCAAATATATCAAAATGTGTTCCCTCAACATGATACCGGGAAGAATCAAGCCAACGCCAATCAGCTCCAAAATCATGGCAAAGGCAAGCAAGAAGATCACACAGCAGCCTACATCAACTATGACAAGTATGTCGGATGCATAACTCAAGATGAGCCCATCCAAGATGAGCCCACCATCAATACCATCCATGTCAGAGGGCCGGATCGACAATGTGCTGCAACTACCCGCAGTGGTAGGATAACTGTTGCCGGTGCTCCTCCGAGATCAGCTGCTCCTCCAAGGCCAACATCTACTGCATCCACAGCACAGTCTAACACCAGGCCAGCATCAAATGCACGCGCAACACAGCATAATGCACCAAGAGCACAATACAATATCATAGAGCATCTTGGGAACATGCCAGCCCAAATATCTATCTTGGATTTGCTCCGCACATCACCCATCCATCAGGAGATCCTGGACAAAGCTCTAAAAGAAGGCCATGTCCCCACGGACATTAACACAACTCAGTTTGAAACTCTTGTGGGACACCTATCAGCAGCATGTGCCTTGTCCTTCAAAGAATCTGATATACCAGATGTTGCTCTTGACCATACTCTCCCTCTCCGCATTGCTGTCATGGTCAGAGATTTTGCCATCAAACGAGTTCTAGTGGATAATGGCTCAGCCCTCAACTTGTGCACATTAAAATTCATCAAGAAGATCGGGTTCACGGAAGCCGACATACAACATGAGCAAATCACTATCAAAGCATATGATAACTTGGAGCGTACCTCTGAAGGTACTATGACTTTGCCTATCCAGCTAGGCCCAGCAACGCAAGATACTCTCTGCCACGTTGTTGATCTTGACCTACCGTTCAATATCCTCCTCGGTCGTCCATGGATCCATTCCATTAAGGCCGTACCATCTACTTACCATCAGTGCATCAAGTTTCCACATCAAGGCACTGAGGTTACCATCCATGCTGACCCTAACCCCTTCGCATACTGCCTTGCGATGGAAGCATCTTTCCCTCATTCTACCCATTGTCCTGGAACCGATATTGGTACTTCTATTGCTAGCTCATCCCGATCCCATCGCGATCCAGAGACCATCCTCTCTTCCACTTTATCATCCATCAAGATCAACAACCAGGGTTGTGGCGAGTACAGCCTCAGTGATGCATTTGCTGTAGGAGCTCTTCCACGTGATCCACATACTCAAGGGCGCCCAAGTTGTCAAAACAAGCCTGCTGAGGAACATTATAAGCTCAAGCAAATCGAAAACATGACTTTTGAGTCTCATGGTACCATCAACAGCAAAGAAATGGATCCAGATATTAACAAATGGTTATACAAAGATCCCCCATCACGTGACACACAACTTCTTGAGTACTTCAAAGAGAAATATCCAATCCCCTACAAAAATGTCACAGAACACTATAACTATCAAGGTGGTGGTCTAGGACCACAAGAGGATGGAAATTTGTTTCCTATCATACCATCCCAAAATCCAGAACAGCAAGGACTTGGCTTTAATACCTCTCGCCTGCTTGAACAAGAGCCCAATACCACAACTGCGGACACTAACATGAACAACGTGAACTTTTCGAATAGCCAGGATGACCTCATGGAAATCGAAGACATCCCCGAAGAGAAAGACATCCGATCCTACGACGATATCTTTGCCGACGACACCCTCCTGGGGACTTCTGTCCTCCAGCAACTCTCCATTAACCTCATAGATCTTCCCCTCACAAACCCCGACCTCATAGATTGGGACCAACCAAGCATCGCACACATCGACGAGTTCCAAAGTGCACAAGCACTCCTAGAATTCATGGGGGCATCAGATCCAGCAGTCAACCAGGATCCAACATCAACCTCTGTCTATCAGCTTCACCCAGAAGGATATTTTGGGGAAGAGGCAAGCTTTAGTCGCAAAAAAGAAATAGCAAAAGAACATCATGAGTCTTTATGTGAAAACCCCCTTGGGGCACATTTTGATTCCAAAATAGTAAAAACAAAGGGCATATCTTCTAGCGAAAACCAGGCAATTCAGGCGCTAGAAGATGAAGCCTTGCCTCTTCCCCCTATCCAAGACTATAGACCAGAGCAGTCGCCGATCATCATAGAGGAAACCAAGCCAATCAACTTGGGAACAGAAGAATGTCCAAGGATCACCTACATTGCAGTCAACCTAACAGAAGGAGAAGAAATGGCTCTCAGTGCCTTGCTCAAGGAATCCATCATCAACTTTGCATGGTCATACGCCCACATGCCTGGGCTTGATCCAAACCTTGTTGTTCATCACCTATCAGTAGATCCAAACGTCAAGCCAGTGAAGCAGAAGCTAAGGAAAATGCATCCAAAGGTAGCATTGCTCGTCAAAGCAGAGCTTGAGAAGCTCCTCCAAGCTAAGATCATCAGAGCAATAGATTATTCAGAGTGGATCTCTAACATGGTGCCAGTCACAAAGCCTTCTGGCGACATCAGAATATGCACAGATTTCAGGGACTTAAACAAGGCATGTCCTAAAGATGACTTCCCATTGCCAAACATAGACATGCTTGTAGACCTCACAGCGGGTCACGAAATGCTATCACTCATGGATGGCTTTTCAGGCTACAATCAGATTCATATAGCAGAAGCAGATCAACATAAAATAGCATTCACAACCCCATGGGGTACCTTCTGCTACAACATGATGCCATTTGGGCTAAAGAATTCAGGAGCAACATATCAACGAGCAATGACAGCGATCTTCCATGACATGATCCACAAGATCCTTGAGGACTATGTGGACGATATCCTTGCAAAATCTAAAACAAGAGATGAACACCTCAACATCCTAGAACGTGTGTTTGATCGTCTGAATCATTATGGCTTAAAGCTTAATCCTAAGAAATGTGTCTTTGGCGTAACATCTGGCAAGCTTCTAGGCTTCATCGTCTCTAGACGAGGCATAGAGATCGATCTTAAAAAGGTAAAAGCAATAACAGAGATGCCTCCACCAAGAAATCTCAAACAGCTCAGAAGCCTACAGGGCAAGCTTCAATCAGTTCGGCGGTTCATCTCTCAACTAGCAGACAAGTGCCAACCCTTCTCACATCTCTTATGCAAAGACACCAACTTCAAGTGGGATCCCATATGTCAAAGAAGCTTTGATAAGCTCAAAGAGTATCTAGCTAACGCTCCGATCCTAGTACCACCGGTTTCAGGATGCCCACTCATCCTTTACATCTCAACAACAGCTACAGCACTAGGGGCACTCCTAGCACAGCATGATGATGAAAGTAGAGAACGAGCTATCTACTACATCAGTCGCACTCTTGTGGGCTATGAGCTTAACTATTCACCCATGGAGAAAGCATGCTTAGCAGTGGTCTTTGCCACTCAAAAACTTAGACATTACATGCTTAGCCACACAATCAAGCTCATATCAAAGGTGGACCCTCTCAAGTATCTGTTATCAAGGACAACCCTCACGGGCCGTATGGCAAAATGGGTCATGTTACTCAGCGAATTTGACATTCAGTATGTAGATCGCAAAGCAATCAAAGGGCAAGTCATTGCCGATCAACTAGCAGAAGCACCACTGGTGGATGCCTATCCACTAATCATGGAATTCCCCGATGAACACTTATGCATGATTGAAGAGCAGCCCATGTGGAAACTATACTTTGATGATTCCAACACATCCCATAGCTCTGGGGCAGGAATCCTATTCGTCACACCTCAAGGTGACTATATTCCAAAATCATTCAAGTTGGGATTCCCCTGTACCAACAACATTGCAGAATATGAGGCACTCATCTTAGGTCTCAAAACAGCTATCCAATGGAACATCATAGAACTACAAGTCTTTGGAGATTCACAGCTCATTATCAAGCAAGTCCTTGATGAGTATCAGACAAAAGATGACAAATTGCTACCCTACAAGCAACTGGTGGATAAACTGAAAGAGCATTTCCTACATCTACAATTCAATCAGATCCCAAGGCTTCAGAACAAAGTAGCAGATGCAATGGCAACCATCGGATCCTTATTGGAAATCCCACGTGACGTAACACAATATGAATTTCTAGTCGAGCAGCTACACTTGCCAGCTTATGAGAACACCGATGCAAACATGGTGTGTGTCTTGGTTGGTCCCCAATCCCCATGGTACCACGACATCCATGCATATCTAAAAAATGGTATCATATCTCCCCATCTCACCAATAACCAACGCCAAAACCTTATTCGCAGAGCTTCCCGCTACACTCTTGTAGCCAACACCCTATATCGTCGCAGGTATCATAATGTCCTATCTAGATGTTTAGACTCAAACGAGGCCATCCTGGCCTTACAAGAAGTTCACGCTGGAATTTGCGGTGCCCACACAAGTGGCATGGTTCTAGCAAAGCAACTGCTTAGAGTTGGATATTATTGGCCAACAATGGAACATGATGCATGTGAATTTGTCAAGAAATGTCTCCCATGTCAACAGCATGCCAATTTGATACATGCACCAGCACAGGATCTACAGCCTATTGCACCACCATGGCCTTTTTCATGTTGGGGCCTCGACCTCGTTGGCTTGATCACCCCCCTCTCTTCGGATGGACACAAGTATATCATAACAGCCACAGAGTATTTTACCAAATGGGTTGAAGCGATTCCACTCACGCTAACTACTGGCATCCAAATATCCAAGTTCATCCTCTACCATATCATCTGTCGCTTCGGCATACCATCTACCATTTTCACAGACCATGGCACACCTTTTGAAAACCAGCATGTGGATGATCTATGTGCCAGACTCCACATCCATCACCGTTTCTCCAGTCCATATTTCCCTCAAGGAAATGGCCAAGCTGAGGCAACTAACAAAACTATCTTGAAAATCCTCAAGAAGGTTGTCAATGATTCTGGTCGTGAATGGCACCTCCAAATTAATCCCGCCCTCTGGGCTTATCGCACTTCTTATCGCACTCCCACAGGCACCACCCCATACTCCCTTGTATATGGTGCCGAAGCTGTTCTACCAATCGAGGTTGAGCTCCCATCCTTGCGCGTCTCCATGAAGAACTATACAACTGATGAAGACTATCGTGTGGCCCGGCTCACACAGCTAGATCTGCTAGATGAAAAGAGACAACAAGCCTATGATCACCTGGTTGCATACCAGAATCGACTCAAAAGGAGTTATAACAAAAAGGTCCATCCTAGACAATTCCAGGTCGGTGACATGGTCCTTAAAGAAAATCAGAAGGTCCTAGCAAATAGAGAAAAGAAAGGCAAGTTTGAGCCTACTTGGTTGGGCCCCTATGTTGTCACCACATCCTTTGGCTCAGGAGCCTATCAGCTATCAACACCAGAAGGCGAGCCCTTGAATGATTCTATCAACATCATCCATCTGAAGAGGTTCTATGCTTGAACCTGATCTTGCATATATCAGAAAATCCAAAAAACATTCAAAAAAAGCAAAAAAGCAAAAAAAGTAAAAAAAGAAAAGAGAAAGAGAAAATAATCGTCCAACGGTGAAAACTTGGCAATTCAAGCACCTTGGACAAGTATGTTGGTAAAAACCTGGCAAACAGGCGCCAACATAGTAAACTGAGCTATTTATCTATTCAGTTGTCCTTTCAGCTACCGTCCTCATCCTCCATTCCATAACAGATCTCCCAGCAGTTCCATCTCCCCTATCTTCCACGCATTCAGCTCCCATCTTCCTCCAACCCATCTGCAATTCATATCCTATTCCAAAGCTTTGTACCATATCTTGTACCATATCCCTTTCCCTTTTCTGTACAGCGCAATCCTCCCTGTATTTATCCTTCTTGTCTCCGTCCTAGTGAGAGTCCCGCTGAGTGTGATCTTCCTATCCCCAATCCTGAGCTTCTCTACATATCCCTTGTGCATATCGTTCCTCCTTGTTGTACATAACCTTTGTCTGTCCTGCAGCAGCATTTGATCAAATATCTTGTCCCACCCCCAGCCTCAGAAAACTTTTGGTCCCACTCGGGCCTTGTGCTTCAGCAACATCAATTGTCAACTTATCCTTGCTCATCCTGATTATTCCTTGAACTTCAGCTTTTGCCAGCGAACAACTACACTTATTCTCTCACCAACCCATGGGTCCTTGAGGATATATCGTTCCTCCTGTCTGACCTAATCTTCCATCTTGGTCCTTGAGGATATATCGTTCCTCCTGTCCGACCAATCTTCCCACCATCAATCAAACCTAATCTCTCTCCTTGGCAAAGGATGTCTTTTTGGAGTTATCATTTTGATCTTGGATTTTTATCCTTTGGGTCTTGTTAATCTTTTTGGCTTCTCATTATTCCACCAGGGTCACCACGATTCATTATATCACGGTGTGCTGCGTGTGCAGATAATCTGGGGCAAGGTCTTTTGATCTTTTGCTTCTGCCTGTGAGTCAGTTGTGTGTTTGTGGTTCCTTCAGCATCGATTTCGCCATGTCGCCTCTGCACTTCATGTGTGATGTTGGGGCAACCCTGTGTGTTTGTTTAGCGTCAGTCCTCGTCAGTCCTCTGCAACACTGGTGACAAGGCCTCGTGATCCCAGTATCCTTGGCAGGTCTCTAGCATTGCTATATTAAATCTAGGTTGTGCACTCCCGTTTGCACTTGGAGCTATCTGGTCCCTTGCATTTATCATATAGATTAATCTTGCATCTTTACATATCGCTGCATCTTGCATCTTGCATTTCCATCTCATCTTGCATATCATCCATATTTGTTCTTAGAAGTGAGGTTATTTATCTCCCCTTTCTTCCTAGGCCTTTCCTTCCTCGTCCCGCCGGGCACACTCTGTCCCAGGGCGTAATCCCTCTTTCTCCTTGTCCCACTGGGCGCATCTTCCATGATTTTGTCCCACCGGGGCATGTATCCTCTTTCTTCTAGTCCACCCAGGCGTCATACCTTCTTCTTCTGATTCTAGCCTCGGCATCTTATTTTCTTGTCTTTGACGCCATGCCACTTGCGGCATCGCATCAAAGAGGGGCAAAATGTAGACACCGAAAAATCCTTCAGGAAATAAATTATTTTTGTTTTCTGAAAATCCTTGATGACATCATCATTTATTAATTAATTAATTATTTAATTTATTTATTTATTTTTATGGCATTAAATCCCTCTCTCTTAATTAAAAATCTTTAATTAAGGAATCTAGCCTAAAAATGTCATTTGGACATTATCCCTAATTTATTAATTATTTAATTAATAAATTGACCAAAACCTTCAAAAATAAATTAATTTATTATTAATTTATTTTTTATCCCAAACTTGGCCAATTTTCTTAAGACCACTAACCTCTTCCAAAATCTTCTAATCCCTTCTTAATTTCGATTAAAAGGCTAATCCCATCTTTTCTAACCCTAATCCCAAGGTTAAATATTTAATTTCCATATTTATTGAAAATATTTTAATAAATATTCCTAAGACTTAAGCTTTTGGAATGAATAACCTTTTATTCCATGAAACTAAGGAGAAATCTAGACTCTTCTAGAATCTTCTCAAATCCACCCTCTTCACCCATCCTAATCCTTTTCTTTGTCCTAATCTAATCCTAATCCTACCCTTAAACCTTTGTGCAATCCTAACCAAGCTTAAGACTTTCCTAAACCAAAGCAAAGTCTTTCCTTCCAAATATCTCAACCACAAAGCATTTATTGCTTCCCCAAAGTCTTCAAAGCCTCTTAAAGCCCATTCATTGCTCTTACAAGCATTTATTTGGGGAGTTATGAGCTTGGAGCCCCCTTTGTTGACTCCTCTTTGCCCTTCCCTTCATCCACTCACCTTGTGACATGTGTCACCTCCTGATTGGCTGAGAACTAGCACAATCCATGTGCTTCCCTTTGAGTGAATCTTGGCCTCTCTTAAAGATTTCAATCCTGGCCATTCATTCCTCCTACCCCAAGCCTTTAGAAATCCTATAAATACCCTCACTTCCTAAGGCAAATCATCTCTCAACTCTCAAACTCAATAGCAAAGTTATAATGCCATTTTCATTCTAGCATAAGCATAAGTTCATCATTTTTAGATCATTTTCAAGCTTAAATCACATCTAAATTAGTTTAAATGGATTAACATAGATTCATTTCTTGTTTTAATCTTAAGTTCATCATTTAGCTTTGCATATTTGTGTGTTCTTGAGGCCTTTGAGGCAAAATAGGTTCCTCATACCTATTTTGTGTCATTTTGGGTTTTATTGATCCTCAAATCATCCATCTTGCATGCTCCAAGTGCTTGAGTTTGCACACTCACATCCCTCTATATCTAAGCATATCAAACGGTGCATGGGCGCATCCGTTTTAAGCTTAAACTGAGGTGGCTTTGATTTTAGTTTGTTTACCTTTGAATTTGATTTGATAATATGCTATGACATTTATTTGTCTTTAGCTTTCAAAACAGGTTTAGGTGCACTCACAAATCCTAGTCTACACTTTCTCAGTCAGACTGGGGCATATCTTCACTGCTCGATGGTTATCCTATCATCTTTTATCTTCGATCATGATTTCATTATGATTTGATCTAATCTTTATCGATCTGCTATTCTCCTATACCTGATTTTGATTTCGATTCTGAGGGGGCAATATCTATGGGATTCTCATCCCTGATTCTCTTGATTCTCTTGATTCAGACATCTTTTGTGAGCTTTTGCTCAAATTTGAGATTCTTATCTCTTACTTTGGATGTGATCCCGAATCGACCTCATATTCAAATGCTTTTGTTTATGTTTTGTCCGGATGTGATCCTAAATCGACCTCACATCTGAGTTGTTTGTGATTCCAAATCGATCTCACATTGCAACTTCATTCTTTGACTACATGTGTTTTCAGATCGATCACACATTAGTCAAAGAGGGGCAAATGTATGCACCCTAAAATGGTCACCTAGACTTTGGGCCCTATTTCTCAATTTATCAAATCCCTGAATCAAGATTTTCAAAAATCAACATCTTCAATTATATCAATTTCCTTGATCAAATCCTATTTTATCATTTTTGATTATTCCTTGGGCTAACCATTTTATCCTAAGTCTTTGTTTATTAAAAGGAATATTTCCTCCCCTTTTATTAAGTAAAAAGCCCCCACTTTTCCTCTTATCCTAAGTTGCACAAATAAAGCATTATTCTTATTTTATAAAAAGAGAAAAAGTACTTTTTGTCTTATATGGACACAAAAGTCAACTCTTATTTTCTCATTGGAGGATATTTGTGCACAAGGATCAAGCTTCTATTTTTCTCCACCATTGATTAAGTCTTTTGCCTCTTAATCTCCATGGTCCATTTCTCCTCATTCCCTATAAAAGGAGAGCTCTCCTCCTCATTTGGCATCCATCATCTTTATGCTATTGTTATGCTGCAAGTTTTCTAGGTTATTTGGAGCTCTTTGAAGATATTCTTGCATTCAAGCTTTGAAGACATTGTTGTTGCATTTCATTTAGCTTGCTTTCTTGCTTTCATAGTTGCATAATCATGGCATTCTTAGTGTAGATTTCCTTTATGCAATAGATTAATCTCATCTAGCTTAATTAGGAGAGATTGTAACACTTGCAATTTCCTTTTCATAGTATAGTTTGCATTTTCCTTTCATAGATTAGATTTCCTTTCAAGCATTGCATTGTTATCATTTAGATTAGCTTGCATCTTCATTCTTAGTTTTCTTGCATTGCATTTCCATTTGGATTCTTGGAGATATTGGCACTCTTGCCCTTGTCTTCAACCTTGAATCTCTCATTGTGTGGTTGACTAGCAAGGTCATTAGCTTCATAGCTCTAGCTGAGAGCAACTCTACATCTTGCAACTCCATACATAAAGAGCTATGGATCAATTTTTGAGGCCTCATTTTTTAGTGTTCTTGATTGTAAGGATTCATAGAAGTGCACTACTTTTGTGTGTACAGAGATACCAATGCACTACTTTTCTAGGATCGAGTCTGAGGAACCAGGAAAGAACACCAGGACTCGGCGAGTATCAAGTATTAAAAGGGAAGACTTTACCAAGATCATTGAGTCTGTAACAGCTTCTTTGAAGCACATTGCCTATGATCTTTCCTCACAGATTAGAGAAAGATTCCCTCCAGTCAAACTACTTGAATCCATGGCTATTGTATTTCCTCGATATGGGAGTATGAACAATCTGAAAGATTTTAAAACTAGGCTACTGACTTTGATAGATCATTCTACAAAACCAAAGAGTTAAATGGAGTAACTCTAAATGGAATTTTAGATGGAAATCGTTTGAGAGAGAAATTAGGTCATTTTTCAATAACAATGAGGGAACAATATAATATTATGCAGAACCCTCACGGAGATGGATCAGTATCAAGGCTTTGGAAAAATCTAGTTGAGAGCGAATTGTTGACTGATTCAATATCAGAATATGTCAAGCTTGCTGATTTATGTTTGACCATGATATTGGGGTCGGTGGAGGATGAGAGAGTTTTCAGTGCTTTGGGATTCCTAAAGTCAAAGCTAAGAAACAAACTAGGCAAGAATCTAGAAAATTGCTTGAGGGTCTATACATCCAGGTATGAAGTCAATACTTTTCCTTACGAAAGGGCATTGAAATTGTGGAGGAAGAAATGTTAGAGAAGAGGGTTGGGAAACATTTCAAACCAAAGTGGGACTGGGACTGGGAATGCCAGAGACAATGATGTCATTGACTCATGTACTACTGGTACTGGTACTGCTAGCGGTGAACATCAGTTAAGCGGTGGTATGCAGAGTGAAGAAAACATATCGAAGAACCAAGGAATCTATGAAGTTGATGGCACTAAATCCGATGATCTCAATGATGATATGATGTGGCAGCTTGAAGTTGAACCATTGTAGAAGTAGCAATTCCTAGACTCCTAGGTATTTATTAAGCTTTTCCTGAAGTCTACTATCAGAATCTGTATCTCATCATCAATCATGCATAATAGCATATTCCAATGTCAAAAACATGAATGTGGTTGATAATGTCATCAAGATTCAATTCCACAATTAATAATGGTTTTCATTTGCATTATTCAGCTCATATGGTACAATTCTTGTAGATTTTTCATTATTTATTTTGACAACATAGCAATTCATATGTTAGAATTTTTAGAGTTAGAAATACCGATTCTCATTAATTTAATTACAAATATGATACAATGTAACAATTCATTCATTAATACTAGTAAGAACACAACTCTGTGATTCTGTTTACAAAACTCAATGACTCAATACCCATTGGCAATTTGGCACATTGCCCAATTTCAATTTCATTACCCTAAGCCAATGACCCTAAATTCCCTTTTATAGAAACAAGGGAGCAACAACAGCTTCAGGTCGATTTTCCTAATGTGAAGTGAGAAGTCTCAAAATCTAAATCAGTAAGACAACTACAAGTCTACAACATCTCTACAACTTTAGTTGTACATTTTTGCATATGACAAGCCGGTTTAGTAAATTAGCATTGGCAATAGCATCTGCAAGACTGCAACATTCATCCTGTTAAAAAAAAACAAAGTTCAAACTTGTTACTTTAAACTCAATTCTAGACTCTAGTATTTAGGATAATATCAGAGATATATACTAAAGATATAGAGATGATTGAAACTAAAAGTACTTTCACATACTATGATTAATGAGATCAAGATGATTCTGTCAGTTTCTTTAGTATGCTCCATTCTTCGTCAGTTGGAAGGGATAAATTTGTCATGTTATAGTACATGACATGCAACCTCATCAGCCATCCATACTTGGAAGAGTGAGTTGAAAGCAATGTTCCTTCCATTACTGCATTCAAATTTGTGAATGTTTTGATGCACTTTGCAATGCCTTCATAAGTTCTATCCTGAGGAAGGTTGCCTAAATCAGACGTCACTGTGTCCTCCAACTTTTTTTTGTAATCTTCTCTTACAATGAAACTCGTTGATGAGTAATCAGGACCAGGACTCGGCAAACCAAGAGATGTCAATTTTCTTATTTTACTATTCATCTTGGCAAGCTTTGGCCCGAATAAGGAAATATTTTCTTATGCTTCTATTAGTTTCTGACATTTTTGAAAGATAGAGTTCGCCTTTATTGTTGTAGAAATGCGGTCCTGAATTCCCTTGCTTACCAAATGCCTGTCACTGCTTCTGTTGATTTCTTGCATAATCTACTTTGCAATTTTCTGTCTTTGACAAAAACTTTTGTTCTTCTCAATGTGCTCTTTCAGCTTCCCAAAAACATCAGTAAGAGTTTCATTCAGTTCAAACCAATCACACAACCTATCAGAAGACATCTTTATTTGGCCCCAGAAGAATTTTTTTATTTACTTGACTGTATTATTTACATGGTCATTCAAATTGTTTTCAGAATTTTTAATTGTATTATTTGCCTTCTTTAGGTCTTCTCTCATTTCTGAGAACTTGTGTTCACTATCTTTTCTTATTTTCTCTGCTTTCTCTTCCCACTCTTTTGCTTTCTCTTCCCACTATTTTGTTTTTACCCTCTCATTCTCCAATTATTTCTTTAAGTTATTGGTTGCCTTTCCCGCACTCTCCAAGTTTTTGTAAAAACTTAATGAAGAGGATTTTTCATTCTCAAGTTTTAGTTCTCTTTGTTCCAATTTTTCCCTTAGAGATTTTAGTTCTGCGTCAATATGTTCTTGCTGTCCAACTCCAATTGCTTCTTTAGAGGATGAATTTTTTATCCTTCTCTCTAATTCTTTGCACCTATTTTCTGTTGCTTTCTCATTTGCCTTTACATTTTCTAGGTCTGCCTTTAACTTATCTATTGTGCCCTAAAGCTTTCCTTTCTCTCTCTCCAACTTCATCACTGAACTATAGACCACTTGGTTGGTCATTTTGGACACATTTATCTTGTCCACATTTTTAATTTTGGATAAATCCATTTGGAGGGTGCTGACTTGAAATTGAGATGGATCTAACTAACTCTCTAGTGGATTGTTATCTCTAGCTGGGGGCATAACAACCATGAATTCCATCATATCTTTATTTGGGTCATATGTGGGAAATAGCCTGTTTGTTGCAGGTTCTGCATCACGAGCTACAACAAATGCTTCCATCTTCATTGTCTTACTATGTTGTCTATTCCTATTTTTTGATTGTTCATAGTTAGTTACAAAATCATTGTAATGAAAATTAGGGTTTTGTTGCACAATTGAATGTTTGAATGGTGAAATAGCACTTGCACTGATGTAGGAGCTTCTACCTATGTTGCCTGTGGTGCCTAATTACACCATGAGGATTAGCAACACCCTGACTCATTACAAGTGGAGTTTTTGAACTGTTATGAGCCTGAGGGTTTTGTCATGAAGGTTGGGCAATTGCTGGAGTCCCAGTCACCATTGGCATTGTTGTACCAATACTTGTCAAAACCTTTTTCTTCTTTACACTACCTTGATCTCTGGGAACAATTGTTTTCGTGTTTATATGTAATGTCCTTTTCACACCACTAGTTGTAGTTGTACCCATGATATCCACAGCTATGGGAGTGGCAATTGATTCAGATTGAATCTGAGTGCTTCAAGGAAATGGAATTGACTGAGTTGATGATTTTGATGATTGAACTCCAAGCCCAAGGCTTGGTTTCTCACCATATTTTGGTGGAGCTTCTGGGTCAGGTAGAGACCAAACCCCTTATCAATAGGACCCAAACCACCAAAACCTTGGTAGCCCATTTTTTCTATAATATCTGCCCCTTTGGTATATTGATCTTTTTTGGACGCATCAACTCCTCTACTAATTGAATATACTTTACTGGATGTGGGATTCATGTTGGATGTGGGATTCACAGAATCCTAGTCCTGGTCATTGTCATCTGGATATGCTTCAGCTAGATGCTCCTTATTCCATAATTCGTTAAACATTGTATCCTCTTCCATCTCATAAAGATCTGCAGAGGTCTTTGGCTCACCGAGATTCTTCCTCATTTCCCAAAAATTAGAAATTTTGGTTCGAGTCCAATTACCATCAATACATTCATTCATTAGATTTTTTGGAATAGAATTTGTAGATGGTTGAGCAGCTTTCTAGTAGAAATTGGACGATGTCATACTCATGGCCTACACTTTTCCTTTCTATTTGTGCAATGCCATAATTTGTGATGACAATTCCTATATTGACATATTATTTTCAGCAGCATATTTCTCCATCTCTTTTTTGACCTGCTCCCAGGAATCCATGTTTTTAAATTTTTCAATCAATGGCATACTTTCATGTTGACATTTGCTTGCAAAGTTCCCATTCTCTCTAAGCTTTGTTCCAATTATGTTGAGTGGATCATACTGCTAGTGACTGTCAACATCAAAGCGAAAAATTGTTAAAAAGGCTTCTACCACTTTGAATCCTCTTCTGTCAAATGTGAACCCTCCAAATGAGAAAGGCAGGGAAGGAAATATCATTTTCTTTTGGTGACCATTAAAGAGTACATCTGTGCTCTCCATCTGTCATACATATTCCAATGCAAATACCCTCTCTGTGACATGTATTGGAAGTTTGTAGGGTTCTACTACTGAACTGTAAAACCTTAACACTGTGTACTCTTCCATGAAGTACCAGTTAGCCAATTGTATTTTACTTCCAAGTTGAATTAAATCTCTACAAGTAGCAGGTAATCTAGGCATTGGAGTGCCTATAATTTTATCGTACATTGGTGCCAAAAAGAAGTCTACAAAATTGTTGTAGTTCCTTCTGTTATCAATCATCCTTATCTGAGGTGTCAAATCATATATTGGATTTTGGCCCTAACTGGAAAGCTTGTTTGTCTGAAATATTGCATGATTCTTTGCTAAGAGAAGATAGCACAAGTAGGTTGTGAATCTAAATGTCTTATGTGAACCTGTTTTAATCATTAGTAATTGTTCTTGCATGCAACGAACAATGTGCTCAATAAAACAATATTTTACTGGTTCTTTTTCAAAATGAATATGAAAAATCATTTCAAGAATGTTGGCACCCACTTCTTTGTTACTATCCAATCCCAAACAAAATGCTAGCAAGGAAATATTGTCCTGAACCCATGGCACAAAAATTTCATAATCATAAGGAGGCCTATGATCTGGACTCAAGCTTGAACCATTTGTTATTCCTCTAATATAAGAATCTCTCTGTGTTGCATCTATTTTTTCATAATCCTCTACCCACTTTCTCAGGTCAATTTGCACATTTGAGTTTTGTTGTTCAAACCCTAGGTTCAATAGACTAGAAAATTCACTCTCGGTTATGGACAAAATTTCCTCCTAAGTATTTTTATTCACAATTGCTTTTTTATTTTCATCATAATTTTTGGCACAGACCATGACAATTTTTGGGCAAGGGAATACTTGAGGTAACGCCATGCTTGCCGACCCAACATTCCACGATGTAATTTTATTTGTTGTTGCATTTACCTTTTGGTTAAATGAAGAAAATTTTGAACCCTTATTTGGATCGTTCCACTTGTTTTCAATTGCAAATCTAATTTCCATTATTCCCTTATTTCCACGAATAACAGGATCATAAATATCATGGAATAAATCCATGAAACCTGGTGTTTTAAGCAGATTGTGGAATTCTATTATCTAACTTGTCTTTTTACTCATAGTCTTATTCTTGATAATTGTTTCGCCCATTGTGGTAAGCTGGTAAGTGGTAACCTAAACCGGTATCACTATTTACTCGTAGGAAAATTCAAATATTTATACACAGCTACAGCCTACAAGCCTACAATTTACAGGGGTGATTCAAGAATCAAAATTAAACCCTAACAAGTAACAGGATAATTTTTTTCTATAATATAAACAGTAAAGTTGTAAATCAAGAGATTTGAAAAATTTAAAATGCGGGACCTAGGTGTTCAAGATTTTAGTAGTTACCCATTACCCTTAGTTTTGATTTTTGCAAACTTTGACTGGGAACAAGTTACAGAGCTTCAGCTGAGAGACTTTGTTGCACTTTCTTTCCTCAACATAGAAATTTAGAATCCGTAAACCCTTTCTAAATCTGCAAACTACTGGAAAGTGAAACTTAAAGTGCCAAAATTGTACAATCTAGAGTCGTCACCACTCATCTGACGGCTGACTCACCTCACGACTACGAGTCAGACATGTCACGCCATCATCAAATGGCATTGTTGGTAGGACCATGCGAGACTACGAGTGGAACATCTTACGTGTTTAGTGACATGTCATGATTCTGGAACAGGTTTGAAAAGATGGCGCTTCTTTTCCCTTTCATCCCGAAATACAATTTCGGTTGTTGATCTACAATAATCTAACGGTCATAATGGCATTTTTTTCCTGTGGTATTGGTGGCCCTGGGCCCCCGTGGGTCCCATTAACTCACCTAGTCACCACTCACCTGACGACCGACTCACCTCACGAGTACGAGTCGATGTGTCACGTCATCATCAAATGGCATTGTTGGTAGGACCCTGCGAGACTGCAAGTGGAACGTCTTACATGTTTAGTAACATGTCTCATGATTCCGGAATAGGTTTCAAAAGATGGGGTTTCTTTTTCCCTTTCATCCCGAAATACAACTTTGGTCATTGATCTACAATAATCCAATGGTCATAATGGCATTGTGTGCCTGTGGTAGCCCTGGTCCCCATGGGTCCCATTAACTCACCTAGTCACCACTCATTTGGTGACTAACTCACCTCATGACTATGAGTCAGACGTGTCATGTCATCATCAAATGACATTGTTGGTAGGACCATGCGAGACTACGAGTGGAACATCTTACGTGTTTAGTGACATGTGTCATGATTCTGGAACGTGTTTGAAAAGATGGCGTTGCTTTTCCCTTTCATCCCGAAATACAATTTTGATCCTTGATCTACAATAATCCAATGGTCATAATGGCATTGTTTGCCTGTGGTACTGGTGGCCCCGGGCCCCATGGGTCCCATTAACTCACCTAGTCACCACTCACCTAACGACCGACTCACCTCACGACTACGAGTCAGACATGTCACGTCATCATCAAATGGCATTGTTGGTAGGACCATGCGAGACTGCGAGTGGAACGTCTTACATGTTTAGTGACACGTGTCATGATTCTAGAATGGTTTGAAAAGATGGGGTTGCTTTTCCCTTTCATCCTGAAGTCCATCGTACATCATCGATCTGTGCTCATCCAACAGTAGTTATTTGCAACGGACATTGTTAAATGTTATAATGTTATTTTTTCCTTTATAAACATTAATTAATAATGGATAATAAGTTAATAAAATTTAAAGTTATTTAATTGAATAGTAACAATTTTAGCCAATCAAATTCAAAATGCACTATTTTTTTAATAATATTAAATTCTAATAAATTTCAGTGGTCGGAGTTAAGGTTAGTGTTTAGAGATAACAAGATTTCTGTGGTCACTGACTCGCTAGGTCTCCCAAACATGAGTTAAAGTAATATTTTTTATTGATTAAATAGTATACTTAATGTTAAAATGATATTTTTTATTGATTATAACTTTAACATTGATAATTATAATCACATATAATTATCATGCCTTATAATTAGAAAACAATAAATTCTTTCTCTAACCTTATTAATTCATTTGTCTGTCAAATTGATTATATAGTATTCTTAAAGTTAAAATGATATTTTTTATTGATTATAACTTTAACGTTGATAATTATAATCACATATTTACATATAATTCTCATACATTATAATTAGAATACCATAAATTCTTTCTCTAACCTTATTAATTCATTTGTCCTTCAAAATTCTATAAATCTTTCATATTAAATGTACAAGTGTGTGAATTTTGACAGGTAACATTACCCAAACTTAATGTCAGTACTCAATGATAACTGATAAGACATTTCTTTTATTAACTATAACTGTCTACATTGTACAACTGTGATACATCATACATATCTAATACACAGATAAATCATAAAGCAACTAATTAAAATATTGCAATCACAGTGATAGAGAAGTCTAAGAACCATTTTTTGTACAAATTGAAATGAGCTAAAGCTTGCAAAGTTTTTTATTGATTAAATAGTATACTTAATGTTAAAATGATATTTTTTATTGATTATAACTTTAACATTGATAATTATAATCACATATAATTATCATACCTTATAATTAGAAAACAATAAATTCTTTCTCTAACCTTATTAATTCATTTGTCTTTCAAACTGATTATATAGTATTCTTAAAGTTAAAATGATATTTTTTATTGATTATAACTTTAACGTTGATAATTATAATCACAAATTCACATATAATTCTCATTTATAATTAGAATACCATAAATTCTTTCTCTAACCTTATTAATTCATTTGTCCTTCAAAATTCTATAAATCTTTCATATTAAATGTACAAGTGTGTGAATTTTGATAGGTAACATTACCCAAACTCAATGTCAGTACTCAGTGATAACTGATAAGACATTTCTTTTATTAACTATAACTGTCTACATTGTACAATTATGATACATCATACATATCTAATACGCAGATAAATCATAAAGCAACTAATTAAAATATTGCAATCACAATGACAGAGAAGTCTAAGAACCATTTTTTGTACAAATTGAAATGAGCGAAATTTTCATTGTTTTCTTTTCATAAAATTATAATTACATAAAAATTGTCCAGTTCCACTTCCAGAACAAAGAGGAACCTACTATAAACAAAAAAAACAAAAAAATGAGGTATGTTTTTATATAAAAAAAAACCACTAGTAGACTAGTAGTCCAATGTCTACTTCCAGTACAATAGTAAATACTACAAAAAGAAACATACTATAAACAAAAGAAAACCATAAACTTTTTATCAAAAAAAACCAGTAGTAGTCCACTACTGATTTTGGCCTTCGGCTCCATCTAAGTAGAATTCACAAGAGATGATTATCTGCGTGAATTCATCAAGCCACTCTAATTGCCCCGCCTCAACCTCCTCTTCGTCAAGGGCAAACCACTTTCGGAGGAAATCCCTATCAATCAGGGCCCATTTCCTATGGCGCTTATATTGCCCAGCATTGAGGCCCAAAAGAAAAGGTTGCATGGCCACATTCTGGCCTGGGAGGAGAAGCTTGGGTATTTCACTTGCCCAAGGGATCCCCACCCCTATTTTTGCAAACACGACAACATTAACGTTGTCCCCCAAGTATTCTTCTTAAAAAACCCTCCTTAGCAGTATTAACATCTCCACCTTCTCTCCTCCGAGGTCGAGAAGATATGCCAAAAAATGGGACGTAATGTCTGTGTTGACCCGGTGCCTATCTTCATTGTTTTGAAACTCTCGGCCCAGCACCATTTTCACAGCCTCTATAACAAAAGGTCCACCCTCCTTACAAATAGATTCTAAGGCTTCATCAGTAAAGGAACCCAGAAAGGCCTTATGGGCCTCAGATGTGCATATAAGCCTAATTGGAGTGTCCATCTGAAATAGTAAAACTACAGAAAACTTATAAACAAATTATTTGCAGACTGCAAACTGCAGACCCTAAACAAACAAATTATCTAGCAAACGCCAAAGATGAATCGATGAATAATGAAGATAGATCGTCTATAAATAGCCCTTGAATTCTGGATCATTATTTAGCAATAAATTATTCTATCTTTAATGCTATTAAATCCATTGTCCTTAACATGCCTCTAAATCTTTCATGTAAATCTTTCCCCTAAATGCATGCGTGTGAGAAATTAAAATTTTGGACCTAATCTTTCATATCTGGCAGTAAATCTTTCCCATAAATGCAAAAGATGTCAAATATCAGTTATAGTGTCTGTACGAATTTGGAAGTGGTGCGTGTCTACTCTGCGTGACAAGTTGAAGAATGTCACTTGTCACTGACAAGGCATTTATTGCTTACCAATTTAAGAGGTTACAAGTTGCACTATAGTAATAGAACCATGAATATCGATACCAACATGTGTACACTGTAGTCTGCAGACAAGTAACCCTTATTTGATAGGTGTCAACATTCCGGTGACTTCCTCCACAACTTTGTTTCCTTCAAGAAATTGGGGCCGAAATTAAACTTCAGCCATTGATCTTGGATCATCGGACGGTATCAAATAATATATTTAACATTATAAAATAATGTATGTATGTTAGGTATGTTAGTCTAAGGTATTATAAAAAAATATTTCCCATCTTTTGAAAATCGCCAACAAAATATTTTTGTTTGCCATAATTAACGAACGATTAGCCAATAAAATAAATAAATTTTCAAATCGTACATAAAATTCGCCAATACAAATATTTTTTTTACCCTTCAAAAGAAAATCATTCACCTCATATATTATTATTTTTTACTTGAAAAGAAAATTATTCGCCTCATATATTATAATTTTTTACTTCAAAAGAAAATTATTCGCTAGCAATTTATGAAATTTTCATTCAGCGGGGAAAAAATTGCCATTAAAAACTATGAAAAATCATGGATTTGAAAAAAAAATTTGCCTGCATTAAAACAAATTGCCCCCTAAAATAATGTACGATTCGTTAGGATTTTACACTTTTTCCTAAAAGGGGGTTTCTTAAAGTTATCCCTAGAAAGGGTATCATATCAATCTCTCTAATCCTCTTTAAGGACCCACTTTTCCCTTGGTTAAGTAGTATTTGTCTATCATGTGACATCCAATATTATAAATAAATATTAGTTTTCATTAAGGATATGCATCCTTGATCATAACCTTTTTCATTGTTTGCCATTGGGTTTTCATTGTGAATAGATCCTTTACCTTCAATAATAACAGTGTGTCATCCTTCACAAGGATTCCTTTTACATTTCTTGCATAGTATCTCTTTGTATTCATCTCTTCCATGACCTTATAGGAGTCATGACCTATTTGGTTTGGAATAATTGTTGTTTTTGGATATTGTCTTGGTGTTTAAAGTGCTTTATCCTTGCTCTTCTTTGCCTTAAGATTTCAAAATACTACTTATTTTTCCATTTTAAGGGGGGTCATACATAGCATCCTTATTTCATATATCTTGTTCACTTTAATCATCATAGAAAGAGTACACTAGCATAACACAATTTTCTAGGGCCAGTTACTCTTCCTTTTCACATTTTATGGATTGGTTGACTAGCATAACATAATTTGCTAGACCATTTGACCTATCCTTTTTCATGAGTTGACTAGTGTAACACAATTCACTAAACCATCAATTATTGGTCCTTATACTAATCGCACACATTTGGTCCTTTGACTGACTTCCTTTTGGATCCCTTATGGATACACTTTCCTTAAGGAAAGATCCTCCTTCTTTTCAATCCCTATAGAATCTTACCTTCCCTTATGACATGCCATTCTTTTTCAAATCCCTTATTGGATACACTTTCCTTAAGGACAAATCCCTGATGGGTTGAACTAGCATATTTTCAAAATGATAGAGATTTCAATGCCATATTTTGTGATGCTTTCTTTGTGTGGTTCACAGTAAGACAATCTCTTACTAGGATAGGTGATCACACCCTTGTCTCTGTCTATCTCTCATGGATTTCCTAATACAACATAATTGGCTAGCCTATGTCATTCATGATTATCTTAATCTATCCTCCATGGTTCCATAACATAACACACTTTTCTATTTGAATAGATCATGGAGTTGTATCTTATTTTTGATGTATACTCTTACTCTTTTTAGGTGACCACTTGTGCTCTTGCAATAGATTTCTGAGTATGATATTAGTGGTTGAGACATTTTCCCTAGCGAGGTCTCTTTAACTAGTTGACTTTGAATCTTAGTAAGCTCTATCATTTTGTTCTTCTTTTCTATATCCTTGTATATGGATGTACGATTTAAGATCCTTGGTTGGGGGTTTATTTCCTTAAACTTAGTGATTCTCTTTGTATTTTTTACATGATCTCTCTCTCTCTCTCTCTGCTATTATACCGTGAGCATGAGGCAGACTCATACTCTCACTAGAGTGGGGGATAAATGTACCAAAAAGTAAACACCTTTATTAGGTGCTCATTTTAGCCCCATTTTAGTATGTAGGGGTTCCCACACTAATTTCACATCCTTCTAGCACTCCTGCGTCGTTCAAATCAACATTATTTGTTCAAAAATTGAGAATGGATCTAACCTCTATGCATGATTTCCAAATTTTCATCTGATCACATAATTTACCCTCCACCTAGGTCCTATGAATTCAATTTTGGATTTCAAGATTTTCTCTACTTTTCTAGAGGATTGTGGATTTTACCCCCTCTTTCTGACACACTCCCCTAGACCCAAGTAAACTTCAAAAAGTAATATCGAGACTAGGTTGACTAAGTTGGCCTTGTGCTAGAGCATTGTGACAAAGTGGGATTTGGGTCCAATGCAGGGGTTTATTTTCCAAACCTTTAATTAGGGTCATCCATGCAAGATCTGAGCCCCAAAATGTGTATAAAAGGAGACCTATTCTCCTCATTTTGACACCTTCAATTCATGATCAAGAGACATACTCTATAAGTAATCTATTGTGCACTCAAGAGATTCAAGTGTAAGAAAACATCCATTTGTGAAGGAGTCCATCATCAGTCATTTCAAGTCTTCATTCCATCATTTTTTCATGCATTCAAGGCATTTCCTTCCATAGATCTAGCTTCTTTACCCCATTTGAGGTCAAGAAAAGGATTTTTCAATCAAAGTAGGAGATCTAAATTCATCCATAAAGTCTTATTATTCTCTTTCTTCCTCTATCCAACATTGTGGAAAAATAAAACATCCATCATTCAAGAATTTGGTTTTATTATTTCCTATTGGGTTTTTTTGGAGTCCAAGTTCTCGCATCAACACTTGTGATCAACTCCAAAGATGCATTTGCATCATTGAGATATAAGGCGATTTATGTTTCAGATCTAGATTTCATTTCTCCTTATACAATTCAAATTCTATTTCAAGGTCAATTCCTATATAGGGGATTGACCAAGGAAAACCCCTTTCCACAACCTTTTCCCATTTTTCTCTATCTCTAGGTGTAGTTTTGAGAGTTTCAAATCCAGATTCAAAAATATCAGTCACAATTGCATAATCCCTGAAAGTTTCATCAGTTTTGGAGTTAAAAGGACTAGGTCAAATTTTTTGGCAGTTTCCTAGACTACGTCGACTAAGTGGGCATTTTCCTTTAGGTCTAATATTTTCTCACATAGGAGTTACAGGAATTAGATCTCCAAATCCAAAACCTTACATGCTTCCTATAGCTCTTTGATAGTCAAAATCTGATCTAAAGGTCAATCTTCATTTTCTTATTTTCAAGGTAAGTCCATCCCTCCTATTTTATTCTTGCACTTACTTTTACATATCATATCTATCTTAATTTCATCATTTACATATCAGTAACATCATATAATCATACTTTACTCAATAAGGAATACCTAAATCCCCCTTTTACCTAGATCTTGCATTATCTCCCCTTCATCCCTTTTGGGTTGTGCTAATTTGATTTGCTTAAGGATGGGTTTGTATTCTAAAGCATAATATGATTTGGTGAGTGATCTACATACAAGAATTTCTCACCATTTTATATTATGTAGTCTCTACATCCTCTCAGTCAAATATAGAAATAAATTTATTTTTGAGCTTGTCATAAGACTAAATTGAAGAATGGTTTGTGCCAAAAATCAAGATGCCACCAATCATATGTTTCTCCCTCCAAATAAAAGGTTTAAAAATTAATCACGTCCTCTTCTTGCATGGGTTTAAATTTCAAAATTATATCCAATTGTGCATTCAAGTATATGTCATGCTTTTCCTGCCACCATCAAAATTTAGAAGAGTTAGCCTACTCAAGGCATGCTTATACTCCTTATGTTGGCTTCATGGTTTTTTCTCATGATTTAAATTTTTCTTATCCTTTCATTGTTTCTTATATTATTTTAATGTTACCTCATTTTTTATCTCACAAGTATATGGTACTCATCATATACTGCTACTACCTCATCACTAATGATTATTCCTCCTCAAGTTGAGGCTCCACCTCATCTTCCTTTTGTGTGAATGTATGCTGGAAATTTTTATTTCAACTATATGTACTATATGTCCTTGGAATGTGTTTTCATACATTGCTACCATCACTTCACTTATTTTGACTCACTGTGAGAATAGCCATATTAATGACATTTTACAAATGGTTGTAATCAAGCATTGTTGTGATTGCATAAATTATTACATCATTTGATGTTTTCAACATGTAAAACATTTATATATATTCCACACCTATAGCATCATTTCTCCTCTTAATCCTATTTGAAGGATTCTCATTGCCTGAACCACCAAAAAATTCCATCAAGTCAAGTTTTTCTTGAGTGGTAGGTGGCTACCTTGCTACTATTAGTGTTGAAAATATGTCATCTTATAAATATAGATTAACTAAATAAAATTATTATGTTTTTTAAAAACATTTTATTCTATCACTTGTGTACATAACCCTCCGTGCTAATGGGATTTTAACTTTGATACCACTAAAACATTCTTCACTAATTTTTCATCACAAAATTTTAGTATTTTCAAACCTCATTTTGGTCAAGCATTTTTCAAACCATTATTCCTTGTAGATATGTATTCATATATTGTTATATTATGATGATGACATGATAATAGTAATAAGGTACGAGAAATGAAAAATGAAAAATTATATCATTGTATTCATTTGTATTCATGACATGAGCGAGTGAGATGTACTAAATAGGATCCTGAATTCTTCATTGCAAGATACTATTGTAGTAGTATTTTTTTAGAAAAGATTAGTTATGTACAAATTTAAATGATTTAGAGTTTTATAATGGGAAATGGTGATAAATACTAGGAAATAGATCACTCACCAAATCAGTGTATTATACATTATAATGCCAAACCCTTACCTATAAGATGGATTCAATAAGCACAACCAAGAGAAGAGAGCCAACTCGGGATCTATGCTTTGTAGGTTAGGATTTGGTTGATTCCAATATAAATAGACAATGATATATAAATGTAAATGAAAAATATGATCTATGGAAGTAAATGCAAGGAAGTAGAGATAAGAATGAATACACTTGGAATAGGAAGTGAAAAATTGCATTTTGAATCTGAATTTCCCAACTATCAGGCTCTCAAAATTGGCTCTAACCTTAGATCTGGTAGTCTGGGAATGGTATAATGTTGTCCTAAGAATTTCACTAATTTATAGGAGGATGAGGCCAGCTTGGAAGACCTAGTCCTAGAACTAGGTTGAGATTGACGACATAGTGCTACAATTTTGTACTCAAATTTGCAAGGAAGCTCTATAGCAACCTACAAATAGTATCTCTGAAATTGCACCCAAATCTGAGCTTTTGAGACCTACAAATCTAAAAAAAAATTGTGTGCATCTATGTAGAGGTTTTCCTTAGTAAACCCCTCATTTTGGTGATTCCCACCTCCACAGATAGTTGTTAGGATATGTAAAATGTGATGTGCTTGTCATCCTAGAGTATGTCTAGATTCCTAAAATGCATAGATTGAACCCTATATATGATAGAGTGAAACCCTAGCATGTAAATGAAAGCAATTTTTGATTTAATGCATGCAAATAATCATAGATATGAAGTGTAAATATGAAAATATGAAGCATCAATGTATAGATTTGAAAATAACAAGGAAATAATACCAAGCCCTAAGTGAAAAAATCACTCCTAGCCATCCTCATGATCTATTTGAAACTCCATGATTGATGTATTAGATGTCTTGAATGCTTGATTGAGATTGTAGTTTCTTGATGTTGATGCTTGGAATTAATGGATAAAGTCTTTAATAAAAAATCCTTGCTTCAATGGATGTCATCAAACTAGGGATTCCACCTTGCAATTTCTTATTATAATCAAATTGGGGCTTTCACCTTTCACTTGATTTCATTATTTCAAAATGAAGCAATAAGGTTTCTTTTATAGTGATTTCAGGAGCCATAATTGAACATACCAACTAAAAATCTAGAAACCTCGCAAATGCATCAAGATGAACACAGGACCTAAATCTGATCCCAAATTCATAGGACAAGGTCTTCATAGCCGACCTATCTAGGTATAGGTAATCATAGCTGATGTAGTCCACAAAGAAATGGCTCGAACTTTCTAGGTGGATCACAACCAATCTGTAGGTGCAAGATCCAAATTTGTAGTCTATTCTAGTGTTGGGATTGCAATTCGAGGCCATCATAAGGTGATATAGGCCTAGGATAAATAATGAATTTTGTGATTGGAGGAAAATAGAGGAGGATATATTGAAATTATATCCTCCCTTGATTTTTTTACAAGTTGAAGATATTAGAGGACCCATATTTGAATTAAGTATGTACTAAGTACAATTATGAAGTCCTAGAATGCAAATGTATAATGTAAATATAGTAAGGTAGGTGCTAAAAAATTATTAAATTATAGAGCACATAAGTTCTTATAATTTAGGTTGGTACATTTAGCCCCCACTTTAGTAGTACATATGACACTACATGCATATGCAAGTTAAAGTACAGAGAAAATAAGTAAATGAAAATGATATAACAAAGCCCCTAGTATGTAGAACCTATAAGAAACTGTTAGTAATCACAACCTAAAAAACCATATGTCAGTGAAAACATAAATCTCCAAAGGCTTAGTAAGGAAATGATGAAGTTCAAGGGTAGCTATATGCCCCCCTATTTTGTCTTGATATTAGGAAGGTGAAACAGGGAATCATGTATACCATGACAAATTGTGAATGCAAGTTATTGAAAACTTCATATCAAAATCATTCAAGGTCAACTCAAACTATTTCAAAAATGATTTGGACAAAAAAGGATTTGAGTTATAATTGTAGTGCCTGTAACGTTGTGGAAATTGGAGCTTCCTAGCTCAAGTTATGATCAAATGAATGAAAAGAGGTATTAATGAAGGAGAATTGTTTTTAAAAGATAAGTATAAATAAATAAAAATATAACTAACCTAGGAAGTAATTATAAGTTATTCATTACCTTTTTTGAGATCTTTTTTGTGACATTACCTTTGTTTTCTCTTGTGAAGAAGGAAGAAGATGTCAAGGAAGCGGGAATCGCAACTAACAAGGATAGAGGTATTGAGGAGAGTTGTAGAGGATGAGTTGTCACTGGATGAGGTATGCCTCGATACTCATGCTTTTGACCATCTTCCTAGAATTTTGACTTTCTAAAGTAGATGTAGAATTTTATTGTAGATAGGAATAGAAAACCCCAAAAGTTGACCTAGTCCCAGAAAGTCGACTTAGTCCTCAAAAGTTGACCTAATCCTAAAAATTTGACCTAGTCCTAGGAAACTTGACCTAGTCCTAAGAAAGTCGACCTAGTCTTAGGAGCACCAATCTTTCTATTTTGTAATTTGGTCTGATTTCTTTGTATGATGGTTTGATGTTTCTTCATTGATCTATTACTATAGGACTCGTTGATCATGTGTGAGCATGCCACCATGAAGACCATGATATAATTACAAGGACAATATGGTAGATAGAGTCTTGAAGATCTTCAACTCCTAAGAGATGTTGGACTATACTAGGTATATTGTCTTCCACATATGAGATTTCACTGTGTCATGCTTATAGAATTGATGGAGAGGTGGGATGAGGACACTTCCACATTCCATCTACCCAATAGTGAGATGACTATCACATTAGAGGATTTGTACCACATCTTATGATTTCCTATAGAAGGTAGGAAAGTGAGATTCGGTACAAAGAGATCAGAGAGAGATATTAAGAGAGATCAGATCTATTGCTTGGGATGGTTTCCACTTTATGTGCATAAAGATCACATTCCTTTACAGGAATTAGTGCATGCATCTAAGGAGATTCCTTTGGTCTAGAAGGTATTATTGTGTACCATTTCTATTGTAGTAGCACTTGATTATAAGGGAACCATATTTAATGTGCCCCTAACACATCTAGTTCAATGTATGGAGATACATCATGTAGTATTCTCATGGGGTAGGAGTATTCTTTCCCACTTGTAATATGAGTTATGTAAGTTTTTTAGATATCAGAGATGGATCCTGGTGGTGTGTACTTTATTACAGGTATATGGGAGATGGAGCATGTCACATGTATACAACAAATAGGGTTCCCAGTATATTTTAATGCTACAAATCCATGAGCATATGGATATCCACTAAGTTCACATTGGTAGTGGGGTGATTTTGTATACTAGAGGGTGACCATTGATCGGTTGCAAGTAGATGATATCATATGGAGACCTTATCGACTCATGCCATCCTTGAAATACATGGATCAACAACTAATATGTATGCAAAGGTATATATTGCTAGAGGGAAGGCATAGCTATATTTTAATGCATTTCTATTTTGATAGAGTGAGGCAAAAGTTTGGTATCGCACAAGTTGTTAATCAACCAGTTCCCCTTTATGGTCATGGACATAGGTATTTTGAAAAACCTGGGATTGTACCGTGACCCATAGTTGACAATAGTGAGATAAAAAATGCAGATTCAGAGAAGTGGGATGTGTGCATACCACATACAGTGATTGATGCAAGTGTGACCATAGATTACCTTAGATACCTCAGCATGCAAGGGACTAGACCCATCTTTTTGAGAGACTACCCTACGAGAGACTTAAGGCCATGATTTAGAGTAGAGCATGCATCAGTTAGAGATAGGAAGGATGAGGGATATGATGATTAACATAGAGATGATTATGGTAAGAGAGATGAGTAGTCAGGAGCCATGTCAAAGGAGGCACATATGGAAGATTACCATGGAGCATCTAAGGATGAGGCAATAGATGTTGTACCCTTGTGGAGATTATCATAGAAAGCCTCATTAGAGATGCCACCCCCATGTGAGGTCTCCTTCTAAGAGTGAGGATGGATTTTTCAGTCCATGCCCCTAGAAGCATCCTGGGGTAAAGAACCTCATACCCTAGCTACTGACGATCCTAAGTATAATGAAGGAGATCCAAGTATGAATGATTAAATATGTTTAATTCTAAATTTAACTGCATCTATATATTATACATATAATGTTATTAATGTTATATACTACAATTGGTACAAGCATATGGAGACACTTTGTGGGTAAGGTTACGAGAGATATCACCATAGCATTGTGGATACCATCATCGTCATAGATTAGGTATAGATCATAGTGAGACCCTAGGTACCACAAGGATCTATTTGAGTCAGTAAAAATAGAGATGCAACTATTGAGAGAGGAGAGAGATAGACTCCAATGAGAGTTAATAGAGATCCAATGTCAGCTATAAGAGATATGAAGGGTACTACGAGGTTGTGTAGAGTGGATATCATATAGGAGTCATTAACGATCCATGAGAACCCATATACTTTCATACACACCATGGCCATTGTCTTTTATTCGTAGACCCGAGGAATCAGGGAGTCATCATCCCATAGAGGATAATTGATATGCATTATGTATATTTTGAGATATAGGGCACATTTTGTACAGTGTCGACTATGTAGTTGACATTTTGATATATATATGGAGTAATGTTATTATATTTTAATGTATATTTACACTTTTAATGTCTCTATGATTGATTATGTAATAAATACCATTAATATTATAAATGAAATGAGATTTAATTAAAATCTATCTTTAATTAAATGCAACAATTATGACATAAGATGCTTATGTAAATAGATGAACATACAATCTAGCTATCAAATATAACTAAACACATAGAATGTAAACAAAATATACTAACACATAAAGATTTAAATGAGCGAGAAGGTAAGGAAGAAAGGAAGAAAGATAATGAAAATAAGATTTAAAAATAGTATTGATGCAAATGCATAGCATTTATGGGGTCTCTAAGCGGTATACCATCCATATTAGCTAATTTATATGTGCTAGAACCATAAACTCTAGTGATGATGTATGGTCCAAGCCAATTAGGAATAAATTTTCCTCTTTCTCCAGTAGAGAATTTATGTTTCATTGATTCTCATAAAGAACCAATTCTCCAACCGAGAAAGAACATTCAATCACCTTATGATTATATTTCTTCTTTAGAGATTTATGATATGATTGAATATGTTCAAGGACATTAATGTGTTGTTCATCCAACATTTCAAGTTGTTGAAGTCATTGTTCTCTGAAAGTGTCATTATCAATTATGCCACTAAGGGAAACTCCTAATGAGGGTATTTCCAACTCTAAAGTCATAATCGTGGCTGCACCATAAACTAAATTATAAGTAGTTATTTCTTTTGCAATGCAAACACTTTTCCTATAAGCCCATAAAGCATAGGTCAACTACATATGCCAATCCTTAGCATGTTTATTGACAGTATTCCTAAGAATTTTCTCAATGACTTTGCTAGACGCTTCATCTTAACCATTAGATTGAGGATAGTACAGAGTAGAAAAGTGTTGCTTGATATGGTATTTTTTCCAAAAAAAAATTTACTTCCTTGATTTTAAAAGGAGTACCATTATCAAATATTATCATTGATGAAATACCAAATTGAGTCATAATATTCTCTAAGAGGAAATTGTAAATGATGTCAGTCATAGTAGAGTGAAGAGAGATTGATTCTACCCATTTAGTGAATTAATCATTAGCATTGATGGTGTAAGTATGTGCTTGAGAAGAAGGAGGTGATATTTTTATAATGAGATCCAAGCCCCAAAGATTAAAGGGACATGAAGCTACTCGAGAGAGAAATTCATGGGCAGGAGCATGGATGATATTATTGTGATGTTGACATTGAGGACATCATTTGATAAAGGCAAAAGAGTCTTGTTCCACACTTTTCCCCAATAATATCCCATACGAAGGAGCTTGTTGAGTTAGGAATTTCCACCAAAATGCCCACCACAATATCCTCAATGAGCCTCTTGCAAAGCCATAGGAATCTCAATTTTATTAAGGCATAAAAAAAAAAGACCATTGTAAGAGTGCTTATAAAGAATGTTAGCAAGAATGATGTATCTTGTAGCAAGTTTATGAATTCGAGCTCTAGTATTTCTTTTTGTTGATTCGAGAAAAAGTACCATCTCACAAATAATGAAAGATGTTTGAATACCATTCATCCAAATGTATATTAAAACAACAAGCATCAACACAAGAATTGTTGGAGATATAAGAACTGACAAGATTGTGTATGGTGAATTGATAACTTTCAGCATTGTCCTCTAAAGAGATAAGAGAAGTTGCACTTTCCATAACATCCACATGTCTATTATCCTTATGAGGTAGATAATGAAATAGAATGAGAAGAGAATTAATTGAGTACCCAAATATTTTAATATGTTTCATCTTAAGAGATAAAAATGCTTTCAATCCAATGATAAGGGATTCATATTCTGAAATGTTATTATCACAAGAAAAGTTGAGACGATATGATAAGGGTATAGGTTTCTTTGAAGGGGATAAAAGAGTAACACCAACACCAAAGCTAGTTTTACATCTAGATTTGTCAAAGTACTACTCCCATGTATCATGAATGTCTATAGGTAAAACAAATTCATTAGGGAAATTGATAGTATTAGAAGTTAAAGTAGCTGAAGGATCTTTGGAGAAATGATCGGTCAAAGCCTATCCTTTAATATATTTTTGAGAAATAAATTTTACATCAAATTCAATCAAAATCATAACTCATTTATACAAGCGTCTTGAAAGGTTAATTTTTGAGAAAAGATGTTTCAAAGGATCAGATTTTATGATGATATTGATTTCAACATTGAGAAGATAATGTCACAATTTCTAATAGGCAAAAACTAAAGCTAGACATTATTTTTCTATCAAAGTAATATTGGGTTTTATAATCTATCAAAGTATAACTAATGTAATACACTAGTCTTTTTTTTCCAATATTTTCATGTTGGGCTAAAATAGCGGCTAAAGCATTAGAAGAAGCAGAAGTGTATAAGAAGAATGGTTGATTAGGTTGAGCGGGTTGTAAGATATGAGGATTAGCAAGATATTGTTTGAATTTCTTGAATGTATGTTGATAAGAATCATTCCATGAGAAAGTAGTATCCTTCTATAATAATGAAGTGAAAGGAATTGTATGATCCTCCAAGTGTGATAAAAACTAAGGAATGGCTTGTATTTTTCCTTGTAAACTAAAGAGTTGTGAGATGTTGTGGAGAGGTGACTTATTAACAATAGCATCAATATTTTCACTATCCACTTTAATACCCCTATTTGAGATTATAAATCTAAGAATTTTTCCACTATCTACACCGAAAGCATATTTCTAAGGATTCGAGCGCATATTATATTTACGCATTCATTCAAAGATTTGTCTAAGAACAATAACATGATCCTTACGAGCAATAGACTTGGGGAGAATTCCATCAACACAATCTTCAAGAATCTTATAGATGTAATTGTCAAAGATAAGTGTCACAGTGCATTGATAAGTAGCACCTGCATTTTTCAATCCAAAAGGCATGAAACCCAACAAAAGGTTCCCCAAAAAGTGATAAAAGTAGTTTTGTATTGATCGTGAGTAAGAATGAAGATTTGATTGTAACCAGAGAAACCATCCATGAAAGATAATAAAGCATATCCCACTGTGGAATCTACAATCATATCAATATTTGGGAGAAGGAAATCATCCTTCGAAGAAGCTTTATTTAGGTCTCAAAAATTGGTACATATTTAGATTTTATTATCACCTTTAGATATGGCTACAATGTTTGAGATCTAAGGAGAATGATTAATAAGAAGAATATAGCTAGCGTCAATGAGTTTTTCAATTTCAGCTTTCACAAGGAGAGAAATGTTAGGATTCATCTTTCCTATCATTTGTTTCACCGGCTTTGCATTAGGAAGAAGAACAATGTTATGTGTGATAATTTTAGGATCAATGTCAAGCATATCAGAATAAGCCCAAGAAAAGACATCAAGAAATTAAAGAATAAGAGAAGTAATCTATTTTTGTTCATCCTCATCTATATATTTACCAATTTTAATCACTAATTCCGTGTTATAAGGATCCATTTTCACATCAATGGTGTCAGTAATCAAAAGATTATTTCTTTGAGAGACATATATAGGAAAATGGGAATCCTATTTATATTTAGAAGTAAGCTCTTTTCCAAAGTATGCTTCAACATTTAAACAATAAGGAAATCCACTATTGTGATGAAAAGGAGGGAGATCATTGTATGTCTCCAAAAATTCAACTAAAGCATCATCGTTACTAAGGGTATCAAGAGAAAGCTTTTGATCTAAATTAATGAGTTGAGGATTCATGATTTTCAGATATCTGAAAGAGATAGTGTTGACATGGAGATCAATTGGTTGTGGTTTCTTATAAGGATTGAATCCTAATCTATAAGAATTTTCATGTCCATCATTTCAGAAGGGAACTTGAATTCCTTATTCATATTTTCCACATCCATTCCCAATGAATCCATGTTTCTCTAGTAAATGATAACCTGGACCATAACTTTTACACATAATTACATTAAGTTTTGTCATTAATTAGTGTCATGCACATATAGTCAGTAATGCAAAGCAAACAAAAAAGTCAATCAAAACACTAAGTATAGTAGCTGAGCAGAGCACAAGGAAGAAGACAAGTTAACGGAGCACTGTCTTGACCAAGAATAGACACTGAGCCAGATGATTACCGAGCCTACCGAGTACAATAATAACTGAGCATACATGTTTACCGAACATCAGTATTTTGAAATAGACACTGAGCTAGATGATTACCAAGCCTACCGAGTACAATAATAACTGAGCATACATGTTTACTGAGACAGAGATACAATATTTCCCTGTCATGTCCCTATTTTGAAATAGGACAGTTTAATAATAAATCATAATCATTATATAAAATATAAATAAATAAGAATAATGATTAAACATGAAACAAATAAAGATATAATATAAATCAATATGATGATAATTGAATATTACCATTATTATAAATATAATAGAATACATAAAAGATATAATATAATAAATAAACATAATCATGATATAATATTATTATGATTACAAGATAAATAATAATATAATTATAAGTGTAAATAATAATAATTCAAAGATAGATAAATAAATTAACATTAATAAATCTATTATTAATATATCATAATATGATATATAATAATAGAATATATAAAATATAATAATATATTATATATTAATTCAAATAGAAAATATAAAATAAAATAAATGAAATGATTAAGAAGTCGGAGACCCCAGGGAATGGGTCGCGACTTCCTCCATCGCTCATGCAGACACATATATGAGTACATACGCACGGTGCGATTATAGAGTGAGGAAATACCTTGAAGTTTATGGATTTTAATAAATATGGCATCTGGATCATTGGTGTAAACACTGGACGACATATACAAGCAACTCAAGAACTCCTATGGTTTCTTCTTGCCCTCAATAGATAGTCTTTGTCAATTCTACTGGTGAAGAGGTACGTCAGATACAAATAGAGAGCAATCATAAGAATCATTGGAGACCCTTCCCATATGCAATAAGATTATATACTATGATTATTATAAAAATCATTACTGAAATAATCAGAGTTAATTTTATAACATACATTGTTGGGTATGGTCTCACCAGCGTTAAAGGCTTCTTATGATCCACGGAAGAAGAGCTAGGTTATTCATTAAAATCATTGTTGTTGTTGATTTGGAAAAAAATACTCATAAATCTAAAGAAAATTACTGAATGTCTGTGTCTTTATCTCTGCATCCAAACATGTATTCGAGTTCACAATGTACGACGACACAAGATGATTTATATTTGCATCTTAATTATTTAGACTTGGTTGTATTCCTCCTTGACATGGATTTATCAAAGAAAAATGATGATTGAGAATGTGCTTGGTAGTTGACGAATCATCATCGAGAATGAAGAAGAATTCTTAGACTTATATCATTGGCTATGTTCATTATGTGAGTAAACTTCTCAAACTTATATCATCGGCTGGTAATGATCCACTCAACAAACTTCATATCGTCCAAATCACCCAATGAATGGATTGATAGAAGAGGCACATCATCAAATTAGAGACAATAATTTTGTAGTGCTATAAGTGATACCATTTATCACAATTGCATTGTAAGGACTATTGTACTAAAGTCTAAGTGATATCAATTCGCTCTACTCACATATAATTTCTTATAGCAGAGATAGCAAGTTTTTATTAATTACATAGCATAATTACAAGATGAGATGGTGTAAGTTTAAGAAAGTTAAGTATTTGTCCTGAAACCCTTAGATACCTTATTTGGGGACATTACATTATCGAGTGATACATGATCGACATAGAAGTTTGGAATGACACTGAAAACAAGGAAAATAATTTATACTGAGCTAGAAAATGGTTTACATAAATCAAGGTAAAGATTTATTAAAGATATAAAATTTATTGGTGATGATCCCTATGCAGTTTTGATTTAGGTCATTCATATGGATTGTTGATCTAATATTTTTTCCACAACCCTAATTAGGTCAAATCTTAATGATTTAAGTATTGTCAAGATGTTAGATCAATATGTGCATGATATGATGTAGCTGCCTACAAGAGATATCTCAAGATCAGACAAGGTTATTATGTTAAATTTTTGACAGAGTATTCAAGATTATATCAAAAGAAAAATAGAGGCTACCGAGCAGTATTTGAAGGAGATATGTATCACAAAGAGGTGATATCAGTTAAGGGCTAAGTAGATTTGATATTCAACAAAGTAAGTTGCTAGATTATTATGCTGTTACTTTCTAACAATTATAGCAAACAAAATCTCTTATCAAAGTATACTTGACTGTCTTTTGTAAATCTCTTAACCGAGTGCACACTTAACAGTGTTGCTAAAATCCTCTAACAAGGTAGATCTTAATAGCTCTTAAATATTAATCCTAACAAGGTAAGATCATCAGAAGTGATAAAAAATTGTATGCCCTAACTTGCAACTTTATTATAGCAGTAGTGAAGCTTTGTGGATTCCATCCCCACCGCAGTTTTTACCATCTAACAAGGGTTTATGTGATACCAAAATATTTGTGTCAAGTGTATGAAGTTTCATGAATGTTTATTTGTTATCTATTAGATGTATTTACATTTTAGTTATCTACATGAATATATGGGAATGATGAATATGACAGTCGATTAATGAAAGGTGTTATCTAAAAGATTAAGATCAAAAAAATTTAGAGTTACTGATTCACCTCTCCCCTCTCAATAACTCACCTTTCCATAATCCCAACAATTGGTATCAGAGCTTGTTCTCTTGTTAAATAAGTTTAATCATTGAAGAAGCTGAAAGATCCATAGAGATGGAAAGGTATAAGCTTGATAAAATAATTAAAAAATAGAAATTGGAGTTGCAAATTACCCTAGAACAACTTAAGAACATCAAGGAAAAGTTGAGAGAGTCACTGAACAAAAGGAAGAAATTAGCATTTTGGAAGAATGATACTCAGTATCAGGAAGAAGAAATTGAGGAATTATCTAAAGGATCCGGAAGTATATATTGTGTATCTAAAGCAAAAATTTCAGATATGTCTGAAAAGAATCAACACCTCAGTGAGAAACATAAAGCACTACAAATTGGACAAGAAACTCAAATGGTAAGAATAATTGAAGTTATGAATAACACAAAACAAGTTGAACAAGAAAGGAACATGGATATTGAAGACAATTTAGAAAAATGATTGAAAAATTGGAAGAAAAAGAATCTAAAATACTAAGTTGACCAAGAATCACTTTGAAATCGCAAATCAGATGGTTATCATGAGTCAAGAAGACAATCGAGTAAATAATGAGATTGCTAGGAAATTGGAAGAAATTGGTGAATTAAGGGAAGAAAATGAAAGATTGAAAAATGAATTGAAGATGAAACAACAAAATAATGAAATGATGAAGAAAATTAAGGAAAGCACCAAAAGGATGGATGAATTCTTAACAAGTTAGAGAAAACTTGGCAACACCACTGGATTAGGGTATACTAAGCAAGGAGAGTCATCAAATCAAGTAGAGCAAAGGAATGTCTATGAAAATCCAAGACTAAATAATCTCTCATGCTATCATTGTGGAAAACCAGGACATATAGCAAATGTCTGCAGGAGCAAAGTAAGTAAAGAAAAAGGTACTCCTAATACTATTCCTAAATTTGATGGTTATTACTACAATTCCAACAAATATGGACATCAAGAATATGAATGTAAATCATAGATTAAAAAGTCACCTAAGAGACACTACATGAAAAAGCACTATAGTATTTGCAACAAGCATGGTCATATATCACAAGAATACAAGGCACAAGTGAAGTTAGTTTGGAAACTAAAGACACAAACAACACATATCAACCGAGAAGACAAGGTAGCTCTTATACTTGGGATTACAACACTTGGGTTAATTGTACAATATGTGGAAGATATGGTCATATTACTGCAAATTGTATGAGACTACACTAGAGGGGAAGATCTAGAAATTAGATAAATTATGGAATGGCATATCTACATTGTCACAAAGTCGATTGTTTAAGTAAATATTGTAGAGACTGAGCACTAGAATCGAATGAAGATATGATTGATAATACCATTGATGGAATCAGAAGGCTAAGGAACCAGATGTGGAGAAGATCAACATAAGATAATGGAGGAACAAGAACAACATTTGGTGACACCTCATCCTTTGGATTAGGTGATTTCACCACTTATACTTAAGCCAAATCAAGTACTTGTATGGGAATTGAATTCTAATCAGTTATATCTTACAAAATTTCCTTATATCTATTGCATGAATACCAAATCAAAATGAATTAAGATGCACTAGGTTGATATATGTTATGAACTTGAAATGAGCATAGTCGGTAAGTTAGACCAAGTAAGAAATTGTCAGTTGGTAAAAGTGGTAAAGATAACCAAGTTGCGTAGTCAACTAAGCGTTGGTAGTGTTAACTGAGCTAAAGTATCTTATGGAGATGACTGAGTATTTGATCCTTAAATGAGTAGTTGTTGGTGAAGCATTTAATACAATAGATTTATGCCGAAAAAGGTTTTTGGGTATAAATACGTGATGAAAAAACTCATTATTTACATTGCATTTGAAGAGCGAACTAGAGAGAAAAAGAGAGAAGTTTGAGTAACCAAATTCTGAGCTATTATAGTGATTTGTGTATTCTATGGAGTGATTAGAAGTTATTCAGAAATATTTGAAGTATAACCGAGAGATTGGAACACAGTTTTATCAAAGCCCTAATTTATCATCAGCAATGGATTTTACTTCAAAATCCATTCATATAAGGCTGATAAGGAAAATAAAGTGACATTAATTAAGAGTTCATCCTATGAAGAACTAAACTAAAAGTTACATCCAAATATCGCTGCATAGATTGATGAAAAAGGAGTGTTTTCATCAATACTGCCTAGGGTTTTACTGGTAAAGGATATTAGGTCATATATTTACTGCAAGATTAATGAGATAAGTGGTTTAGAGCTCCAATCCACCTATCAAGAACTATTCAAGAATGGGAAGTTAAAAGATGAGCACAAGCATTTGGAAGTAAAAGGGTTAGCAAACACACTTCATTTCCCGAAGGATTTCAAGATTGAATGGATAAGGATTGTACTTAGTCGAGTACATGATGGAAAAATGTGGTTAGATGAACCAGTAAAGATCACCAAGGATGTGATTCATATGGTCATAGGGTATCCCATATGTGATAAAGCCAAAGCCCTAAGATACCCACTGAAGAATGAGATCGAGAAGCTAACTGGAGCCGAATGTGATGGAAAAGGAATGAAGATTAACACTATTAGTGACCCTGAGACTAGATTCGTTGTGTATGTAATAGCATATAAGATATTTTTGTCTAGAAAACTGAACAATATTCCATGTGACGCTATTTATATTTCTTACAAGATCGTGAAGAAGGGTCTTCAACTTGACCTAGCTGAATTAATGTTGAGGCAACTGGCAGAGAACATGAGAACTATCTAAGTTGCGAAATCTAATACCTGCAAGTTTGGATCTCTATTGGTATGTATATTTTTCTACTTGCAGAACTCATTTCCCTCAATTGGTAATGTAGAATGGGATATGAACAAGCCTATTATTATTCAAATCGGTGAATTCATAAAAAGTTTAGATAAGAATTTTGAGCCACTGATGGATGATTACTTCAATAAATTTAAGGATAGAATGCATAAAAGAAGCAAAATTCATCTACAACTAGTTGATAAGTATAAAGATGATACTTTTTTTTGAGTGGATACCGACACTAGACATATAAAGGCATTTGAACCAAGAACTATGTGGATTCCACCAATGGACTATGAACTGGACATTGATCGAGCCACTAGCTCAATAAAGGCATTACTAGTAGAGCCTAAGGACAAAAGAACTACAAGGTTTTGAACTTATGAATCAGCTTAGACAAGAATAAAAATAGATTTGGTTGGAGTAAAGATAGGAAGGAAAACAAAGAAAATGATCTGCACATTAGAAAACCAATTTGGAGATGTTGAGGAAGAAGCAGAGAAGTCGGTTGAAGAGGCAATCAAGGAGCAGAAATTGTTCGGTGAAGATGAAGATAAAACCGAATCAGATGAGGAAGTATAGGTAGAGCCACCGAAGAAAAAGAGAGGAAAAAGAAGACAAATTGATACTACAATAAGTGCAAGGATAAGGTCCACTACAGGCAATACCCCACCTCAAAGAAGAGGAGTTGCAAAGATCACAAGGCCTGTGCCAACAAAGACTTATCAAAAGAAGAGAGGTACACAAGCTTCCACTGAGGTACCTTAACCAAAGAAGAGGAAAAAATTAATTAGAAATAAAGACGATGTTGACTCAGAGGAAGAAGACATTAGTCAATTGAAAGTTTTAGTTAACAAAGCACCATAGACAATAGATGAGATTGCTAATGGCATAAGAGAAAGAGGAGGACTTAGTCATCCTAAACTAAAGAGATATCCTAACAAGAGCAAAGAGGATTAATAAAAACTAGAAGATGTTATCATCAACGTGATTATTAACTTTAACACAGTACCAATTGAATTTTCACAAAGTATTCCACAAGAATTGTATGATAAAGTTTCAGCGAGGTGGACTTATGCACTGAACACCGAGAAGAAGAGGAGAGAAAGATCCTTGATTTCGGCAATGCTAAATATATCTATTCAAGAGATTGAAGATGCAATGAAACAATATAAAAATAAATTTTTGATGAAAGGAAGAGAATTAAATATTCTACAAGGAAAACTACAAGAAGTTGATGAGGAGAGTACACAGATTTGGACTAGTATTCTTAGTTCAAAGGAGGAAACAGAGAAAACTACATCTTCAGTTAATACCAAGCAATCTGAACAGGTTAGAGAAAAAAGTGTACAAATAGATATTGATACAACACAAGAACCTATTCACATCTCTAGCACTGAGTAGCCAGGCAACCAAATTTATGTTGAAGACTTCATAACTACTACAAAAATGTAATGGAGGAAATTCCAGAGATGTTGAAGATAACCAGGGAAGAAGAAGTACTAATAGAAGATATTACCGAAGGAGACCTCAATGAAGAAGAAAAAGAAGATGAAGATGTAATTACTGCTTCCAAGTACCAAGAAGAAGCACAACATCTTGGCCAACCTTCAGAAAATCCATAAGAATATTTTTGACAAGTTGTAAGTACATATTTTTGGCATTATTATCAAAAAGGGGGGAATCATATGTATATAGTATGTACTTTACCAAGAACATATTGACAGAGGGAGTCTACAAAATTTTGGAATTTACAAGTTTTGAATTTTGAAAAGTATTATGGATATAACATACATATGTGTTTTTGTCACTAATGCCAAACAGGGATAATGTTACACATAATTACATTAAGTGTTGTCATTAGTGTCACACATATAATCGGTACTACAAAGCAAATAGACAATTCGATCAAAACACTAAGTATAGTAACCGAGCAGAGGACAAGGAAGAAGACAAGTTAACTGAGCACAGTCTTGACCAAGCACAGACACCAAGTCAGATGATTATCGAGCATACCAAGTATAGTTATAACTCAGCATACATGATTACCGAACATCGATATTTTATTGAGATAGAGATACAATATTTACCAAGTGATACAGGATCAACATAGAAGTTTGGAATGATATTGAAAACAAGGAAAATAGTTTATACCAAGCTAGAAAATGGTTTACATAAATCGAGGTAAAGATTTTTTGGAGATATAAAATTGATTGGTAATTATCCCTATGCAGTTTTGATTTAGGTCATTCATATGGATCATTGATCTAATGTTTTCTATAAGTTTCCACAACCCTAATTAGGTCAAATCTTTCTGATTTAAGTATTGTCAAGATGTTAGATCAGTGTGTACATGATATGATGTAGCTACCTATAGGAGACATCTGAAGATCGGACAGGGTTATGATGTTAATTTTTTGACAGAGTATTCAAGATTATATCAGAAGAAGAACAGATTCTACCAAGCAATATTTGAAGGAGATATCTATCACAGAGAGGTGATACCAGTTAAGGGCTAAGAAGATCTATTATTTAGAAAAGTTTCTACATCTAGATCATTATACTATTACTTTCTAACAACTGTAGCAGACAAAATCTCCTAACAAAGAAGACTTAACCGTATTTTGTAAATCTCTTAACTAAGTGCACACTTAATAGTGTTGCTAAAATCTTCTAGGAAGGTAGATCTTAACAGGTCTTAAATATTACTCCTAATAGGGTAAGATCATCAAAAGTGATTAAAAAATTGTATGCCCTAACAGGAAACTTTATTATTGCAGTAGTGAAGCTTTGTGGGTTCCATCCCCGCCGTTGGTTTTACCTTCTAACAAGGGTTTCTGCGATGCCAAAATCTTTCTGTCAAGTGTATGAAGTTTCATGAATGTTTATTTGTTAGATTAGAAGTGTTTACATTTTAGTTATCTACATGAATAAATGGGAATGATGAATATGACATCCAGTTAATGAAGGGTGTTATCTTAAGGATTAAGATCAAAAGTTTTTAGGGTTACTAATTCACCCCTCCCCTCTCAGTAACTCACCTTTCCATAATCCCAACACATAATGAGAAGCAATATCTAAAAGATTTAATGGAGCCTCGTAAGTCACTATATCATAAAAATCAGGTTTGATAGTTCTAAAGATTCATTAGAAGTGGAAGAAGAAATAAAAATGTTACTAAGATCATGAAAAAGAGGAGTTGTTTTAGATTCTTTGTCATATTTAGATTATTCAAGTTCAAATGTTGGGACTTTGTATTCTCCAACATAAGTTGGTGTAAAATATATCGATCCCCAATCATCATCTGAAAGGACACTAGTATGGGAAGGGTTATTCTTAGTTTCAGGATCTTTTTTTTCCTTAAATAGACACAATTTTATTATTTGATTCAGTATGCAAATAACTATTCAGCCTATCATTTACAAGAAGTGTATACATAAAATTTTTGTAGATGAACTTTACTTTTTAATGAAGAGTTAAAGGAAAAACATGCATAGCATGTATCCAAGGTATTCCCAAAAGAAGGTTATAATTAAGAGGTCCAAGCATCACATGGATAGGAGTGTCTAGAATAATTGGACCTACCTTAATAGGTAAGGTTATAATACCCTTTGTTTTCTTAGCAATGTTGTCAAAGTCAGAAATAGGAATGACATCAGTTTTAATAGTTGAAATGTTAGCTTTGATCTCTTTTAACATGTCCATAATTCAAACATTTAGTCCATACCCATTATAAATTAAGGTCCTACGAAAGTGATCACTATTGATAAGAATAGTTTCCATGAGAGCATAATGTTGGTCTTGAATTTATTTAGAAAGTAAATAATCTTGACTAAAGGCAATTCAATCTTGGATAGGAGTAGAAAGAATACATTTTAAAAATGAAATGGTGTTATCCTAATTAGGTGGTGGAGTTGGAAGAGTGGTTAAATATGTTTTTTAAGGCTTCATGATGTGTAGGAGAAGTTTGAAGAAGTTCCCAAAGGAAATCTTAGTAGGAGTAGCACGTAGTCATTATACAAAATCATACTCCTTTCCAAGACTAGGAGATAAGTGTGGTGGTGGAGTAAGCACAGGTTGAGAAGGTGGTAGAGAATTAGGAAAACTTGGATTAGTACATTGAGGATTATTTTGTGTACAATAGGTATGAGACACTACATGATAATCCTTAATAAAATCCAAAGGACTTTAAGTTTTTTCTTTCACAATTATAATAGGCTTGTTCAGAGTTTTAAAATAACTTTGTTAGATATATCCTTTAACTATAATCATAGGTGTACTGAAATTAGGAGAATAATATTGTTGAGAATTACCCTTAACAGTAATCACGAGCTTGGTAGGTGTTTGGAAGGGATTTGATTAAGTGCATCCTTTGATAGTTATCATAGGCTTATTGGTTATCATAGGTTGAGTATGGATAACTACTTTAGGTATTTTAATGTCAAAAATAGAGTTACTCAAAGGAAGCAAGGTAAGAAGTTTTTGGTAGAATGTGGGTTGAAGAGACGTAAAGGAAGATTTAGTAGAGATGAAGACATCAAAGGCTCCACCTATCATAACAAAATCTTCACTACTAGATGACTCATAAGGGTTATTAACATCATGACTACTAAAGGAATCATCAAAATACTCATGAATAAAGAAATCATACATGTTGGAAACAAGATAAAGACAATGAAATGCAATTTTTTTTGTATTTTTCAAATTTAAATGAAATGCAAGAAAGGAAAAGACAACAATTTTTCTTTTTCTTTTTATGATTCTGAGACAAAAAAAATAGTGGATATAACTAACAATAAAGATGATGAATGCATAAAAATCATATCTTAAACTAATGCATGCAAAGGAAATGACAATGTTTTTATTCTTTTTTAAATTTAAAAGAGAAACACATGCAATATCTAACTAACCAACACAAAAGGTATTATGCGTGAAAGGTTCAGGCTCACAAAAATATATAATAAGAAATGGTGAGCAATACTAGGACATAGATCACTCACCAAATCAATACATTATACATTGGAATGCCAAACCCTTAACTACAAGATGGATTTGATAAGCACAACTAGGAGAAGAGATCCAACTCGGCATCTATGCTTTGTAGGGTAGGATTTGGTTGATTCCAATAGAAATAGACAATGATATGGAAATGTAAATGACAAATCTGATCTATGAAAGTAAATGCAAGGAAATAGAGACAAGAATGTATGCATCTAGAATAGGAAGTGAAAAATTGCACTTTAAATATGAATTTCCCGGCTGTTAGAATCTCATAACCAATTGTAACTTTAGATCTGGTAGTCTAGGACTTGTATAATGTTGTCCTAACAATTTTACTGATTTCTAGAAGGATGAGGTCATCTTGGAAAACCTATTCCTTGGAATAGGTTGAGATTGACGACCTAGTCTTTCACTTTTCTCCTCAAATTTGCATGGCATCTCTATTACAACCTTTGGACCCTATCTCTAAAAATTTACTTGAATCTGAGCTTCCAAGACCTGCAGATATGAGAAAAAAATACGTGTGTGTGTGTGGCTATATAGGGGTTTTCCATAGTGAACCCCCTTATTTTGGTGATTCCCACCTCCATGAATAGCTTTTAGGATATGCAAAATGTTACGTGATTATGAACCTAGAGTATGTATAGATTTCTAAAATCCATAGATCTAACCCTATGTGTGATAGAGTGAAACCCTAGCATGTAAATTCAAACAATGTTTGATTGAATTCATGTAGATAATCATGGATATAAAGTGTAAATATGAAGCATCAATGCATAGATTTTAAATTAACAAGGAAATCATACCAATCCCTAAGCGGAAAAATTACTCCTAGCCATCCTCATGACCCATTTGAAACTCCATGATCGATGTAGCAATTTATGTATTGGATGTCTTGAATGCTTGATTGAGATTTTAGTTTCTTGATGCTGATGATTGGAATTGATTGATAAATTCTTCAATAACAAACCCTTGCTTCAATGGATTTCATGAAACTAGGGATTCTACCTTGCAATTTCTTGTTGTAATCAAATTGGGGCTTTCACCTTGTACTCGATTTCATTATTCCAAAATGAAGCAATAAGGTTTCTTTTATAGTGATTTTAGGTTCCAGAATTGAACAGGTGTTATCACTGTACAAAATTTTCAGCTTCATGCAAATATTTTTGAAAAATAATCCAATTTAAGGGTCTGAGGGTTAGGTTTTATTTTGAAAACCCAAAGTTCTAAATGAAAACCCTAGTTGTTCTTGAGCCTTGTCATATTCCGGCGTTACTTTTTGGCTCACTAAAACTTCCAATACGCATGTGCTATATTTTCCCCTTTTTAATTTTTGCCACTACACCTACGTCTCTGTTTAATTTTTTGAAAAGTATTAACCTCTAAAATGTGCGGTTGTCATTAGTCTGCAAGCCTTCCCGCTGTCAGAATCCCTAGCATGTGCTTTAGTGACACGGTGCCACCTATCCAAGTGGGCCCGACTAGTTACATGGTCTGTTGGCATCTAAAGAACATATTTCATCAACGACTCTCGCTATATTGTAAGACCAAGATGATTGCCTTTTATGCATCGCGGTATAGCGATGACCATTAGATCATCGCTAAGGGATAAAGTCTGTGGTGGGTCCTGACAGTGCCAGGTCACGTTGATACGTCAGTTTCTTATTGGTTGCCAGGAGTTGTGATGTGGCGATTGTCAAGATTTTTTGAGCTGCGAATGAAGATGACAAAGGTCCCACTTGTTAGTTATATGTGATGTGGTAGTTTATGATTTGTGGTAGATTGTTGATGTATCGTAGTGGGGCCTGTGTTTCTGAAGGATTAAAGTTCGATGAGATCTCATGGTTGTCATCATACCGTTGAGATAAGATGCACATTCTTTAAGGTGAGCAGTATGGCGACGACCGTTAATCTTGCTTGATGACAGGAACTGTTTGGTGGGTCCTTTGCTACAGGTTTTTGATGACGCGGTCATTTCTAGTTGGCCTGGATAGTGATGAGATGTCATGTTGTCAGTTTCTCGACACTTAGGATATCGGTGGGGTTTTTTCAGTTGCTGACATATCTGATTTGGTGTTTCTTGATTGGTTGTTGGGCAATGATTTGGCATGAGTCAGTAGGACCAGGGTTTCCAACGTGTTTTTGAAGTTCTGACATCTACAGAAGATCTACGGTTGGCATAAGTTCTCATGGGTTTTATCAAAGTTATGAGATCTTACGCCAGCCGTCGATTTTACTTTTTCTCAGGTGACTGACATAGGTGGGTCCATTTCCAGCTATGCGCATGTGGCCACTTCTTATTGGTCGGTAGGTTGGTGAGGTGGAAGTTGTCAGTGGGCCTGAGGTTTTTGCCCTGTGGACCGAGTTAATGCTCAACATGATCGAGCGGTTGTCGTTATACCGCTGGGGTAAGATGCACGGGATTTAAACTTGTGGTATAATGATGACCGTTCGATCTTCCAGATGATTGCAGAGTGCTAGGTGGGTCTGTGTTGCCAAGTGTGCTGACTTTCTTGATTTTCATTGGTTCATGACCGATGACGAGGCTAAGGACTTTTCAGAACGTTTATTGAATATTATGTGATTAATGAAAACCACCCGATATGCCGAGAAATGATGAGGATTGACGGCTATGTTTTAAACTTGATGGATTAACCGTTGTCGGTCGACATTTGAAGTTTTAAAATATGAAATTTTGTAGAAAATGAAAGAAATAATGCGCCAGAATGTATGTGATCTGATCTTTTTCTTCAGGGGTCATAAATATGAGACTTTGCAGTTGAAAATTAAAGGAGCTCCATGGTGGTTGGGCATATTACGATCAGATTTTGTTTGCCGCCTCAGGCTTGATTTTTTGCAGGTGGTTGATTTTTGATGCAAGAGTTATGAGTCGGACCAAGTGGTCATTTTTTTCTTCTATGGTGTACAGAGGTTGTTGAGATATAGAAAGACATTTATTACAGGATGGACAGCAAGGAGTAAAAATTAGATTTGTCAAAGAAAGCTGAGGACTACATGAAAGACATAAAGTAGAGCGGCTCTTCTACAAAATATCTCGTCTGCTCCATCAATGTATTTATTGTAAATTTTTGAAGTTGTTGTAAGGCTTTTAGGGTTAAGTTTTGTAAACCCTAGAATGATCTGTAGCTTGTTGCATCTCCTTGTATAAAAGGATTTTCCATGATTATTCTAGGTATTGAGAGTTTAGGAGTTAAAAAGATAGAAATTCTGAAACCCTAGGCCTCACTCGAGGATTGTAGTATTTTTGCATCATTTTTATCAAAGCAATAGAGAAGAAGTACAGGTTGTTGTTGTTATCTTGCATGCTTACTATTCAGAATATGATGTATACAAATGATCAAGGTCATACTTAATACAAATCTCAGGTCTTTTCCTCTCCATTGTGTTTATTCTATGAATCTTTAAGTCTCTTGGAGGTTTATATGTATGTATTTTTGCTTTGAGTTCTAATTTAGGGTTGGATTAAATATTGCTCAGGGTGAGATACATGTTCATTGAATTCACATAGGGATTATCTGCAAGTAGGGATGAGTTGATATGTTTGTATCTATGTTAAAAGACCAGTTATTCTTAAGTCATCTTTGTATCCATTATGTCCTCTAATATTTTGCCCAATAGATAAGGCACTGGCCTGTATTTTCCTATCTTTGTTTTGTGGGGAATGATCAAAGTCTTGTAATCCTAAAAACATTAAATTATTACCAGTTATTTCAGTTTTATTTACTTGTTATGTTTTTCTACCCAATGATGGAGAGTCAATGAACAATATGTTGTTTTTTAGTACTTTCTCATTGTTATCTATTGTAAGATCTAGTATAAAATAAGAAACAGGGTTAAACCTATTGGATCAAGTATACCCGCCTTGGTTTTGCAGAGCCAGAAGTGAAGAGGGCAGTCTTGTCCCTATAGTTGGTCCACTTACCTATAGATTGCTCACATTTGGAACTAACCTCTCCTTAATATCCATCATAGGTATATTGGTATCTCATGGAGTGTAAAATCATATCCAGGAACCAACAAAATGGTGACTCTGTTGGGGAGAACATAAAAAAGAAATAAATTTGTTGAGAATCTCTGGTTGCATTACATAATATCAATATCTTATCACCCAGATTGATTTGGCCCATCCGAGTCACCAACAAAATGGTGACTCTGTTGGGGAATGTGGAGATTGTAATCAAGAGTAAATAGTGCATGTTTCAAGTTGAGCTTGACTCCTGAATTACCTTTTTCAATCTGTTGATATCTCTAGTGTTGTAAATTAGTTATAAATAACATGGGTATGAGTAGAGCTTTAACTCCTGGATGGCTTATTCGTTATACTATGGTTTCCATTGAAGTATAAGAGTCAATTCCAATAAGTTTCAAATTATCTCATTAAAATTGTGGGTGGCAACTCTATAATATCTTTGTACCAGTGTTTTACTTAAAATATCACTATATTACAATGAGTTTCAAAATCACAAGGTCTTGGAGGAAGGAACACCCAGAAGAAAGCTTGTAGGGTGGGCTTCCTGTCACATCAAGAACTCAGGTTAGGAAAGAAAAAAGTGTTAATGATATGTCTCTAACCTAGAAGCAAAAGGGAAACCCAAGACAGGAGGGTCTTACTCCTCCTGGTCATGAAGGAAATGCCTCAGAATATGAGGAGGCAGTTGATCTAGGCCTAAACTAGTATGAAGACTATTATTCCCCCACAGATAGAGAGGGTGAAAAATTACCCCAAAATAGGAGGATAATCCCTAGTAGAAGGTATAGGGGAGAAAGAAGGTCTAGAAGCAAAAGCAGGGGTGGACAGGATTTTGTTCCCCTTTTAACCCTTGATTCATCAATGCCCCAAGGCCCCCATGAGTCTCAAGATCAACAAGAAGAGCCCCAAGCACAATAGGATGAATCTAAAACCACTTTGCCTGATTCTGAGGAAATTTCTGAGGAAGTATATGAATTGGAAAGAAGAATTCATGAACAAGCAGCCATTAGGCAGAAGAGAGAAAATGAAAAGGAAGAAAAGGTCAGACACGCCATGATAAGGGCTAACCAATTAAGAAGGTAGTTGTTAGATTTAGAGGCTATAAATCATGTTCCCATTCCTAAACAAACAAATGAGCTGCATGTTTTACATAAGACTTTTGAAACTAGGGAGCCAAAGGATAAGGGAAAGCAGAAGGCAGTGGACATTTCAATTAAGAAGCCTCAGGGCCCTAAGATTCCCATAGATCAAACTTTAAGGTTGGAGACAGACCTTGAAAAGGCTAAAAAGAATAGGAAATGCTAGCTAAGGAACTTGAAAAGGCAGAATTAGAAGCTGCCACATTAGAAATGAAAAGGAAGATTGATTTTCTTAGAAGGTTTGTAGGACCCACAAATTTTTCTAGTTCTACTATGACACAAGGAGAAAATGTCACAAATTTACCAAATTAGATAGCCAGTGTTCCCCCACCAGGTGGATTTAAAATTCCTACTGCTACAAATACTAATGCTTCCACATCTCAGGGTGTTGGTATTTTTAACACAGGGGTTATTCATGAAAGATGTAAACAATTGGTTTTCACTGGCATCCCTGGGTATCCTAATCCTATCCCAGAAGAAATCAGGAAGAAGCTTCCTAAGTTTACTGGAAGTAATATTGTTACTTGTGAAGAGAACCTAAAAAAGTGTATTGATGTGATTGATGATTATAACATTGTGCCAGATGATGTTATAATGAAGTTATTTGTACAATCTCTAACAGAGGATTCAAGAGATTGGTTTAGGGCTTTTCCACATGGTAGCATAGGATCATGGGATCAGCTTAGACATTGTTTCAAAGAACAATATGGTGACAAAACTCATGAAGGTTTTATGCTAAATGAGTTAAATAACATAAAGAAGAATTTCAATGTGGATGTTGTTGAATTTAATGTTAGATTTCAAAAGGCCATGCATAAATTGTTGCAGGTTATTAGACTAGATGATAGGGTGTGTCTTGTCACATATCTAAATGCCTTTGACTCAAAGATGGGTTACCTTTTGAGGGACAAAAATCCAAGGAGTCTTGTTGAAGCCTATAAGCTAGCTGTGAACATAGAAAGCAACCAAAGAATCTTAGGAAAGTTGGGAAGAAGGGAAGATGACAGATCACCATTGTTGAATAGAAAGGATCCAGGAAAACCTCAAGGTGTTCAACCTAAGGATGATGAAATCCTAAAGCAGATTTTAAAAGCAATAAAGGATTTGAAGCCTGGTGAAAATAGAAATAATAAAGTTGCAGGAGGAGATAAGCCTCCATTTAATAACTTCAACAAATTGCCAAGAATGTAGAACTACCCATATAATACTCAGTGGAAAGATGGGAAGCCTATGCTTCCTGATCAAAGGGATAAGCCAAATGATAGGACCCATGATCCATTGTAGAGAAACTCAATGAATGTGGTGGAGGAGGTCCCATAGTGTATTTCTTGTCAGTCACCACATGATCCAAATTATTGTGTCATATCTCAAAGTGTTTCTTCACATGAAGAGCAAGAATCTAATGAGGATCAACCTTATGATGATCAGGGGTGTGGAATGATTTCTTCCCATGTCTGGGATGAAATTGATTCTGCTAAAGAGGATGAAAATAAAGATATTCTTAATTCTCAGGCTAGAACTGAATCTTATCATCAACAAGTTTTTTCAAATAATGAAGATGTTGAAACAGATTGTGTCCAGTGTAACATTCAAAAGAGTGAAGAAACAACTACTTTAAGAAAGCCTTTTGATGAGGAGATTGCCATGATAACAACCAATATGGTTACTCAGGCAAAAGCAAATTATAACTTGAGAAATAGAGTTGTTGGTGATTCAGGTCAGAGGCCTGCTGGAATTTTTATCAAGAAAACAAACAAGGATGTGAAAACATCACAGGACAAAATTAAAGATGCTACTCCTGTTGACAAGGTCAAAATAAAGAAAAATGCTAAACCTAATATTGTTTATAAGGTGAAATCTAAGCCCACTGCTGATGATGTTCCAGTTTTGCAGAAAGGGAATGAGGTCCAAAATAAAAAGGCTACAAATATACCCATTCAAGAGATTGATAAAGAAGTTGCAAATTCAAAGCCTGATGTTTCTGATACAAAATATATCCCAATTGATATGAGCAAACCGTTGTCTCAGATTATTGTCAAGGTTCCATTATTAGAAATGATGAGAATAGAAGAACATAAGGAGAAGGCCCTAAATTGGGTAAATGGTGTGGCATCTATGGACCCTCAGAAAATAGAGGGAACTGAGAAACAAGTAGCAACTGTGAATGATGAAGATGGGAATTATAGTGAGGAGATTGTATCTGAGATTCCTCAAATTTATTTGGATACAAATGTTGTTAGCACTACAGCAGGGATAGTTGATCCTTTTTTCTTGACTCTGCAAATAAATGGAAAGTTGCTAAAGAATTGTATGATTGATTCTGGAGCATCAAATACTGTTATGCCTACAGAGATCATGAAGTCATTAGGATTAAAGGTGGACACACCCCATGGAAGGTGTCAAGCTATGGATTCAAGGGAAGTACCAGTTGTGGGTACTATTAAGGCTTTGCCTTACAAGTTGGCTGCATATCCTAACAAATAGTTAACCGTGAGTGTCTTGGTAGTGGACATTCCTCCCCAGTATGGGATGTTACTATCAAGAAAATGGAGTGCTTCCATGGGAGGCAGTATACATTGTGACTTGTCATTTGCCACTTTTAATTTGGAAGGACAGAATATCAAGGTCAGCGGGGAATCTAGAACTCCACACATGATTGAAGAAGAAGAAGAGGATACCATGAATTGTTTCCTTGATACTGACATTAATGCCTTCAAAGTTCAAAGTAAGGAAGCAGAGGAAGGTGTTGAGCCTCCCCATGAATCAGAAAGCCAGCAGGGATGGATTGATCTTGATAGTCTCTAGACTATGTATTTTGATGGAGCAAATAGCAAGGAGGGGTTTGGAGCTGGAATATTGCTTATATCTCTGAATTGTAAAACTTTCAAATTATCCTTTTCTTTGCTATTTTCATGCACAAATAATGTTGTGGAATATGAGGCTCTATTAATAGGCTTAAGACTGGCATCAAGGCATGGCATAAAATGTTTGAAAGTAATAGGGGACTCTGAGTTAATTATATCCCAAGTTAGATCAAGGTATATTTCAAAAAATCAGAGATTGAAGCAGTATAGGAATGCAGTGTGGGATGAGATTGAAAGTTTTAATGCTTTTAATATTTGTTGGATGGAAAGAGGTCAAAATAGAATAGAAGATTTATTGGCTAATATAGCCCTCAGGCCAGAAGATGTAACATTTGCAGATGTTTCTAAAATAGAGGTGAAAGCCAGGCCTTCTATCCCTGACAATCTAGATAATTGGCAAGTTTTCTCTGATGACCGGGATATATTGAGGTTTCTCCATTGTGAATCTCATTTTGGTGATAAAGAAATGGATTTCAGTGCTTATGTTGATACATTAGATGGTAAAGAGGTTATCTTTGGGAAGGAAGTCTTACAATTGAAATCAAACAAAGTTCCCAAAGGATTAGTTGCTCTTGAGAGAGCATTTGATAATAAAGACAAGGCATTCTCTGCTAATACTAATAAAATCAATGAGCTTGAAGAAGTAAACTTAGGAACAAAATTTGTCCCTAAGAAATTTTATATTGGCAAGTGCCTATCCCCAAGAATTAGGAAAAATTTGATTGACCTTCTCAGAAAATTCAAGCATGTTTTTGCATGGTCCTATGAAGATCTCAAAGCTTATAGAGAGGACCTTTTTCAACATGAAATTCCACTCAAGGAAGGCACAAAGCCTTTTAGATAGAAGTTGAGACCTGTTAACCCTACCCTAGCCCCTAAAATGTAGGGTGAACTCAAAAAGATGATGGATGCTGGAATAATCAAGCCTATTAGACATTCCACTTGGGTTTCAAATTTGGTGCATGTTAGAAAGAAAAATGGTGATATCAAGTTATGTGTAGATTTTAGGAATCTTAACATAAATTCTCTGAAAGATAACTATGGATTGCCAAATATGGAAAACATGTTGCAAAAGGTCACTGGATCAGAAGTAATGTCTATGATGGATGGATTTTCTGGTTACAACCAAGTTATGGTCAAGGACACAGAACAATTTAAAACTGCATTCACAACCCCATGGGGGACCTATGTTTATGTAAGAATGCCTTTTGGGTTGACTAATGCTGGCGCCACTTTTCAAAGGGCTATGGATGTTGCCTTTGCATATTTCATTGATCGATTTATGGTGGTGTATCAAGATGACTCGATAGCTTTCTCAGCCGAGGAACAACATTGCCAACACTTAGAGAAAATTTTCATTAGAGCATTGGAGTATGGGGTTTCTTTAAACCCAAAGAAGTGTGCCTTTGGTGTGGTAGAAGGAAAACTTCTAGGGCACATTGTTTCTAAGGATGGGGTGAGGATAGATCATGAAAGGGTGCAGGCTATTGATAAATTGTCCTTACCAAAGAATATCAAGGGGATTCAGTCCTTTCTGGGACAAGTAAAATTTTTAAGGAGGTTTATCACAAACTTTGCAAAAATCAGTATTCCTATATCAAGAATGTTGAAGAAGGGAGCAAAGGTTGAATGGAACATGGAGGCAATACAGGCCTTTAATGATATCAAAAAAGCCATAAAGCATGCCCCAGTCTTAAAGACACTAGACTATAGTAAACCAATGCAGATTTTCTCTTTTGCATCTGCCCATACCATTGTTGCAGTACTATTACAGAAAAATGTTGAGGGTTTTGAACAACCTATTTCTTTTTTTAGCAAAACTTTGCAGGCAGCAGAATTGAACTATGATATTATTGAGAAGAAAGCTTATGCCTTAGTAAAGGCTATTAAAACATTCAAATGCTAGTTGGTGGGAGCCACAATGGTTGCCTATGTTCCAAGTGTTGCAGTCAAAGACATTTTGGTTCAACAAGAAGTTTCACGAAGGAGATGTAGGTGGATTAATAGGATTCAAGAATTTAATATTGACATCCACATTACAAAGCTAGTGAGAGGATTGGGCCTGGCAAAGTTGATGGCCCAAAGTAATCTAAATGCAAATCAGATAAACATGTTGGAAGAAGATCAGAGACCTTTTATATGCAACATGGATTGTTGTGAATGGTACAAGGATGTTGTTAAATATTTGCAAAAGATGGTATTACCCCCTGAATTGGATGAAAATAAGAAAAGAACCATTAAACTCCACTCTATAAGATATGCAATTATAAATGGTGAATTGTGGTGGAGAATTAATGAAGGTGTCTTGCTTAGATGTGTAGATCAAGATAAGGCCAATCTACTAATGGATGAAATGCACAATGGGATTTGTGGGGGACATTATATGGCAAACACAACAACCCACAAGATCATTAGGTCAGGTTTTTGGTGGCCTTCACTTTTCAAAGATACCCATCAGTTTGTAAAAAAATGTGATCCTTGTCAAAGATTTGCTGGAAAATTAAAATTTTGTGGAAATTTGCCTCTCAAACTTGTTTCTGTTCAAGCTCCTTTCCAAAAATGGGGTATGGATTTTATTGGTGAAATTCCTAATAAATCCAGTGGAGGACGCTCTTATATCCTAGTAGCAATAGATTATTTCACCAAGTAGGTTGAGGCAATCCCTACAAGAAGAGTAACTAGCAAAGTGGTGACAAATTTTATTATGCAAATTATCTTGACAAGATTTGGTTGCCTAGAATCCATAGTTGTGGATAATGCAATGTGTTTTAGGTCTGATGAGTTTGTTGATTTCTATCAAAATAATGGTATAACAATCTCATATTCATCCCCATACCATCCATAGGGTAATGGCCAAGAAGAATCTAGTAACAAAAGTCTGATTAAAATTTTGAAAAGAGTTCTGGATAAAAATAAGAAGGCCTGGGATTCCAAGTTGTTGCAAGCCCTATGGGCTGACAGGGTTACAATTAAGAAAGCAATAGGGTGTGTCCCTTTTGACCTAGTATATGGGATCAATGCAAGATTACCTCGAAATAATTTATTACAGATGTATCAGTTCATACAAGCATATGATGATGATGTGGTGGAGGATATGACAGTCAAAATGAATGACTTAATTCAGCTCAATGAGGCAAGAAATGAAGCACATGATAGAAATGAGAGGATGCAGGCCCAGTGTAAAGTCTTGTATGATAGAAGGGAAACTCAAAAAAATTTTACAGAAGGAGACATGGTCTTGATGTGGAATGCAAGACTAGAAGATAAAGGCAAGCATGGGAAATTTGATCCCATTTGGTTAGGACCATATATCATTGAAAGCAAATGGGGAATGAATTCTTATCTTTTAAAGAATTTAACAGGCGAGCTCATGGAATTGCTAGTCCATGGTCAATTTTTGAAGTTCTTTTTCTCTTAAAGGTTTTTGAGCCCTTGTACAGGTTTGGTTTTGAGGTTTTTGTCTGTAGTTCCCTATTTTTCCAGTTGAAGTTTTGATCTGGTCTGCTATTCCAGGAGATTATGGTTTCTCATTGTATCTATAGGAGATACACGTCCCTGAGCATGAGCCACTGTTATCACTGTACAAAATTTTCAGCTTCATGCAAATATTTTTGAAAAATAATCCAATTTAAGGGCCTGAGGGTTAGGTTTTATTTTGAAAACCCAAAGTTCTAAATGAAAACCCTAGTTGTTCTTGAGCCTTGTTATATTCCTGCATTACTTTTTGGCTCACTAAAACTTCCAATACGCATGTGCTATATTTTCCCCTTTTTAATTTTTGTCGCTATGCCTAAGTCTCTATTTAATTTTCTGAAAAGTATTAACTTCTAAAATGTGTGGTTGTCGTTAGTCTGCAAGCCTTCTCGCTATCATAATCCCTGACATGCGCTTTAGCGACACGGCACCACCTGTCCAAGCGGGCCTGACTAATTACATGGTCTGCTGGCATCTAAAGAATAGATTTCATCAACGGCTCTCGCTATATCTTAAGACCAAGATGATTGCCTTTTATGCATTGCGGTATAGCGACGATCGTTAGATCATTGCTAAGGGATAAAGTTTGCGATGGGTCTTGACAGTGCCAGGTCACGTTGATACGTCAATTTTTTATTGGTTGCCAAGAGTTGTGATGTGGTGGTTGTCAAGATTTTTTGAGTTGCGAATGAAGATGACAAAGGTCCCACTTGTCAGTTATATGCGATGTGGCAGTTTATGATTTGTGGCAGATTGTTGATGTGTCGTAGTGGGGCCTATGTTTCCAGAGGATTAAAGTTCGATGAGATCTCACGGTTGTCATCATACTATTGAGATAAGATGTGCGTTCTTTAAGTTCAGCAGTATGGCAACAACTGTTCATCTTGCTTGATGACAGGAACTGTTTGGTGGGTCCCTTGCTGCAGGTTTTTGATGATACAGTCATTTTTGGTTGGCCTGGGCAGTGATGAGATGTCATGTTGTCAGTTTCTTGACACTTAGGATATCGGTGGGGTTTTTTCGGCTACTGACATGTCTAATTTGGCATTTCTTGATTGGTTGTTGGGCAGTGATTTGGCATGAGTTAGTAGGACCAGGGTTTCCAGCATGTTTTTGAAGTTCTGACATCTGCAAAAGATCTACGGTTGGCGTAAGTTCTCATGGGTTTTGTCAGAGTTATGAGATCTTACGTCAACCATCAATTTTACTTTTTCTCAGGTGACTGACGTAGGTGGGTCCATTTCTAGCTGTGCACATGTGGCTGCTTCTTATTGGTTGGCAGGTTGGTGAGGTGGAGGTTGTCAGTGGGCCCGAGATTTTTGGCCTGTGGACCAAGTTAATGCTCGACACGATCGAGCGGTTGTCATTATACCGCTGGGGTAAGATGCACAGGATTTAAATTTGTGATATAACGATGATCGTTCGATCTTCCAGATGATCGCAGAGTGCTAGGTGGGTCCGTGTTGCCAGGTGTGCTGACTTGTTTGATTTTCATTGGTTGGTGACCGATGATGAGGCCGAGGACTTTTCAGAACATTTATTGAATATTATGTGATTAATGACAACCTCCCGATATGCTGGGAAATGATGAGGATCGATGGCTATGTTTTAAACTTGATGGATTAACTGTTGTCAGTCGACATTTAAATTTTTAAAATATGAAATTTTGCAAAAAATGAAAGAAATAATGTGCCAAAATGTATGTGATCTGATCTTTTTCTTCAAGGGTCATAAATATGAGACTTTGTAATTGAAAGTTAAAGGAGCTCCATGGTGGCTGGGCATATTATGATCAAATTTTGTTTACCGCCTCAGGCTTGATTTTTTGCAGGTGGTTGATTTTTGATGCAGGAGTTATGAGTTGGACCAAGTGGTCATTTTTTTCTGCTCTGGTGTACAGAGGTTGTTGAGATATAGAAAGACATTTATTACAGGATGGACAGCAAGGAGTAAAAATTAGATTTGTCAAAGAAAGCCAAGGACTACATGAAAGACATAAAGTAGAGTGGCTCTTCTACAAAATATCTCGTCTGCTCCATCAGTGTATTTATTGTAAATTTTTGAAGTTGTTGTAAGGCTTTTAGGGTTAAGTTTTGTAAACCCTAGAATGATTTGTAGCTTGTTGCATCTCCTTGTATAAAAGGATTTTCCACGATCATTCTAGGTATTGAGAGTTTAGGAGTTAAAAAGATAGAAATTTTGAAACCCTAGCCCTCAGTCAAGGATTGTAGTATTTTTGCATCATTTTTATCAAAGCAATAGAGAAGAAGTACAAGTTGTCATTGTTGTCTTGCATGCTTACTATTTAGAATATGATGTATACAAATGATCAAGGTCATACTTAATACAAATCTCAGGTCTTTTCCTCTCCATTGTGTTTATTCTATGAATCTTTAAGTCTCTTGGAGGTTTATATGTATGTATTTTTGCTTTGAGTTCTGATCTAGGGTTGGATTAAATATTGCTTAGGGTGAGATACATGTTCCTTGAATTCACATAGGGATTATCTACAAGTAGGGATGAGTTGATATGTTTGTATCTATGTTAAAAGACCAATTATTCTTAAGTCATCTTTGTATCCATTTTGTCTTCTAATATTTTTCCCAGTAGATAAGGCACTGGCCTGTATTTTCCTATCTTTGTTGTGTGGGGAATGATCAAAGTCTTGTAATCCTAAAAACATTAAATCATTACCAGTTATTTCAGTTTTATTTACTTTTTATGTTGTTCTACCCAGTGATGGAGAGTCAATGAACAATAGGTTGTTGTTTAGTACTTTCTCATTGTTATCTATTGTAAGATCCAGTATAAAATAAGAAACAGAGTTAAACCTATTGGATCAGGTGTACCCACCTTGGTTTTGCAGAGCCAAAAGTGAAGAGAGCAATCTTGTCCCTATAGTTGGTCCAGTTACCTATAGATTGCTCACATTTGGAACTAACCTCTCCTTAATATCCATCATAGGTATATTGGTATCTCATGGAGTGTAAAATCCTATCCAGGAACCAACAATAGGCTAACTACAAACCTAGAAACCCCACAAATACATCAAGAAGGACCCAAGACCTAAATTTGAGCCCAAATTCCTAGGACAAGGTCATCATAGGTGACCTAGTCCACCAAGAAATGGCTCAAATTTTCTAGGTGGATCACATTCAATCTGCAGGTGCAAGATCAAAAGTTGTATCTTCTTTCAGTGTTGGGATTGCAATTTGAGGCCAACAAAAGTTGGTATAGGGCCTAGGAGAAAGAATGAATTTTGTGATTGGAGGAAAATAGAGGAGGATGTCTAGAAATTAGATCCTACCTCAATTTTGCACAAGTTTAAGATATTAGAGGACCCATATTTAAGTTATGTATGCACTAAGTGCAATTATAAATTTCTAGAATGCAAATGTATAATGTAAATATAGTAAGATAGGTGCTAAATAATCGTTAAATTATGGAGTGTACAAGTGCTTATAATTTAAGATGGTACAATAGTAATGAAAATTTATTTCATATTTGACCAAGAATGATTAACCTTTATCACTGATTACAAAGGAGGGGACATATAGAAATTTGATGCATGTTCTATAAAATGGTGTTCTTAGTAAGGTTTTGGAACTCCATAATCTTTCAATAGTTTCATGTTTTAAATATTCAATCGACACTTGTCAATATGCATCCATCTACTTTCCATGAATGTAATAGAGAAATCCATGGTGAGTAACATTTGAATCATTTGAAAAATTAAATCTCTGACATCCTGATGATGGATCATGTAGTATGATCTGAAACGTTGATGGTAAAAAATTCTACACAATCAAATCCAGAAACTAGATATCATTTTAAAAAGTCACAAATTTTGTACAATGTTGGTACCTAACCTTCCAATCAACTCCCTTAAGAAAGTTTAACCCTCATAAGATATCAAAACTTAAATATAAGATAAAAATATCCCATGCTAATCCATCAAAATGTCAATTGTTGGATTCAAGGAGCAAACTGATCTTTTCAATTGATATCTTTACTATTCAAATTTAAACTTAGAGGTCCCCAGATTTGTCTTTTAGAATTCCTAAACCAATTTTGCCAGCTTCATTTGATTGTTCCGTTATCCAAAAGTTTGTGTTAGCTCAAATCTTCATATCGATTCAACAAAAGATATGAACACTCTTTCTCAATTGATATTTAGTTTCTCTTCCGTAAACCTCAAATAATATTGTTAGTTTATATTATGATGTTGATGAAATTTAATATATTCACACATCCCACCAAGTACATGATATATTTAAGAACTAATATTTATTTTCAAGGCTTGTGTTAATATAGCCCATGATTTCAAACATTCCTCAGAATTTTTAATACAACCACCAATTAAACAAATCAAATAAAATATCAATGTATAAAGGTATTAATATTTTTCCTTTTAATACTTTATGTTGTCTATTAAATAATCACCTCCAAAATTTCTCTTCATATAAGACTTTCAAAAATTTTATAATAAATCCCAACTATGATTTCTAAAATAAATAAACCAATAAATGTAGTTGAGTTTTCATCCAATGTACTAAGGAACCAAGGGTTTTCATCCTAGCGCACACTAAACTTGGAAACACAAGCTCTCAAAGAATTATAAAAATATATCAAGTCAAGAATGATTCCAAAAGGGTTACCTTCGTCTCCTTTTAAAGGCCTAGCTAAATATTCTTAAAAAATCTCATTTAACCTCTTTAAACCTTATAGAAGAACACTTTATTTAATAAAGTAATTTTTTATCATTTCAATTTTATTATTTTTCATTTGAGTCAATTTAATTAAATTAGTAAAAATAAATTTATTCCTAAGCTTTATTTTAATGGAGATTCAAATCCTTAAACATGGATGGGAGAATGAAGGTAGAGCTCTATGTTTGCATTATGGGCTAAGATATATAGCAAGTGTAATTTATGTTGCACCAAAAGATTGACCTTTTAATTCCTGATACAACCAATAAACTTATAGAATCCACAATAGGCAGTTAGTTCCTTTTCATGAATCCCGAGGGTAGCATTGACCATTTTTCCAACAATCTCCCCCTTGACATTACCCAAGGGGATTCAAATCTGTGACCAATCTCTGATACCACTTGTTACAAGTGTGATTTTTGTTGCACCAAAAGATCGACCTATTAATACCTGATACAACCACTAGACTTATAGAATCCACATGAGGCAGATAGTGTTAGAAAGTAAAGTCCACCAAGATAACTAAGAGGGGGGGTGAATCAGTTATCAGATAAAAACAAAGTTTATAATACCATTATCGGATTTCAACCATGTAACCAATATAAATAGCAACCATAGAAAGATAAACATACACAATATTTCATAACCACATAAAACTGTTGGCTTCCAAACTAAATAATTCTCCACACGTGTGACCTCTGACTATGTTGTCTCATCCAGGTCACCTCTGAAATATCATCAACCTTTGTTCAACTTTGCATGTCCAGATTCTATCCTGATTAGGAGATATAATCTAGCTATCACAAACCGCTTCTCAAGAACACTGTCTGAATACTATTTCCACTAAATTACACATAATTGTCATGAATAATTGAATTTTTGTATGTGCTCCTAAACATAACCTCAGGACACAATAAAAAGTAGTTCTCAACTCCGCATAGCTTGACCTGCAATTATCCATGTGCGCTAATACAAACATTGTCTACTTCTCTGTTATTCTCCAGTAGATCAATGTGTTGACATCAATAACAAACATAGTCATGAATACAATATACAACTACTATAGAATGACTCTGAATACTCCCCCATAGGACATATTCAGAATTCATTACTAACAATCTCCCCCATTGGCATTGATATAAACATAGATGAAAAACATCCAAGTTCCATAAATACCAACCTGCAACACTACTATTATGCATTATCTTTTCAAATCCTCTTCATTAATCAAATATTTTTCATTTACTATCCTTTTCTTTCCCATTGACATCAATGACAAATAAAGCATCAATATGTCAATCCACAAGCTCAAATGTCAAAATACACTTCAGAAAATACATTCACAAGAGTCCTTCATGACTCTGCTCAAAACACACATACTCCCCCATAGAGGAAGTATCAACATACAGTCTAGAATGGATAGAGCTCATATACCACTAGACTGATGCAACTCTTTACATCACTACTCAAGAGTAGGTTGGGGCATAACCCCAAGCATACCTCTCAAATACTCAAATGTATTCTTAGGTAAAGGCTTTGTAAATATATCTACAATCTGCTCTTTTGTACTGACATACTCAAGTCTGACTTCTTTTTCTGCAACTTTTTCTCTTACCACATGATACTTGATTTCTATATGCTTTGTTTTCAATGAATAACTAATAAATATACCTTCATCACTTCTGAGATCAAACTTACCAATGCCATCGTCTCTCTTAATATAACATTTTCTTCCAAAAATTATGAAATACTTAACTGATGGTGCATGTCCAAACCATAATTCATAAAGTGTCTTGTTTGTGTCTTCTATGATTTGTACTCGTTCATTGTATATACTGTTGTGTTCATTGCTTCTCTCCAAAATGTTTTTGCCAAATCATTCTCAAATAACATAGCTCTTGTTGCTTTAGTTATTGATATGTTCCTTCTTTCTACAATACCATTTTGTTCAAGTGTTTTAGGAGCTAAAATTTGTCTCTTAATACCATTCACTTCACAAAAAGTATTAAATTCCTTAGAAGTAAATTCTCCACCTCTATCAGACCTTAAACATTTAATCTTCATTCCAGATTCATTCTCAACTTTGTTCTTAATCAATCTAAACTTATCAAATGCTTCATACTTTTCTTTAAGAAATGCTACCCACATCATTTTAGTAAAGTAGATTGTAAAGCTAACCAAATTTCATAAGATGTACTTAGATTTTTTACTTGATTGATTTCATTCTCCAAAAGAGCTGACAAAAGTGCTTCTCTGACAAGTATGTTACACATGAATATATCTCTTTCCTTATCAGTGCAATCTTCAAATTTTTTTTCTTCAATGATAGTCTTATCATTCTTTGTGATCAACCAATATCCTGATCCTAAACATAGTAGATGTATCTTCATCTTTTATTTCCATCTGTCATAATTAACTCTATCAAACTTAGGGCTTTATTTCCTGAAATGACTCGCCATAGATCTCCTTAAGTTGTTAAACTTTTCCTTTAAGGACCTGCCTCTCTGATACCAATTATTAGAAAGTAAAGTCCACCAAGATAACTGAGAGGGGGGGTGAATCAGTTATCAGATAAAAACAACTTATAATACCATTATCAGATTTTAACCATGTAACCAATATAAACAACAACCACAGAAAGATAAACATACACAATATTTCATAACCACATAAAATTGTCAGCTTCCAAACAAAATAATTCTTCACATGTGCGACCTCTGACTATGAAGTCTCATGCAGGTCACCTCCAAAATGTCATCAACCTCTGTTCAACTTCGCATGTCCAGATTCTATCCCAATTAGGAGATATAATCTAGCTATCACAAATTGCTTCTCACGAACACTGTCTAAATATTGTTTCCACTGAATTACAAATAATTGTCATGAATAATTAAATTTATGTATATGTTCTTCAAAATAACCTCAAGACACAATAAAAAAATAGTCCTCAACTCCGCATAGCTTGACCTGCAATTATCCACGTGCGCTAACACAAACACTATCTGCTTCTCTATTATTCTCCAGTAGATCAATGTGTTGACATCAATGACAAACACAGTCATGAATGCAACATACAACTCCTACCAAATGAATCTGAATACTCCCCCATAGGATATATTCAGCATTCATTCCTAACAGTTAGTTCCTTGTCATGAATCTCAAGAGGAGCACTAACCATTTTTCCATCAAGGTATACATGCCCTAGCCATTTTTGTTAGTTCATTAACAGTGTGCAAAAAAAATTTCTTATGGAAAACTATTTGGTGTGTGTATGGGTTGCATGGGGATGTTAGGCCTATGACTCCTTTGTCTTTGATTAGTGGGCTTTCACTTTTTTAATTTTTTTTGTGGTTGTGAGCATGTTTGAAGGTGAGAATTATGGCTTTTAGCATATCTTTGTGGAGTTGTGGTGATTATGGGGAGCAAGGATGGTGATATTTCACCTATTTAGAGTTTTTGGTTGGGGGTTAGCTATTTTTTTCCCTTTTTTTCTTGGCTTGTTCTTGCATGGATATGTGGGAAAGCTATTCTAGAAGGACAAACATGCATTACAAGGATATTGTGAACGAGAGAAGGTCATCTCCAATCACACACAAAAATCCATTCTTTGGAGCTAGTATTTATAGTATGGAATAAATTCCTTCCCAAATAGAGGATGTTATACCTTTGAAGTTGAATGGTTTCCTTACAAAGAATGAAAAAAGACTTGTTCTAGTGATTAAACCTGATTCTATAGAGGAAGATATTTATTATCTATCTAATCATACTCTGATCTATAATTTTATGGGGATTTGAGTGTCACTACCATTATTGGAGTCATGGACTTTTCGCACATGGAATTTTGGGTTTAATCCTATTGAAGAGATTTTGTTGAGGGTTCCAATATGGTTGAGACTTCCATGGTTTTCTTTGTAATTTTGTAGAAATAATATCTTCAATTTAGTGGTATCCCAACTTAGTAAACTAGTGGACCCTTCATGACAAACTATGGAGAAAAAGGTAATCACTTATGCTCATGTTTGTTTAGAAATTAATTCAAGTAAGCCTCTATATGGTCATGGGAATTAAACTGGGTCCAAACTCATGGATCCAACATCTTGACTATGAAACTATTCCCTTTATATGTTGAATCTTCTATGAATATAAGCATCTACATTGAACAAGTCCTTAATCTAAGCCTATAGGGGTTTCTAGAAGTGGTCTGGTTATTTCAACTCCTAAGATAGATAAAGGGAAGGATTCTATAATGTAAAATAAGGAGGGATTCATTCAGGTTAAAACCTGTAATATGGGAAGAGTCAAAAGAGAACCCTACATGATAAATAATATGATGAGGTGTTCAATAGGTTTGATGCTTTAGATGACCTAGATAAATTTTGTAGGGTTATTGAAAACATTCTTAGTGGCCAAGAACTTTTGGCTATAATAGTTCCTAATTGGGATCATGATAATAATTCTCAAGGTGGTTCACAAGTGGAAGGTTTAGGTGTGAAAATGGATACTGATAAATCTATGGGTTTCCGTAAGATAATTTGGTTCAAGTGGAGGTAATGAAATAAATAAGGGCCCAAACATCATTTGTTCATTGTCAAATGTGGAAAAAAATTTAAAATAACATAGTAAAAGAAAGGATACCCTACCTGTGTTTGGAATGCATCAAAGAGTTTTAAAAAAGGGGCTCTTAAAAAGGTTCTAAAGGCAGGCAAGAAGAAGGATCAAGACAATGTGAAACTTGTTGGTGAGACATTAGTGGAGTTTAGATCTCTGAATACCATTGATTCCCATTTCTCTCTTTCTAAAAAATTGTTTTCCTCTCTTGGAATATAAGGGATTTGAATAACATCCCTAGGAAAAAGGATATTTGAGAGTTTATTGGTTCTTACTCTCCTGATGTGGTCTTTTTTCAGGAAACTAAGTTATCTATTGACGGTATGCTTAAGAAGACATCCAAGATTTGGTCTAGAATTCATTGTCAATGCACTGGGGATTAGGGAAGTTTCATAAGTATGGTTGTCTTATAGGATCCATGTAATATTGTCCCACTTTGTTGGATTTATAGTAGGTCTTCTATTTCCTTTGTAGTTACAAGTTGTGAATCTGGTGAGAATATTATTTTTACTAATGTTTATGCTCCAACTAATTTTAGGTCAAAACCCTTTCTTTTCTCACATATAAGATTTATTTTTTATCTTGCACCTTTTTTCCCTTGGATTTTGGTAAGATATTTTAATACACTCATTTTGAAGAGAATAGGAGAGGTAATCCTAGGCTTGACCCGTATGTGGGGCTTCTCAGGATTAAAATTGAATTTTTGAAGGTTATGGATATGAAACCCACTAATACATTATTTACTTAGAATAATAGAAGATGTGGATTGGAGGCTATAGTTGAAAGGTTACATATGGAGGATAGCTAGACGATCAATTCAAAGATTTTAGATTGGAGAGCTTCTACCACTGGAAAATCATTTTGTTTTCTACTAATTTTAGAGGAAAAAATAATCACTCTTTTAAGTTTCATCTCATTTGGCTAAGGGATGCTTCTCTTCAAGACCATACGCTTAACTAGTGGAGTGAAGGAAAGCCTTCTTATGGTACTACAATGTATTTCTTTATCAAGAAATTGCAATTCATAAAGTATAAGATGAAATGTGGAACACAATGTTCTTAGTCAGCCTCTTCTCAACTAAAAGGGATGTAGAGTCATGAGTATTGATGTTTTTAGCATCAGTCAAATAAATAATACTGACTATTTGGTTATTATGAGAAATAATTTATTATATATATATATATATATATATAAAGTTAGATTATAATTATTCTCATAATAACTAAATAGCTAAATTGATAAAATAAATTAATGAATAGACATGTCCCATGAAGGGACATGTATCTTCTTGTCCTTGTCATGTATAAATACAAAGAGATCGATGCATTTGGAAAACACATACAATTATAAGGAGTTCTATTACATTTGCAATGATCCTAAATATCTTAACGTGGTATCAAAGCCAAGTTGCAAATGTAAGAGAGTAGTTTGTTGATGGTGAATGTGTGACTGTCTCAGAAAATACAATCTTAGTACGAGGACCATATCTCACAAATACACCGTTGGATTTCGCTAAATTTTGGATATGTTGGTGATAAACTAATTTAGAAGAATCTCACCGAAACGATTGGAAGAAAGTGTCGGGTTCAAAAGTTATGACCAACTATGTACGGGTCTATACAAAATTTCTAAAAGAGCGAGGTTCCTTCTTTAAAATCCTAACCGCTTGAAGGAAGATCCAATCAGATTTAAGGTTTTCATAGCGTATAGACCCTTTGGATATTCAAGATAGGTCATGTAAAGAATTCTAGTAATGTTCGAGAATGACAACATCATGCTTTGATTTTGCATGATATTTTCTATACAGGCTCACCTTAGAGAATGAAATACTTGAAATTCATAAAAGATAAGTATTCCATGTTTTATTAATGCACACAATTTTGTTAAGTTTGTAATTCATGTTATACTATTGGTTAGTAATATATTATATGCTTCTATCATTGGTATTTTTGGCCGAGATAGTTTAGTGAGCTATTTGTAATCTCTATCCGACATACCTTCAAGATGGAAGCACATTAAAATTGCATTCAAGGGAGAAAGAACTTAATGTTTGAAAATGAATTGATGATTGGGACTAGATGCAAAGGGAGTCTGACATTTCAAAAGAGGTCAAGAATTTGATAAACTTGAGTTTCAGAGGGAGCAGATGGTTCATTCTACTTGTGACAAGCTTGATCATATTTATTGAGAAGGATTTTACTATTGAAGGTGAAACACTTCTGAGGTAAACTTGATATAATTGATTATTATACTAACAAATCATGAATGTTTTCAATGGGCTTGCCCCTTATGTAAATCATGAGGAAGTGACGACTTCCAAATAATTATCACTTGTATTTTCAAAATTTATCGGAAGGTGACGATATTACAATAACTTGATCTTCTATTGTGATAGACATCTTGTGATGGCTGAAACAGATCATGATAGATGGCATATTCTATGTGATAGACATCTTGTGATGGTTGAAATAGATGAATAATAGATGGCATCTTCTATTGTGATAGACATCTTGTGATGGCTTAAACAAATCATAATAGATGATGTGAATGTTCTTATGGTAAGTGCACATTACCTATGAATATTTATTGAGTACTTGGTGGATATCCTGAGACTTGATATTCTGCAGGCCATTACTCTAAGCACTTTGTGAATATCATGAGACTTGATATTTTGTAGGCCAATGCTCTTGATATCATGAGATGATATCTTTATGAACTCTTGAGTACTTGGTGGACATCATGAGAATTGATGTTGGTAGGCCATTACTCTAAGCACTTGGTCAATATCTTGAGAGTTGATATTCTGCAAGCCAATGTTCTCGATATCATGAGATGATATCTTTATGAACTCTTGAGTACTTGGTGGACGTCATGAGAATTGATGTTGGTAGGCCATTACTCTAAGCACTTGGTGAATATCTTGAGAGTTGATATTCTGCAGGCCAATGCTCTCGATATCATGAGATGACATCTTTATGAACTTTTGAGTACTTAGGTGAATATCATGTGTTGACATTCTAATAGGCCAATACTCAAGATATCAAATGGATATAATCATTGATGGAGGCAATACAACCGAGGACTTTTGGATAGAATCGCCAATGGAGGCAATCCACCTAAGGACTTGTGGATAGAATCGCCAATGGAGGAAATCCACCTTAGGACTTGTGGATAGAATCACTGATGGAGGCAATCCACCTAAGGAATTGTGGATAGAATCGTCGATGGAGGCAATCCACCTAAGGACTTGTGGATAGAATCGTCGATAGAGGCAATCCACTTGAGGACTTGTGGATAGAATCGTCAATGGAGGCAATCCACACATTGAGACTATGTTTATATTGATTACATCATGAGGATGATCCCTTTATTTCTTACATCGTATAATTGATGTTGTCACTTGTGTCTTAAGTGTTGACAATGGATTGATTTAACCTCCCTAGCTAAGAGGGAGTGTTGATGTTTGTAGCATTGGTCAGATAAATAATACTGACTATATGGTTATTATGAGAAATGATTTATTATATATATACATATGTATCATTATATATAATAATTGATATATATATATATATATATATATATATATATATATATATATATATATATATATATATATATATATATATATATATATATATATATATATATATATATATATATATATAAAGTTAGATTATAATTATTCTTATAATAACTAAATAGTTAAATTGATAAAATAAATTAATGAATAGACATGTCCCATGAAGGGACATGTATAGAGTATTGATTAGAAGCAAAATTTTGAATAAATTTAAGTCGCTAGTATAAGAATACTATATTAAATCTTAACTTCCATTTAAATCAAATAATAAACAAATTCAATTTAAATATTAAATAAATTCTAACTTAACATAGTTAAATAACTTTTAATTTAATTAAGCTAGATCTTAACTAAATTAAATATTAACCAAATTAATAAACAAAGATTTAATTAAACTAATTAATAAATTTAAATTTAAATAAATTGAATTAATAAATTAAGATTTAATTAAACTAAATTTAATATTAATAATAATATAAAAAACAATTTTAAAAAATCAAATATAAAAGGGGGGAGGTGGGGGGACCCACGACCCACTCCCCACCCCTGATGCACGGCAGCCTAAGCTGTTGCTAGCAACAGGCCAGTGCGGCAGCCTAGCTGCCTCACAGTAGTCTAGTCTATCCTGCGACAGACCACTACTGTGGGTGGGAGGTAAGGGGGAGGTGGCCCCCGCCTCAATAATATTTTTTAATTAATTTTTTTCTATAATTTTTTTTAATAAACGAAAACAAACTTTTTTTTCATATAGCAATGCACAGGAAAGTTACACTACTCTACACCACTTCCATGCAAGCTCTAGGATTTATTTGAGTCATGGCCACAATTATACTCTTCATCCCTCTTCTCTGCTATTTGGAAGTGCATACCAGGGTTAGTTGTGTGGGCAATATGGTGGGAGAGAAACAAAAGAATTTTCCACAGAACTTCCTCGTCAATTCAAGCAGTTACAATTCATCTAGAGAGATCGATATCTGAACTAGTTAATGCTAGTCACAGTAAACTTAAACATAATCTGGTCATGACTTCGTGGGATTCATCTATACATCGAGAATGGAAACAAATCCATGTACCTTTTGGTTGGTGCTTCCAAACAACATCTAATAAGGTGTGTGATAGAGCCTTAGTCAAATGGATACCGCCATCTAAAGGGGTTAGTAAAATAAATTTTGATGGCTCTTCAAGAGGTAACCCGAGAAATTCTGGGGCAGGTGTATACATTCGGGACCACCAAGGTTTATTATTAGCAATAAAATATTGCCCACTCCCATTCGAAACAAATAATATGGCAGAGGCCCAGACATTATTTGAAGGATTAATACTAGCTAAAAATGGTGAATTTCATCAGTTCCATATAAAAGGTGATTCGATGATTATAATTTCAGCATGTATTAATCGAGTATCTCATGATTGGAGACTCACATACATTCTTCAACAAATTTGGCAATTATTAGACTCATTTCAAGAAGTTCAGATTTCACATACTTTGTGGGAGGGCAATCAATTAGCAGATCATTTGGCAAATAAAGGATGTGATGGGCATGAGGAAGTGTCTTTCAATCCTAACGCAATCTTAAAACAAGATGCCAAACTAAATTACATTTTCAACTTCGATAGGTCGGCATATGTTGGATTTTCTTCAAATGTGCGGATGTGATGCTTGTCATTGTACAGATTTGCAATTGGGGTTTATTGCTTGGCGGGTGCTAGTGACAGTGCATCAGCGATCCACATGGTTGTACTTTTGAATATGTGTGATAGTGCGGAATACTGGTATATCATGAGTGTGTAACTCTTTAGTATCAAAATCCCACATTCGCATGCTGTCACAGATCATTCAAAGTACATTGTCTTAGTTGGCCTGCAAGCTGATAATTAAATGAAATGTGTGATTGCATGACACGCACCCTATTTTATAATGTGCCATGTACCTATTATACTTCAACAACAGATTGTGGGAGATTTTCCATTAATTGGCACGAAACTCAAATGTTCACTTGTCGTCTACAAATACCCTGCTCTCCCAAATAGTCTCTCGCATTGCTTCTTGAGTTTTACACAATGCAGATACTTTGTGTGAGTGTATAATGCTACGAATGGAGCTTCCCTCCTACCAAACTTGCTAATATCTTCATGATGAGCTCCTGCCTAGGAATTACAAGGTCTACATCCCCCCACAGGCTTCCGAGCTCCTGTTCCCAAACAGAATTGATGGCCCAAAGCTTGAACAAGTATTTATCTATAGCTCCATGCTACATTACAGGGTTGTTCGCCGAGTTGTTGGTGAAAACGTGTTGTCTTCAAGGACAAAAATAGTGGTATTTCCATCTTAGTTGATGTCGATTTTCCTTTCCAATCTAATGGACCTGTAGCAGTCGCTAGATTTAGTAGTTTACATCGCCACTAAGGTCGTTCGGCCTCAATTTATTCATGGTGCTCGACTCATGGTGGCACTCTAGAGGTATGACCTTTGGTCAAGTGCCGCGTTGATTAGGGGATTGTTTTTACATTAGGACATTATGGCGAGTCATGAGCACCTGATGGCATATGACAGCTTCAAATGGGCCATGGAGAAGAAGAGCTACCAAATAGTTAGCAACAATTTTTTTATTGTCGATTCAGCTCTTGGGAAAGTTCTTGTGGATAAAATTCAAAGTCTGGCACATGTGGTTTTGCACCTGTTGCTATCGCCACTTCCTCTGGTTCAACCTCCGCCCTGCAACATGTTGCCCTCTGGTAATTCAAAACAAGTCCCTGACCTGAATGTTCCTCTCTCGCTTGACCACTCTTCTAACACTTGACCAGTAGCTCAGAACACGCTCGATGGCTGGGAAGTTGGCAATGTCTTGGCTCCGCCTGCTGGTTGGGAAAATGCTTGGCGATCATCCTCTCCCATGGATGAATAATTAATTAAGTAAAATGGCGTACACCTATTGTATTTCATAGGCATGTTTGATAGGCCTATTCTAAAATTTTGTAATTATCGACATACAAAATGTTATCCCTGGTCTAGGTTTGGTCTCTGCCAAAATTTTGGGGACTTTTTTCTCTGATGTATCATCCTCTAAGGATTCGTGGGTTACATGTGCAAACCCAAATGTAAAAATTGATATATTTTCTAATTTGTATATGACTATGATCCCTGGGTTTCTTCCTGGTTCTTCCACGAGGGAGTCATTGAATCAGTTTATATTAATATAAATATGGTGGATACCCCACTTTGGCCTTATATATATATATATATATATATATATATATAATAAATTCTAAAAATCGGGAATAACTAAAGGAGATGATTTTTTTTTTAAACATACTTTTCCCATCACATAATTTGACTTTCCCAAATTTGTCTTTTACTAGTCTTTTTTACTGTGTAATTTATTTTTTTAATATTGACTGTACATTTCCCAGCAAGCATATTTTTTAACCAGAATTGGGTTTTTGCTAACAAATGATTTTCTCTTTCTAATGGGTAAATTATTTTTCTCCTAGCATTATAGTTTAACTATAATATAGAATTGATTTATCATTTTCTAGGAGTTTAATAGAGAATCTTCTAACAAAATTTTCCAGCATAACTCCATCGTGCTAAAATTTAATAAAAACATAAAAACAATTAAACTAGGATTTTCTAAATACCCAAAACAGTAAAAATATCAAATCTAACTTTTGAGACAAATTAAGATTGCATAAACAATGAAAACCAGATAATTACAAGATAGAAATCAACGGGCAAGAATTTAAAGCCTACCTTAGATCCAAAGCTAAAACTGAAACTGAAACCCTTTGAAGATCTGAAGACCAAAATTCCTCCCAAGATGAATCCAACCTACGGATCTGAGTCTACGTAGGAAGCACACACACGATCTAGATGCACAAACAAGAAATCACACAATGCAAATTCTCCCCCAAAATTCAAAGTGCACAAGCTCTCCCCCAAAATTCTCCTCCAAACCTGTCTATGCTAAAATGAATGCAAAATCCCCTAATAGAGATTCAATCCCCTATTTCATGCAACCCTAAAGATAACTCAACAGCTAACTCCCACATCAACTCCAAATCAGAAATTGAAAATAAATCTCAATTAAATAAATTAAAAATATTTTTCATGCACAACTCAACTTTGACTTTTTAAAACAAGTTGATTACTTTTTGAGAACAATTCACTTTCAATAATGCACATGTATATAATTAAAATTTATATTAAATAGATTAAATATTTAAAGCATCCTAAAATCATGCAATTAAATATTTAATTATTTAATAAAACACACAAGCATAATTAAATCCAATTTCTAATTAAATAATCAATTAAATCCAAATACTCAATTATTTAGCTTTTAATTAAATTTTCTCAAATAAACTTAGGAACATGATTAACATTAAGTTTCAACTATAATCATTAATCAATAAATCACAAAAAATCACCCACATAAGCAATAAATCAACTGAAACCAAACAACATAAAACCAAGCAAACACCATAAAGGGATCCACGAATTCCTGTCAACTAGATGAATTCGGGTAGAGTAGTCAAACTGATAATTATCCAGTCTTAGGAGAATTAGGATTAGGTTAGGGTTTTGGGTCTGTGTATTATCTCCCCTCTTTACCATTTGAGATATTGCGATAGGGCACGCTCATCCTGACAATTCAGGGAAGTCGATGCTCGGTACCTGCAAACTTGCATACAAAACCCGCATGTACGTACATATATAAATATATAACAGACAATGGCGAAGATTGGTCGATTGTGTGGATCTCGCAAGCAAGTAACTACGATTCCATCCCTCAACCACATCAGGCACGTCAAATAGAAATATAAAACAAACACATCAACCATACACATGCAAGTATGGGGTCAATAAAATCATAAGCATCAATGATTTCCTAACATATAATCTATCATCCTAAAATAATCATAACATTTATAAAACCGAACTAGGGGCGGGGTACTACATTTTCATTGAAATGTCTTCGGATTAATAAAGGAAACCATGTTGTTCACATTAATTATATGGGTAAAACAATAACAAGAATGGTTATACTTAATCTGAATTGAAAAAAAAATGGTTAGAAATTGGTAATATCTTAGTTATATAGATGATAATTACTTACAGTCGTATGATGGGGATGATCTATTTTGTATGAAGGCTGGTCAATTGTATATCAGATATGTTAAATGAATTGAAATAAATTAAAATATACAGTCTGACAATAGCATCTAGAAAGGATAGAGGTGTGATAGAATTATGTGTAGTCTAGCACCCAAAAGAGAAAGTACGCAAATGCAAGGCTCACAAAAATAGTTGAGGTAGAAGAATATGATGAAAGACTAACAGAAAGTAAAATAGAAAATCCTAAGTAAATCACAATGAATTAGGTAAGCAGTAGAAATATATGGGCTTGCTTACACCAATGATTGCATGTTCATAATGAATATTGGTTCACTTTATGAATTCTCTTATCATGGTAAGAATTTTATTCAATTTTCATATATCATGGTTGGTCATATTCTTTAGCTTAATAAAGGCTCCAAAATATGTATCAAATACAATTTCCAGCATATAAAGTATAGTAATCCTTCTTTATTGAAATATTGATGTGGAGTAGTGCTTTTTTATTATGATTTGTACTTCAAGCATGGGAGAATATGGGACTAATTATACTTGGGTTGTCGTCTATCCTTGATTGTCTGATCTAATTAAATATTGGTTGTATTCTCCATATGTATTTTAATAATGTAAGGATTAGTATAGTCCTGATGGTGGGATTATCTTATAGCATAATTGGCAAGGTGATATCGGGTCTTTATCATATGGAATAATATGAATTGAGATATGGTTTGAGTAATATTATAATTAAATTTGGTTTAACACGTGGAAATGAAAGTATATTTGTTCCAGTTCACCATTCTGATATTTCCTATTGATCTATTTATTTCTAATTCTTGATGTTTGGTTTATAATACAAAATGAGTAATTGGGTTGGTCATTGGGAATTGGTAATAACATATGAATGCAACATTACTGATACCGAACATCAAGAATGATAAAGGATGGGTTTGGTTCCAATGTTAGAAAAATATTCATCTTGATTAAAGGCTAGCAATTTTGTTGTAATCTCTAATGTGTTTTGAGGTTGACTTTATTTCTAAACGGTCACATAGATATCAAATCCAAATTTACATGATGAAAATGTAATGAAATTATTGTTACATTCTCATATGGTCAATCTCATATTCCTAGATTTATTAAATTTTTGCCATTATGGCTAACAATAGTTTACAGATGTCTTGGTTGTTGCAAATGTGATGTGCAGGAAAAAGATTAGTCCTCTATGATACAAGATCAATCTCTCAGTTAACTTATTTGAATTAACTATTTTCTTGTCATGTTAAGGTTGATATTGCTTTCTTCTTCATCATGGTATCTCTAATTGGGTGTTTAGATGGCTCAGAGGGAAACTAGATAACTTTTTTATGTGACCCCTGGTGGTCTTCTAACTAAGTGTATTGTATCTGGGTGTGGCAATTCGCCACTCTAATGTAATCATGTTTACTATTTAGGTTTTCATTTTTTGAGCTGCAACTGGAGGTTTTCTTCTAGTTTTTTCATGTCGGTATGCTCCTTTGAACAAGGATTATTGTAAACCTTTTATAATTAATAAATAATAATATTTTGGCTACAGCCCCTTATCTAGCAAAAAAAATAATATTATTTGTGTACTTATATGTGTGTGTGTGTGTGTGTAGGTTTTCATTTCTATTTTTTGGGGTATTCTTTCATTTGAGTTTAATTTTCTTTGTTGAATTTTGTTTACGTATTTTTATCTTATGCAACATTTACACATTATTTTTTAGTATGTTTCTATATGTTCTCTCTTTATCCCCTCCCTCTTTTTATTTGTGTACTTATGTGTGTGTGTGTGTGTGTGTGTGTGTGTGTGTGTGTAGGTTTTCATTTCTATTTTTTGGGGTATTCTTTCATTTGAGTTTATTTTTCTTTGTTGAATTTTGTTTACGAATTTTTTTCTTATGCAACATTTACACATATTATTTTTTAGTATGTTTCTATATGTTCTCTCTTTATCCCCTCCCCCCTTTTTTATTCTTGTATTTTTTGAATTTCTTTTTATTTTCTTTTCAAGTTTTTGTTCACTTATGTAGCCTTATTTTTTGTTTTTGTTTTCTTTCTAGTTTTGTGTGTCATTTCTTCTCCCCCTATCTTCATATATCTTTTGAGTGAGGCTTGGTATGCATCTTATACTCTTACATATCCTACACTCCCTTTCATCCTGATGATGGATCGCAGAGTGTGATCCAAAATGTTGATGCTAAAAATACATACACAATCAAAGCCAAAAATGAATTTGAATTAAAAATGGATTGTGGAAATTTAAAAATGTTGATCATAAAGGGCTTGTTAAGGTAAGGCATATTCTAGATTTTTTATAACAACTCATGAGTTCATTCATTCTATAAAATCTAGTTAAAAGGTCTCAATGATGTCAAAGGTAGATATATCAAAATCCTATGATAGAGTTTCTCGGAAATCTCTAATTGAGACTCTAAAAAATTAGGGCTTTAAGGGAAGATTTTTTAAAATGATCATTGAATGCATTACCTCCCATTCTTGTTATGTGTTATTTAATGGTTCCCCAAAAGGTTATTTCTCGTGTGGCCAAGGGCTAAGATGAAGGGACACTCTTATTGTTGATCAATGTGGCTAAGGTGCTTGGCAGAAACATTCAAAAGTATCTTGATTTAAGACTCCTCAAAGCGGTCAAAGTTGCTTCCATGTTGTCTCCTTCCTCCATTTTGATATCTAAAAAAACATTTACACACACAGCCTATGGGAAGCTTAGTGAATGGGAGACCTTATGCAATTTCAATGAGCAACCTCTGGGATTTTAGAAGTTGATTCTTCATTTAATGTAGAGGGAAAAAGAGAAGAAGTATTACTAATTTATTCTAAGATGACACGCCAAGCTTTTGGAAAACTTTAAAATTCAAATGCATAGGCTATTCCGAGAAATGGAATCCCAAGGCAACTCTACTACAACTATACATCATGCACAGTCATAGATATATGAAAAACCCTTCAACATAAGATAGAGTGAATCACACAAAGATAAGTATAGAACAAAGAAGCTTATAGCATAATCTATCTAGCAGCAATCAAAGACGCATGCACTAAAGTCATAAAAATAACACAAAAACATACATGAACAATGAATATTAAAATATCAAAGGGCAACAAGCACAATTTATTGCATTAATATGATTCAATTGCAAAAAATACAATTTGAGGCTTTCAAAAAGTAACTTTTCAATCTTTGTAAAAGTCGTCTTCAAATTAAAAACTTATGCATTATATAAGCTAAAGCACCGGCTGATTCTCTTAATAGAAAGCGACTTCAGAAAAAGTGACACGTGGCACACTCTGTAAAGAAGAGAAGTTACAACCTCCATTGTTGGTCATGGAAAGAAGATAGCTAGCCCTTGATTTGTTAATAAGATTGGATCCTCCATTAAATCGCTTAGCTAAACCTTATTGGATTAGATCCTCCATAAATTCACTCAGCTAACACCTTATTTGATTAGATCCTCCATAAATTTACCCATCTATTGCATGAGAAAAAGCTTGAACTGAAAGAAAACTAAGCTCACAAATACAAGATGCATGGAAGCATTTTTATTTAGCCGAGAGATGACACATGGCAAACAGGTGTGAGATATCCTTCAAAGAAGATGCCAAACTCTCCCCTCCCAAAGGCTCATGAGATAACCACGTGGCACACAAGCGTGAAAGCTAGTCTTGAAAGAAAACTGAACTCCCTCAATTGCGCACGAGACGACCACGTGGCACATAGGCATAAAATATCCTTTTAAAAGAAATATGAATCTCCTCAAAGTCCCATGAGATGACCACGTGTATCACTTAAGTGGTGCTCAGGCCCACAAGAAAAAAAGGGAAATATGGTTAGCGTTCGATAAATACATGGCACTCAAGCGAGGACTTAAGCGAATAGAAAAGAGGACCACACCAAAACTCATGTCGTGCTAACAAATGAAAAATTTGTACTGTATCTCAACCAAAAATACCACAAAGAGGTAAAATGAAGCAAAGATAAAAGCTCTCTTTGGTGGAATGGTGAAAAATTATTCACAATTTTGGCGACTCTAAGGGGAATCCTGCCTGCAGACTAGTCCTTGTCATTTGGCGCATAAAGTCTCTCAACTGCTAGCTTGTTACCTAGGAAACTATGCCTTCCTTTTCTACTGCCTCCAACCTAAGCTAAACTCTTTCTCAAAATTTGCACATCAACAAAGAGATGTGAAGGACAACTCATCGATATATAAGATTATCAATCTTTCTATCTCGATTTTTCTCTTAAAATTCCCCCTTAGCTTGTTTCTATGCATATGATCAGTGGCCTTTAGCAATCCATTGGGCATGGACTCACCAGCATTGGAACAAAATGTTAACTTACTTGTAACCTCAAGAAAACTACAACTCTACAACCTGAAAAATAAAACTACTATCTTCGTAAGGGAGATAGTTGTGCTTGTGCAGTTCTTAGAAGGCTAAAATCGCCTATTTTACTATGTACGAGTATTTACATAAGAAAAATATCAAATAAATCCATTGACTGGCTTGCTCAAGTAGCTTCCCCTCCTTACAAGTTGATTTTCCATTTCATGCATGAGGTCAACTATATAGGTCAACAAGCATAATAATCTTTTCATAGCTTTCCATAGTTTACTTTTGGTACCCTGAACAAAGAAGCTCTCTAGCACCGACGGAAGGGGCTTTTGAATAGGACAAACCCGCTCCTCTTCTTTATCTTCACCTTAATGCTCTGGAAAAAGCATGACCAGGAGAAACACTAATTTGTTGCAAAGCTATATGCCTAATGGGACATCCTCTTGATGGTTTTGGATTAAAGAAATCAACCTAAACCACATTGTTATGCTTTGCAATGATGGTATCTTGCTAGTTCAAAAATGGCTCTTCTTCCTTTCAAGAAGAGATAAACTCTTGTGCCCCTTCCTCATGTTGCTCATGAGCCTTTTATGGTGTATATAAAATGTTGTGGGTCTCCACATGTTGTTGTTTTTTATTATGGTAAAAACAAGTTTTGAAGGGGCCCCGAAACCCTTTAACATAGAAAGATAGAGATAAGCATGGAAGACCAAAAGAATAGCTAGCTGCCCCTAAAAAGGGAGCAAACTACAAAGGGACATATCCCAGATATTCAATACACAACAAAAAAGCAAAAGACGCTAGAAGCAAAACAAAGAAAAAGACCACCAGCACCAAGATCAAGACAGAGTCTTCAAGAAGCCCTCAGAGTCCTCCAGCTGGGCCTACATAGTCTTGACATTATCTTTCAGCCTCTGAATGTCCTGATCTTCGACCTTGAGTTTCTTTTTGGTGTTGGACCTAGTTCTGGTACCAAGTCCCATCTGCTGACTGGAACCAGTCAAATCAATGTTGTCAATCAAAGGGCCCTCTTTGTTCCCTTCCAACATTTTTCTTAGCATGTTCAAGTTCTCCAGAGTAGACTTCATTCTTGAACTTGCCAAACCAAGAAAATTCTTCAGCATAGCTTCGTTCTTGCTAGTCTTCTCATGAATGGGAACCATGGCTATCTCAACATCTTTTTTAATTTTTTCATCCATCTCAAAACCGTAATAAAAAACACAGGCTTTAGCATAGGGAGCATTCTCCTTCCTGATATTATCAATGATTTCCTCAAGCATGGTGTTCTTATTTTCCAATTTGATACATATGCTCTTCAGCTCAACCAAATCATTCTGCACCCACTTATCCAGATTATAGCTATAGATAGACGTGTTCTTAGCAATATGAAGGGGGATCATAATGATAGATCTCTTGACCTACGACTCCATCTCTCTAAGGTCATCCTGAAGAGGTTGGGACCTATTGCTGCCAGGGGTTCTCTCACTGTCATCCTTCTTGTTTTCCTTCCCAGAGCTAGGGGAATCGTGGGAATCTAGATTTTCCTCCTCCATAACCCTGAAGCTATTTTTACCCGAATCATCAACATTACTATCAGCAACATTGGTATCAGCATCTTTGTCTTTGTTTTCCTCAACCTCAACCTCATTCGCAGTATTATCTTTGCCATCAGCTTTGCCAGTCTCTGAAACAGGGTTGGGCTTTTCCCCACTATTTTGATTATCCTAGTCATCCCCGAAATTACCCTTAACAGTAGTGGTAGCGACATTAGGGTTCTCCATCTCATTCTCCTCAAGGATCTGGGTGGTGGAATTGGACAACTCATTATGACCCACCTGGGTATTCTCACCAACCTCAAGATCAATATCAGGCATGACCGTGGAAATAGGCTTCACACAATCAGGCTCCGAATTGGTAGGACTCACAGGGGGTTCCATATTGTTCTTAGCAGTGACAGGGGCATTGTCCTCAGAAGTGTCCTTGACAGACTTCAAACCATCCTTGGGCCCGAAAGAAGCAGGCTTAGAGGGGAGAAGAGCTTTCTTATTTTTCTTTTTCCTGGACGGAGAACCCATAATCTTCCTTTTTTTTACCTGGGTCGGGATAGGATCAAGAATATGGTCTCTTGCATAATTAGCTATAAGGAGAATAAGCCCAACATGAAGAATAGGGAAATTCTTCACTCTATATTCAGAAATGCTCTGGTTGAGCGAACACAAGAGAAAATAGGGAAAGGAAATCCTTTTGTCGTGCCTAAAATGATTAGCTAGGACAAAGTGGTAGTTATAAACCCTAGAAAATCTCCCTTCCAGAGTGAAGTACTCCATCATGACCTTAATGACAGAACCCCAAATTTTATCAATATTATCCATATCCACATAGTCGTTCTTACCTTTAACCATGAGAGCCCTCTCCTCATCAATGATAGGAAACGATTGGTAAGCTCTGGTTCCAACCTTGATCTCTTTCGAGTACTTCATGCCATCTAGAGGAAGACTAATGATTTCGGAAAGGAGCTCAAGGCTGAGGCTAAAGGACTTGCCAGCCAGATTCACCGTGCCCTTATCCCACCCATCCACAAAGGCTTTCGAAACGTCATTATCAAAGCCATGGAGTCTCTGAAGACATCGATGGACATGGCCTTTCTTCAAAACACTCCAGACTTCCTTGTCCTGTTTCCACTTGCACTCTGTTGGCTCTTCTCTTTTGAGATCACCACCCATAGCCAAACAATCACCCTGGTCTTTTTTCATCTGCTTGTTATGCTTAGACAAGACAATGCTATCGATATAATGGCTCTTAAGCATATAAAGGTTGTTAATCTTGTTCTCGGTCCTGTTCACATGCGTGAACTGGCAGCAGTTACTGATAATGATGACGAAGCACATCAAATTTTGAGCTTTCATAATGGGAAAATAATTTCGCATCTTAGATATGTACTTTGCAAAATTTTGAATGACCTCTGAAATCACCCCAAACTGATTTGATTTAACTAGTATTATTAATGTTACTATTAATGACTCCTTCCTTATGTCTCCACATGTTGTTGTTGCAACTCATAATCTTATGATTAAAATAAAGATGGTTTGACATTTATGGATGAGCAAAATATTTCATGCCCATCCCAAAAAAATTCCTCATCATCAGATTCCTCTTGCTTTACTACAATAATACACATAGGTTGAGAAGAGACCTCGTAAATATCAACATGCTCATCCTCAAGGACAGAGTTGTCATTGTGATCTTCTTATTCATTCTCCATATCATACAAGACTTTCTGTTGCAATAGCTAATTTTCTTCCTCCTTTTGCAGCAAGCCCTCTAATTCTAGTAAAGGTTCAAAAGCCAAAATTTGTTGCTCTTATCTTCCTCAATAAATGAAGGAAGCTCTTCAAATAAGAGGACTATCTTATTCGTTTTGTTCAATTTCCTTTTGTTGAGAGGTTTGAAAAGATAAATCCTTCTCAATGTCCTTCTGCAACAACTCCTCTTCTTCCTCATCAAATTCATCTTCTTCCTCCTCATCACATTCCTCTAGCTCTGGCCCATGTGAAAATTGATGAGCAGTAGACAACAACTTCTCCTCAAGTTGCCTTTTTTTCGGCCGTCCATCTCTTGTTCATAAATATAGGCCTAATAAGCCTCCTCCTCATGATGCATATTAAGCTCTTGTTGTCTCTAGGACATATTTAATTCATCCATTTGGCTTTTGAAATTTAACAACATGGCCTTGAGCTCACTAATGTCATTTGAGGACGTTGTGGCTAATGGATCCGGGAAAGGAGGATGGTAAGCGTACTAGACATGTTGGCCATTTGATGCAAAAAAAGAGTTTTGATCATAACCAAACTGTGGTTGAGGCTGGTGTTGATAGTATGAGGGACAAGGGGAGGTATTTTCATAATATGGAGGAAAATAATAGGCATTTATATGAAATGGGTCCATTGTTAGAGCTTCATAAAAGCTGCAAATTTATAGAGAATTTGAAGATCACATAAAGTCAAAAGAGATCTTGTACATAGCAGCACTATGACCTCTTAAAACTAGTACGTTTCACACTCAAAGTCATCATGGTGCTTGATTAAAATGCCTCCAAAGGATGATAGGACTGAGAATAGCACCCAAATTCTCAGTCAATGATGACGGAAAATAGCTAACCAGTGGACTTATGTAACTGAGTAATGGTTCGGTCCCACCGAGCGTGCCAAAAAAGAATTGTTGATGGCTGAAATTTATTTTAGATACATAGCCTATGGGAAGCTTAGTGAATGAGGGACCTTATGCAATTTCATTAAGCAACCTTCGGAATTCTAGAAGTTGGCTCTTCATTTAATGTAGAGGGAAAAGGGGAAGAAGTGTTATTAATTTATTATGAGGCGATACGCCAAGCTTTTGAAACACTTTAAAATTGAAATGCACAGGCTATTTTGAGAAATGGAAACTCAAGGCAACCCTACTACAACTATACTTCAGACACTATCGCAAATATATGAAAAGCCCTTCAACATAAGACAAAATGTGAATCACACAAAGATAATTACATAACAGAGAAGCTTATAGCATTATTTATCTAGTAGAAATCAAAGATGCATGCACTAAAGTCAAAAAATGAGCACATAAACATACATGAACAATGAATCTTGAAAGAGCAAATGGCTAGAAGCACGGTTGATTGTATTAATATGATTCAATTACAAAAAATAGAGTTTAGGCTTGTAAAAAGTAGCTTTTCAATCTCTAGAAAAGTCCTAAAGTTCTTCATTATATAAGATAAGGCACCGCCTAATTCTCTTAATAGAAATCGGCTTCAAAAAAAGTGACACATGGTGCACTCTGTAAAGCAGAGAAGTTGCAACCTCCATCGCTGGCCCTAAAAAGAAGACAGTTAACCCTTGATCTATTAACAGGATTGTATCCTCCATTAATTCTCTTATCTAACACCTTATTGGATCATATCTTCCATAAATTTGCCCACCTAACACCTTATTGGAGCCACTTCATGAGAAAAAGCTTGAACTAAGAGAAAACCAAGCTCACATATGCAAGACGTGTGGGAGCCTTTCGCTTTAGTTGGGAGATGACACGTGGAAAGCAGGTGTGATATCTCCTTCAAAACAAATGGCAAACTCTCTCAAAGGCCCACAAGACGACCACACAGCACACAGGCATGAAAGCTAGTCTCGAAAAAAAATTGAACTCCCTCAATCACCCATGAGACGACCACATGGCACACAGATGAAAAATCTCCTTTTAAGAGAAATATGAAGCTCCTCAAGCTCCAGCGAAATGTCCACATGTATCACTTAAGTAGTTTTTGGGCCCACAAGAAAAAAGGAAAATGCAGTTAGCGCTCGATAAATACGTGGCACTTAAATAGGGACTTAAGCAAATATAAAAGAGGACCACACCAAAACTCACATTGTGCTAAAAAATGACAAGAGCACGCTACATCTCGACTAAAAATGTCATAAAGAGGGAAAATGAAGCAAAGGCAAAAACTCTCTTTGGTGGAATGGTGAAAAATCATTTCCAGTTTGGTGACTCTAAGAGAAATCTTGCCAGCGGGATCATTTAACCCTTCAAAAACTTTGACCTCGCAGACCAGTCCTTATCATTTGGTGCATAGAGTCTCTCAAATGCTAGCTTGTTATCTAGAAAATTGTGCCTTCCTTTTATACCGCCTCCAACCTACGCCGAACTCTTTCTCAAAATTTACACATTAATAGAGAGATGTGGAGGATAGCTCATCAATATACAACATTATCAATTTTTATATTCAACTTCTGGTCTTAAAATGACCCCTTAGCTTGCTTCTATGCATATGATCAGTGGCCTTTAGAAATCAACCAAGACTTTCTGCTGCAGCAACTAATTTTCTTCTTCCTTTTGCAGCAAACCTTTTGATTTTAGTAAAGGTTCAAATGCCAATATTTTTTCCTCAAGGGAAGGAACAACTTTGTTTCTCTTTTCTTCCTCAACAAAAGAAGGAAGCTCTTCAAATAACAGGATTGGGTCTTCTTCATTTTGTTCAATTTCCATTTGCGGAGAGGTTTGAAAAGATAAACCCTTCTTAATGTTCTTTTGCAACAACTCCTCTTCTTATTACTCATCGGATTCCTCTTCTTCCTCCTCGTTAGATTCCTCTAGCTCTAGCCCATGTGAAAATTGATGAGTAGCAGGGAACAACTTCTCCTCAAGTTGCCTTTGTCATTGGGCTTCTATCTCTTGTTCATAAAGATGGGCCCGATAAGCCTCCTCCTCAAGGTGCAGGTCAAGCTCTTGCTACCTCTGAGACATATTTAACTCATCTATTTGGATTTTGAAATCCAACAACATGGCCTTGAGCTCACTAATTTCATTTGAGGAGGTTGGGACTAATGGATCTAGGAAAGGAGGATGGTAAGTGTACTAGACATGTTAGCCATTTGATGCAACAAAAAAGTTTTGGTCATAACCAAATTGTGGTTGAGGCTAGTATTGATAGTATGAGGGCTAAGGGGAAGTATTTTCATAATATGGGGGAATATAATAGGCATTTATATGAAAAGGGTCCATCGTCAAAGCTTCATAAAAGTTGCAAATTAATAGAAAATTTGGAGATCACATTAAATCAAAAGTAATCTTGTACATACCAACACTAGGACCTCTTAAAACCAGCAAATTTCGCACTAGGAGTCACCATGGCATTTGATTAAAATGTCTCCAAAGGCTGATGGAACTGAGAATAACACCCAAATTCTCAGTGAATGATGATACAAAATGGCTAACCAACACACTTATGTAGCGGAGTAGTGGCTCAATCCCACCGAGTGTGCCAGAAAAGAACTGTTGACGGCTAGAATTGCTTTTAGACACAACCTATGGTAAGCTTAGTGAATGGGGGACCTTATGCAATTTCATTGAGCAACCTCCAGAATTTTAGAAGTCGACTCTTCATTTAATGTAGAGGGAAAAGGGGAAGAAGTGTTACTATTTTTTTCTAAGGCGACATGACAAGCTTTTGGAACACTTTAAGATTCAAATGTACATGCTATTCCAAGAAATGGAATTTCAATGCAACCCTACTACAAGTATACTTCAAGTACAATCACAGATATATGAAAAACTCTTCAACATAAGACAGAGAAAATCGCACAAAGATAATTACAAAATAGAGAAGCTTATAGCATAATCTATCCATTAGAAATCAAAGATGCATGCACTAAAGTCAAAAAAATAGCACAGAAACATACATGAATAATGAATCTTGAAAGACCAAAGGGCTAGAAACATTATTTATTGTATTAATATGATTCAATTGTACAAAATACAATTTGAGGCTTGCAAAAAGTAGTTTTTCAATCTTTGTAAAAGTCCTCTTCAAATTAAAAAGTTCAGAATTATATAAGTTAAGGCACCACATGATTCTCTTAATATAAAGCGGCTAAAAAAAAGGGACACGCGACGCACTCCGTAAAGTGGAGAATTAACAAACTCCATCGTTGACCCTGAAAAGAAGACAACTAGCCCTTGATCTGTTAACAGGATTAGATCCTCCATTAATTTACTCAACTAACACCTTATTGGATCAGATCCTCCATAAATTTGCCCAACTACTTCCTGAGAAAAAGTCAGAACTAAAAGAAAACCAAGCTCATGGATGCAAGATGTGTGGAAATATTTTTCTTTAGCCAGGAGATGACACATGGCAGATGGGCGTGAGATCTCCTTCAAAGTAGGTGTTAAACTCTCCCAAAGGCACATGAGACGATCACATGGAACACAGGCATGAAAGCTAGTCTCAAAAGAAAACTAAACTCCCTCAATTGCCTACGAAACAACCACATGGCACACAAGCGTGAAATCTCCTTTTAAAAGAAAGATGAAGCTCCTCAAACTCCCGCAAGATGCTCATGTGTATCGCTTAAGTAGTGCTCGGGCCCACTAGCAAAAAGGGGAATGTCGTTAGCGCTCGATAAATACGTGGCGCTCAAGGGGGGACTTAAGCGTGTAGAAAAGAGGACAACACCAAAACTCACATTATGCTGACAAATGGCAAGCATAAGTTGCATCTCAACCAAAAATACCGCAAAGAGGGAAAATGAAGCAAAGGCAAAAGCTCTCTTTGATAGATTGGTGAAAAATCATTCACACTCCCATCAACAATTTGTTGATGATACCATCATCTTTGGGGAGGCCTCTTTTTCTAAAGCCAAATGATGGAAAGAATTCTTGACTATATACACTACAAGAGTGAAATCTATTTCTTCCATGTTGATCATTCTTTGCAAGTCAAAGTTACTAATTTCTAGGATGTTGTCCCGTTCTTCCTAATTCTTATTTGGTGCTTCCTTTAGCTACTAAATTTCATAGCAACAACATTTGGAGCAATCTAATTGAACATTTTTAGGAAAAACTTGGTTGGAAAGGCAAATTCTAAGTTAAGTAGGGAAAGTTCAGCTCCTAAAAGCTTGTTTGCAAGACATTTTGGTTTATAACCTTTGTTTTCAAAATGCTAGCTATCATTGTTGAAAAGATTGAGAAAATCAAAGGAAATTTCTATGGACAAGAGCTAAACAAAATTCTAGAATTGCTCTTGTTAGTTGGGACAAAGACAAAAGAATCAAGGGGTTATAGGGATCGAGAAAGTCAAGCTATTTAATAAGGCTCTTCTTGCTAAATTAGGTTGATAGATTATTGAAGGTGTTAAAGATTGGGCCAATATTTTAAGGGCTAAATACCTTAACAACGAACCTTCTAGAGAATTCATATGTGATCCTAATCTTCCAAGTGGCTCTCCTATTTGCAATAATTTACTAAAAATAAGAAATATTATAAAAAGGGGAGGAAAGAAGATTGTTGGAGATGGTAAAATAAGCAAATTCTAGGAAGATGTCTAGAATAAAGATGTTTCTCTCTCAGCTACTAATAAATTTTACTTGATCAAAGAGTACTTGATCCGAAAGAATGACATCTTCCTCAACAACTATATTTCCTGGAGTGGAGATCAACAAATGTGGAATATTTTTAGAATGTAAATTGCAAATATCAGGGGCACTAGAGAGATTGATATCTGAGGAATGGAGGATGAAATTCTCCTATTACAACACTCTCTTGATGATTGTAGCCTCTTCTCTATGAATAGGGAGGATGGGTGGATTTGGAAACATCGGGCTTTGGGTGCTTTCTCTGTTAGCTCTGCTTACTGCTTCATGGAGAACCATATCCAAAACCCCTTTTATTGGAAAGGGGTTTGGATATGCAAGCTTATACATAAAATAGATTGTTTTTGGTGTGTTAGTACTCATAACAATATCCTTACCATAGGCAACCTGAATAAAGTGGGGTTTATGTTTATTAACAAAGGTTCATTATGCTATGAAAATTCAAAAATTATCAATCATATCTTTCTTCATTGCCCCTATGCTTGGAATGTTTGGTTTTGTTTTCTCCTCTTTATTAGTCAATTGGATTATCCCGAATTCTATTAGTTTTATGGTTAGTTGGATTCTTTGCCCCTTAAAGAACTCTATCATTTAGGATATATGGAATCAAATTCCACCTTTTATCTCTTAGGCCCTTTGGAAAGAAAGAAACCACAGGATCTTTGCGAACTAGTCAAGGACTAGTAGGGAGTTGTTTCAGGCTACCAAATAGAAAATCAAGGAAAATATAAATGGTGTTTCCTATGGCTACTTTAAAGTTATGCCAAGCTATCAAGATCTCAAAGTTAAACAAATATGGGGGAATCAATCAGGAATCTCATTAAGATCAATTTGACTAAAATTCGACTGAGAAAGGTCAATAAATGGCAACCCCCTAAAGAAGGATAGACTAGATGTAACATTGACATGTGTTCTAAAGGAAATCCAAACATATCTGGAGCTGGAGGAGTGATAAGATGCAACAAAGGAAACTTAATTGAAGGATATGGCAAGAACCTTGGAATTGGTTCCAATAATAGAGTTGAAGACTTTGTGGCTTAGCCAGGTTTGAAAAGACTAAAGAAGATAAAAGTTTGGAGAATTATTCTGGAAGGAAACTCTAAATTAATTATGGACATTCTCAATGAAAAAGCTAACTGCCCTGGGAAAATTAGGAGCTCAATGAATGAAAGGAAGGATATACTCTAGAGTTTCCTCCAATCCAAAGTTTGTCATATTATGGACTAAGGAATGTTGATTGGTTTAAATTGAATTTCACGCAATGACACCCTAAGTTAAAAGAGATCATCTCTAATGAAAGAGTTTACACCTACCAAAATGTCGAAAGTATTAATTAATTGTTGCATGGAGAGCATGATTTTCAAATTTAACATGATGAAGTGGACATATTGGATGATGTGGCTTCACTAGGTGAGGTGGCTAGCCAAGTTATTGATTGGATTTTTTGACATGAGTGATGATGATAGACTAGCAAGTACGAACCATTATGGAAATGCTTGCGATGGTATTTCCATAATTGTCATATATCTCCTCTAGATTTGCTACAAAGATGACACAAATCAAATTTTTGATATGAAAGAATTAAATTTATTAATGAGTCATTTCACATCTGGGAATGTGAATGATGGTACGAATATTATCATCCTCCATTACATGAAGTACATTTATATCATTTACAAATTTGAAGACAGTCATTTGTATTTCCCATTCCATGTAGTACTATGTCAAATATTGTGAATTCTTGAAGTTTATCTGTGCAAAAAAAGGTAAAATAGGAAGGACTTAAAAGAGGTTAGGACCAAGAAACAGTGAGGACCTAACGCAGAATGAGGACCTATGAGATTTATTAGACAAGGCAAGAATGTTCCCCTTTTGCCATGCTATAAAAGACTACAAGAGCTCTTTGTCCAACAAATTCTACAATTCATGGCAGATTGGAGTTGTTTTTTGGAAGAATCAATTTGACTATTACCCTAGAGTTGATCGTTGAGGCCACCAAACTTAAATGTGAGGAACTTAAAGTGGAAAAAAAGAGCCCCAAAGACTACAAAGCTTTCATTAGGAAATTCTTCAAAAAAGGAAAAGGCTCATCTATTATTCAAAATGGGTATGGCTGCTCCATCCTTCCTCTACCATATGTCATGGTAGATTTTCATATCATGAGACATATGACATTAGCAGGTTTGCATACCATAGTTCACAGTTATCATTTTCTCATTCTCAATCACATTAGAAATGGTGAAAATTTGGATTTGTCTTCTTTTCCTTCTCTAAATGCGAGTATAGATGAGGGTGCTTCCTCTCCCCTGTATCAAGGCCTGATTTTTTCCCTTTACCAACATGAGTTTAATTATTCCCCTCAATGTAGCAAACTCCTTACTCTAAGAACCCTAGCGAAAAACCTAATTCCCTTTCTAGCTCAATTTGCATTGAGTTGATTGAGAGCAAGCCTCACTCCCTAGAAAGGCAAGTTGTCTCAAGTAAAAATGAAAGTAAAACCAATAAAAGCCTAATTGAAGACGAGTCCCTAGAAGTGGCATTGTTAAAGGTCATGCCTTATAAAAGAAAAGCACTAGCTTCAAGCAAGGACCCTCTGAAGTTAAGAAAATTGATAAACAAGCACCTAAAAGTAGGAGCATTATTATTGACTTGGAAGATCCTAGGTTGGGGAGAGATGAGGATGATAAGCAAAAATAGGAGAAATAGGACAGTAGCCTTGGAGGTCGTCGATCAGCCCACTTGCTTGAAAAAGATTCTAAGGGTAAAGTTATTCAAAAAGAGGAGAAAATTAGTAACATCATGCCAGAGGAAGAGTATGCCCCAAAAGATTAAATCTCTACTAAAAACTCTAAGGATGAAGATTACAGCACCAAGGAAGAAGACACTAAGGAATGTAGTTGTGACCTTGTTTTAAACAATGAGTTTAAGGGGTCGAATTAATGGAACATACACTACTACTCAGGAGTTCCCCCGAGATGATGATAATGACAGGGTGTCTAACTTGAAGGTTCAAATTGTTGATATGTAGATTAGATTGACATATCTTGAGACAAGGACATAAGAGCTCTAAAAAAGTAAGACGTGGTTGGGAAGGGCAAATAGCGCCCTCTATGTTATCATCAACAGCATGATGAGGAAGGCTACCATGGAGTTTGTGTTTGGCCAAAGCAAGTTGAGGAGGGAGATCAAGTAGCATGGAAAAGGACAACAAGAGATTGAGAACAACTCAGACCAATACTTAGACCAAGATGACTGGAAAGACCATCTCCAAAAGCTTTCAAGGAACTAGGGACTACTTAGTGGCCTCAAACAGTAGATATTGGTTTTGTTTGTCAGCCTAGCTAGCTATATGCCATTTTATTTTGATATGCTTATTTGTTCTGCTAAGACTTATAGGCCTCTATGCCTTTTAATCTAGTTTATTGTTATACTAGTTTAAACTACTATGATTATCTCTATTGGTTTAGTCTTTAATGATAAGTAAGAATCATGATTATGGTATAATTAGGACTTTAACTGATGTTGATATCATGTTTCTATTTTTCTTAGTGATAGTTGTGAATGTAGGTTTGGGGTTATTATGGATCTTACTGGCATGGCTAAGATGTTTTTGATTGTATCTTGGGCTACTATTTAGAGGGTTAGGTGTTTTGTGCTTGAGGTTGTGCTAAGGATGATTGGTGTTTCCTAATATGATTGTTGAGATGCCTTTGTGAGAGATTGAGCCCTTCCCCTGCTAATATAATAAAAAACACTTGAGTTTAGACATGTGTCCTAATTTTGACAATGATATTGAAGAGATGTCTAATGTTCATTGTGCTAGTCTCATTCGTAGTTTAATGTATGAAATGGTTTGTACTAGACCATATATAGCCCAAGCAACGGGAGTTCTAAGAAGGTTTATGTCTCAAAGGTGTTTAGGTACTTGTGAGTTACTTCTAATTACTATTTGGTTCATCATGGTACTCATGATGTGGAAAAGTCATTGGTCATACAAGGTTTTGTCGATGTTGTCTTGGATTGTTGATGGTCCACTAGTGGCTATGTTTTTACTTTGTTTGGCGGTACAATGAGTTGGATGAATAAAAGACAACCTATAGTTGCATTGTCCATTGTTGAAGCAGAATATATGGTTACTACACATGCCTCTAAGGAGGCAGTATGATTACAAAGACTTCATAATGGTATCGGTTTTGATTGCGGGACAATCAAGATCATATGTGACTATCATATGTTTGGCCAAAAATCTTATATATCATGCTTGTACTAAGCATGTTGATATTCGGTATCACTTTGTGCGAGAAATAGTTAAGAGTGATAAGGTCTTGATTGAAAAAGATGATAGTTTGGATAATGTTACAAATTCTCTTAAGAAGTCAATGACCACATATAAGTTTTCTTGGTGCAGGAAGGTCATGGACATTGATCATTGTACTTAATTTTATTTTTATGCGTCTCTATGGATGTAATCTACAATGTATGATGTATGGGATAATGTTAGGATTTAAGTGCCATCAACCTTGTAAATCCTTGAAATAATTGTTTTCTTGATACCATTTTTAATTTATTCACGAGGAATGAAATCGTTTAACCAACAATAGCAAAAGAGCTTATTCAAATATTAAGTCAGTTATTGTTTAGATTTAAGGAAAAGAACAAATTAGTGAAACATCCCCCTAAGAATATTCTAGTTTGAGGTGTTTAGAGACATGAAAGATGTTTTAAGTGTATGTACAATGATCATGACATATATTTTGTTACTGTAAGTACTTTTATGACATAATATTAGTATCTTGATCCACAAGTGCACGGATTGGTAAAATGTTTTAAGACAACTATAAAAGCATTTGTAAGCAACAATTTTGAGCTACATGCATGGTTCTAAGAAGTTAAGCGTGGAATTTTTCCAAGTGGTTTTGTTGCTTATTGTTTTATGATACCATAATTGTATTCACTTCCAAAAGCTCTATAAATTAGGGCCTTGAGCTAGAGGTATTCAATTTTTAGTAATCCCCGTAAACAAACAAAAACATTTCTAAAATTGAAATAACTTGAATCGTGATACATGTATTACTACGAGTCACCTAATAGTCCAATATGCAAGTTATACTATTAATAAACAAATGGAAATATGCAACTTATATAAAGCACACTTCTTCCCTTCCAAATACCCCAGATATATGATTTCCTCTACTTGCATTATAAAAAAAATCCTTAATTTGACCACAAATTTTAAAAAATCCTAATTCTTTAAGATAATTTTATCATATAACTTGTTATAAAATCAATTAAATTATTATGAGGTTTAAATGGCTCTCAATCATAACTAAAAAGTTAGTGTTTTAAAAATGTTATAATCAATCTAAAATATAATTTATTTACTCATTATTGAGATTTTAATTTATAAAACTGTTTAACTATTCATATAATAGCACAAGTCTCAAGCTGAGAAAATTCCAATTAAAATTGGAAGATTAAGCAACAGCCTTTTCATCAAAAATTCCATGAGATACAATTTCAACAATCTAGCATTCAAAACGACTTTATCTATAATAGACTTATTCAAAATCATTCAATTTTAACATTCAATTATAAGTCAATTGACAATATAACTATTTTATTATTAATAATATTAATTTAAATGAACATCAAATAAATATTGAAAAAATTCTAAGAAAATGTCTTATTCTTATTTTAAATATAAATTATTATTATATAAAACATATATAATGTGACTTTAATTATTAAAAATAAGTCTCTTACTCTAAGCAATTTCTTTGGTAGTGTCAAATCTTGTGAAACTATAACAGAAGCAATTATTATTTCCGTTGACCAAAAATACTAAATTATTCTTTATATTGAGCCTGAAATTAAAAAATGTTCTTGGTACAACTGACTCAAAACTCTGCTAATGCAGAGAAAGTTCACGAGTGTTCGATCATCAAATTTTCAAATCCATATATTTAAAGACAACGATACCTAAATTAGATATGACATGCACTTCAATTTATAATTTTGAAACTCGGTGACATTATGATGTACTACATAACCAAAATCTTTGGTTTACTTCCAAATGGAATTTTATGTCAGTGTTCACCATATATATTTTGATGGTTTAAATAGAATTTCAGAATTTTACGTAGTACCGTCTAGTGGTGTAAGTGTGTGTATATATATATATGTCAGTGTTCACCATATATATTTTAATGATTTAAATAGATTTCAGAATTTTACGTAGTACTGTCTAGTCGTCTAGTGGTGTATATATATATATATATATATATTGATATTGATAGTGTCTGGATTTGACTTTCAAAGAGAATTTTAAAATTCTACATAATACCGTGTAGTGTCAGTGTTCACGTGTTCACTATGTATATTTGAGGGTTTCTGGATTTGACATTCAAATAGAATTTCACTTTACATAGTACTATCTAGTGTCTTTCGATGATTTGATGGTTTCTGATTTTGACTGTCGGGTCAATTTTTTATCAAAAAGAATTAATGAGCAATATTTTCGCTGGGATGGGACCCTATGTTAAGGGTAAACTGCAAAACCGAACTTTCTTATGTTTCGGTGATGAGGTGGGCGGCACTCTGTTTATAGCTTAGATTGCACAACCCAAACTTCATTATTAAAATGCCACTCTTTAAAAATATGCATGCCCGAACTATATGGAATTTTGTGCTTGTAAACTACAAGACTCAATGGGTTTCCGTACAAAGCTTCAGCTCCCACACAAATGTTTTTATTAGCCTTTGAGTTGTAAGAAGTGTATCCATCTTATTTGTCTTCCATGTGATATGATTTTTTAGTAATCTGGCAATGATAAAGTCATTTTAATATTCACGTCTCTCTCGCCGAGGGCTGTAAGCACCATTTACAATTATATAATATTTGGACCTTTGTGCTTCAATTTATTACATGTTTCAATCAATTGCGCATCAGTTTTCCAGTAACCCAGTTTGGTTTTATCCCAGCTGATCATGATCTTTAATCCAATGCTATTTAAGAAGGATTTCATGGTTATGTTCGTTTCATTCAACATTGATTCACCACTAATAAAACGTTCGAGTCCATAAATTGGTTTAAGGTTTGAAGGTTTGTGCAGGCATAGGCATTTGCATGCTGTGGTAATTGTTATCTAATTCTTAAGTGCACATTCCAGCGTAATTGAGTGTACCAAGAAATTTCAATATTGGTTTTTAAAGATCATATTTAAGATGTCCAATTTCTGATTTGTTTGTTGTATACAGCAAAAGGTTTACCGCAGAAATGGCAACTAAGAAAAATTAAAAGACTCTTGATCCAAAACAAGACGAGAAATGTAGCCATTAATATAATCTAGAGGTCTCTAATACATAGAATCCAACCTCTTGAACTAACCATAAGCTTAAGCCCCAAGTGACCTTCGCTGATTTAACACATTAGACCTAACAGCTCAATAATATGTACATACTGACTTGCCCGCTTATCTTCAATTGTCTGAAATGTTAAAAAACAATCACCATATAAAACAGGTTTCCGTTGAGTTGCACAACAAAATATAACATGGAATATTCGACAGAGTTACTGGCAAGGCCTGGAACACAACCTTCCGTGGGTAACAAAGTAATTGTTGAAGATTGCAAAAGCGCAAAATTTTGAAATATGTGAATCACTCAAGCCTGTCTTGCTGTGATTAGTTTGAAGGCAAATACATTATGCTTGTGAAATGATTAAGTGCATCTTGGATCCTCTTATGTAGCAACTGTTCAATTTGCATCCAAATCCCACTTGAGCACGATTCTTCATAATTGTAGGAATGTGTACATTGGCAATAGCTGCGCAGGTTCCCATATATTTGGTAGTTACATTCTGCTTGAATTACATGCAAAGTATAGAGGAAATTAATAACAATAGTCTGCTTAGGGGAAAAAACATGTTTTTTTGTTACAACTGTATGTATATTACCCTCAGGAACTAAACCACTTCGTCATATATCTTCTTGTTCATGTGTCAGATTTGGATCTCAAAAGTGTTAAAATCGAAAATCGGAAAAACGAGTAGTTCCGTCTAGTATTTATACAGAATTTAACACGAACACGCACGGGACAACAGTAGTCTATATGTCCATTGTTTTAACATGAACCAGTTGTTTAGAGGAGCATGTCTCAGTTTTGTCAAGTGATTTCGATGGAAAATCAAAATATATATGATTGCATTACAATTTGTCCCTTTTTATAATATAAATTATTGCATATTTTAGAATAATCCAGGAATCAATAAACAGAGTTGTAATGATGATCTCAAGGACAGGTTATATTTAAAAATGGATAGGGGTGATGGCAATGATGCTTGAAGTAAATGTCTCGTGCAGATAGAAAGACAATTGTTGAAGTATGCTTAAGAGATTTGTTTTGATGCTTGATAGCTACACAAATTGATAATCATACTCTGGCTACAGCAGTTGAATGGTTCATTATCAACAAAAAAAGATCGCTACTTCTGCAACAAATCTTATTTATGCATAAATCGTAACTTATTAAAGCAACAACCATTATCTCTATATGTTTTCACTTGAACAAACAAGAATTATTTTCATTACATTCCTAAAATGCAGAATTTCAATAAGTGCGTGATACAAATAAGACATCATATAGGAGCTTGAAGAATCTAACCCGCTTACTTCCCAATTTAGGATTCAAAGAGCATGAACCAAATCAGTCCAATTAATCATGACATTTTAAAGTGTGTAACCAGATATAAACCAATGATCATATATGACAAAAATTCAATCTCACTAGTGCTGATATTAAATGCTACTAGAACTCTTCTAGAAGCCCTGCAGATCAGGCAGGATGACATAAAATAGATTCTAAAGCTGCTATTGGCTCATAATGGTTCCGGCCGGCATCAAGATGTAATAAATCCTTATATGATAATGACTACTGACTATTGTGGTGATGTCCGCTTTTGGCTCGGGATTGATTTCTTATGAATGAGAACTCCGATCATGAGAGCCTACGTGAAAAACACATTAGCAGTCTCCATTTGGAGACTATGACTAGTCTATTAGGCACAACTTAATTATCTGCTGGAGCTAGTTCCCGGGGTTGATGACAGCTCCAAGATTATTTTTTACATCTAGAGGAATCTCAATATAATGTAAATACTTTAAACTGGGTGACAAGGTGTAGTAAATAGATGCCCCGCTTTAGTTACTAAAAGCAAGTGCTTGTGGTAGAGTATGCAATGTAGAGTTATATTATAAGCTTTCCAAGTTTTTCTTGATTTCAAAGCTGTATTTTCTGTTTCAATGGGAGAATTTGTGAACTCAACATACGTGGAAACTCAGACAAGTTCATAATTTTCCAGCTACGTAAACATCGTTTCTTCATTAATTTGCAACTGAAACATGTCTTCATGCTTCAGTACAAAGATAATTGATGATCCTAAACACAGCAATGTGCAAGGGAAAATTGCTACGTGTCTTTTTATAAATGGACTATTTCTCTGTAAGAAAATATAAAACATTTATTCTTTTCGAGAGCTGCCAAAACTAAGATGAATGATGCACTCTTGACTACAAAGATCCCTTGAAAAACAACGGAAAAAAAAACTTGCAAGCAGCTTTACCCCAGCAATGGTCCCTGTTAACAACATTATTTTAGAGTTTCCTAGCTGTGGTGGGGCAGCACATTTGCGGGTATCTAAATGACAACACCTCTATTAACTGCTGTCAATAAATGTTAATATATTTTCTTGTATGTCAACAGTTCAAACCCATGCATACAAAAAAAAGGAGGGATGGTAGCGAAGAGATCAACAAAACATGCATTCATGGTCATTTGTTTGCATTGATGAGCCTCCCATGCATGATTGCAATATGTATGGAGTTATTATAGTTACAGGACTCAGCGAGTCCCGAGCCAAGTCAGGCTTGCCAAGGCAAAGTGACCTGGCAAGCTGACTCAGCCAAGTCCTCGCCGAGTCCTGCAAGACTCACCGAGTCCTAGGACTCAGTGGACTTGCCGAGTCCCGTGGCCTGGACTCAGACGCGTCCAGCCATGTCCAAAAAGTAAAAAATAAAAAAAATTAATTGTTTTTAAGATTTTTCTTGGTAACATGTTGTCATACCTGGTCATTTTTTCAGTTTCGAGGCAGGAGGATTTATACAATTATACAAATATAACATTTAAGTATAAGTGGCATGTATTTATTTCTTATACTTTAAGTTATATTTGTATAAATACATTCTAGGATGTTTGAGATAGGTTTCAACTTCATAGAAGTTAAAATGCAGATTCTATATTTTGAGGGTTTTCAAAAAAATTCTAGACTTAGCCAAATTTCAGGATTCAACATGCCTTCAGCGGTGTTATCTCCCACAAATTACAATCTGTCGTGGCTTTTGAGGGCAAATTGAAGTTGGAACAAGGATTTTCTAATGATTCTAAGACCTAAAAAGGTCATTCCATCATTTGCAAAGACTTAGAAGAGAGGAAACAAGCTTGGGAGAAGAATATAAGGGTTTTAGAAAATAGATTAGCAAATCGATTGGCTAGAGCACGAGGAGACCTAGTGGAGGACCCTGAGGCTGAGAGTGAGGGGTCTGAGGATGATGATGATTATGAGAAGGATGAGGATGATGAGGATGCCACTGAGGTTGAGCCTCAGACACAGGGACAGAAGATGGCTGCAAAATATTTCATGACCTATCTTAGGCGTACACGTAGGAAGACATAGGGCCTTAGTCTTCTAGGCTCTAGCTTTTATTTTGATATATGTTTTGAACTTTTCATTCCATGGATTTCATATTCCATGAATATTGTAGACTTTTGACAATGACACTATTTATATTTCAGATTTCTAATGTGTTATTTAGTAACTAGTTTAACAGTTAACTTATTTCCTTCAGAAATTCGCATTTATACTTACGTGATCAATGTAAAAATGTTTATGTGTGCAACGTAGCTTCTATTAATCTCAATTATTGTGTCTTTGATGTTAATTGACTGAATGATGCATGAAAAAAGTTTTAAATCCTTAAAAATCTTTGAATTTCTTGGGTTTTTCAATTTGCCAAATCCGGACACCGAGCCCGAATCCAGCTTGCCGAGTCCGAGGCGAGTCCGAGTCTTGTAACTATAGAACTTATTACATTTGTGCATTTGTAGTTCAAAATTATTGTGTAATGTACGCTATACATTATATATGAAAATATCAGTACTCTTAATACATTATTATGTGCTATATATACGTATCTCTGACAATAACTTGAAAATATGCTAGTCCAACTGACTAACCTACACTTACCAACCTAAATACTATCAAAATGAGCATTGGGTTAACTGATAGTGACGATTAAATGAATCAAACAATATTTATAAAATATAATATAACACAGCTCACCAGCTTCCCAATGTGGTACCAGTATCTCGTGGGGGAAATGTATTTCAAAGCGATTTCATAATAGATACTTATCTATGACAAATACTCGCATTGAGTACTTAAAAGGATGCATAAAATAACAACATAAATAATCAAAAAATTGACCAGTGTTACTCTGAGTTTCTGGAACGGGGACATGGGGATCTCGGAACACAATTTTAGGGGACAGCAAAAAAAAACTCCAGATTTTTAGGGATCGTGACACGACAGCCATTAAAATATTTTAAATAAAATAAAAGCAGCTCAAATTTGAAAAAATAAACTGAATATTCTCAATTTATAATAATAATCCTTCTTTTACCTTTTTCACGTTTCAGCATTTTTCCCTTAAATATTTACCTTTTCAAATTTTTATGCACCAAATGAAGCATACAATTCAGCCCTGAAAAAATAGGGACAATGACGCAGACTCGGGAATGCTTTCTGAGGAAGACTGAGAATAACAAAAAACAATAACTTCCATTTCCAGTAAAGCCCTAGAAAGTTCTAGTTACGTAAGTCCAATCTGTTTATCAAATTAAATTTTGAAAGTGGCAATCTAGGACCAACTGGTAGTGGTGAAGTTTCTTGGAATTCCATGGGCCAACAATTTTTTATCTGTACAATAGATGCGAGTTCTGACAATAATAACTTTGCTCAGGCCATAGATATGGTCAAAGGATTCAAATTAATAAGATGGGCGGTTTCTAAATTCCACTGTATTCACAAACATGCAAAGGGTGCTTGGCCAAAAATATCACCAGATTTCTAAATCAGGTATGGTATTCTATATATTCCAAGGCGGTAATTAAAGCAAGGACTTAGCAACGAATATATGAACTAAGATTACAAGGCCACCAGAATTCTAATTAACATTTGGGATTCTATATGGCTTAGCTAGTTCCTTGTCTAACAAGGTTCCTATAAGAATAACATTTATTAAAAACCTGCAAAGCCCAGACAAGAAACCCAAATATATTATGGTTTTGAATTGTGATATCAACAACAAAAGAACACACTAAACTCTAAACAAAAAGATGTCAAGACGCATGTAGAGATCCTCTTCACATAATCTGCAATACTTATCTTACCAAAAAACAAGGCACTGTAAAGAGTCCTGGACCAAGTATAGACTCAAAGGGCAGAGCTGATGTATTCATTATAACTAATCATTTCTAAAGCATCTAACAGGAAAACAAATTACTCTTCTTGAGAAGCATCAGATGATGTTCACCTATTCATAGCACAAACTAAGCTCTTACCTCACTATGTCACATTATGAAATACACTAGGACCTAATCATTCACAACTTTACGAAAAGACATTTCCAAGCATCCCTATGGGTTTTTTCAAGGAAATAACTTCTAAAACACTAACATATCATGTCTTTGTTCTGAAAAATCTTCGCTAACATGCCCACTTGTTTATCATTTATTAAACCCACCCCAAAATGAGAATTCAAAAAGATCTAGAATATATTAGACTCTCTCTACCTAATTGATTAGCAACTCTTATCAAAAAAATACTGTGCCACGGCAAACATGCAACAGGGGTTTCAAGTATAAAAGAGAATGTGGGATAAGAGAGAAAAAAGTTTCAAAACTATTTGTACCTTATATTTTGCATTATGTTTGATCAAACAATAATTAGTGATTATTGTTGATCCCCTCCCTTAGATTGCTGTTGAATCTGTTGAAGAAGAGCAGCTGCCAATTGCAATGTTGCTTGCAACCGCTTTTGTGGATCTGTTTCTGTCTCTTCTCTACCATCATTCTGTTTTTGATTGTCAGGTACTAGGGATTCTACTATTCGAACATCACTCAAATTCCCTGTGCGAGGTAGCATACCTTGTTGAGATGTTTGTTGCTGTGCCTGCTGACCATAACTGAATTGAGATGATGGCAAGGGCAAAGGCACATTTGGCTGTATATGAAAGTTTGTCTGTGGAACGGAACAGAAATTTGGAGCTGTTTGAGGTGTTGGAGGTGGTGGTTTCTGTTGATTTTCCTGAAGAGATTGTGTAACAGAGAGCTGTGCAGATTGTGATTGTTGACCTAAAAGGTTAGCAAGCTGAGCTAGATGTCCAGATTGTAATGAAATGTCACCCGGTACAGGAGGCATGGGGCGGCGCAAATGCTGATTTTGATCACTTGGACCAGCTATAGTGGGATTATTTGCAACTCCCACAGACTGTTGCTCAGGATTTGGTGCTAGAGTGAAGCTTGGTTGCTGCTGCACTGTAACACCTTGTTGAGTAGATGAAAACCCAGGCTGTGATGGCATAATGAAACTGGAAGAGTCAGATGCATATGTTACCTCTCTTGAATTTGGAACATGTGATCGGTCTTGATTCAGAGTAGACCAAGGTGAGGCAGGAACTTGACTTTGGGGTGAAAAGTTATGATGCATGTTATCATTTACAACAGTTGCATTCATATTAACTTCAAAAGAGCTAGAGGATGGAGAAGTCCCAGACCCGTGAGCCTGGTAAACGACTGGAACTGCTGTAGGTGGAAGTGATTGAACTGGGGAAAACGATGTATTAGGGGCCTGATAATGTTCTGTATAGAAATTTGCATTGCCATGGCCTGCATATTGTTGTGGAGGTAATGGAGATGGTGGCTTTGAATGAGTACTATCTTCATGCATTGGGATCCCATTCGGAACTGAGGGTCTATGTAGGAAAGGATGTGGCTGGGCATTCACCAATTCAGAAGATGGATGGTGAGGAAGACCATGGCCTGAGTTTGGCTGATCAAATTTCAAAATGACTCCAGAGATGCTCACTTTCCCTGGCACTTTAAGAACTTGCTCAGAAAACTGGGATGGTGGAACCAAGAACAAGGTAGTCCCTTCACCCAGTTTTGTAACAGCAGCACGTTGCTTCTCCTCTAGATAATGCATGAACTCATTGTAAGGAACAATATCTGGATCACTTTCTGGAACAAAGAAAACAACTCCCACACTCCCTGCCTTATTAAAATGGGTGGCAAGCATGTCCAAACCAGTTCTAGCAGTGCAATTTAAAAATTCAGGCCTGCAATGATATATATTTCCAAAGGACGTGATTAAATGCATTGTATTGACAAAAGAAAAGGCAACAAATATAAATACAAAACACACTACAGCTAAGAAAAAAGACAGGTTACAAAAAAGCCTATTGAGAATGTATGGCAAGATACCCCATATGTACCCAAAGCATTTCATTTTAACCTAAAACTTGTATCTCTACAACTTCAAATTTTTCAGGAAGAGAATTAACTTCAAAAGTTAAACTGGAGATTTCCTTCAAAAGAAAAAAGCTAGTTAAACTGGTTTAGGAAAGCCCCAACCAGTCCTACAAGGATGGAAAATGGTGTTTCTAGGCTTCCAAGTTAATGGTTCAGTCTTTCTTTTTGCACAAATAGTCAACCAAAACTTACGTTTATTTGAGAGAGATGAGATCATGTTTTTATGTCTTCGCTAATTTGCTTCTGAAAATTTCTGCAATGGTTCATTATTGGCATAAAAATCTTGTCTAACTACAGATAGTGAGCTTCCTATGTCGAACAGTGTACTAAAATCAAATTTTCATCTTTCATATACCTAGCTTGTTTAGCATGCATGTTCAATGTTCTTATTGTTAAAGTTAAAAGTTCTTAAAACTATATGCCCTCAAACTTACAAAAAAAAATTCCTTTGCATCTCCTCACAGATCAAATCATTAAAATGTGCGCTATAGCCTGGTGTCCCTGCATTCTGTCAACTTTTTGATATGCAACATCGACTCCAGTTTCCTTGTCCTCCATTTCTATATCAAATGGTCAGTATAATGCTAGAATGGCCTTAGGGTCACTGATTCACCATTAGAATATCTGGTCCAAGATCCAACCCAGAACAGTGGATTCTCACAAAGAAGATATGTAAAGAGCGTAGCCATACGACTCTCAGACTCCAAGGCTTCTTCTGAACCCCTCAGCTCCTATACAAGTAGCTTGGCGTGGAAGGCTTTTATGCTATCCATAATTCTAAGAGGTTCCACATTTTTCTCGTACAGGGCAAACTTACAACATACTATATAGTATTTTATGAGCATTTGCAAGTTGCATAAAGGAAGTTCCTTTCAAGTTCTAACAGAGCTACATCGCAAACAGGCTGTCATCTGTTAGTGTGCATGTCACATTCCTTTTCACCATTTTCATTTGATTTATCAGTTTTGGTCTCTCATTTTAGAGTTCTGAGTTTTGAATTTCAGCTATTAAAGGTTTTGAAAGCAGTCAAAAACCTACCAGATGATGACTTTTCTTTTCTTGGTCTTATCTATATATAACCTCCATTCTATGGTAACATGTTACCACTGCCCCTGCATCCCCAAATTACATAACACAAAAATAAAATAAAATAAAATAACTTTACAGAAGAGAGATGACAACAGGACACAAGGATGGAGCAAATATGTGCCCCTTCCCAACCCTCCACTGTAGGAACCTGAGATATTTTTGTGAAGAAGGAGATTGTCACCTATAGGACTGCCAACCAGGGTACTGGGCTTAAACAGAACCTTATTTTTTAAGTCACAAAAATAACAAAACATATCTTTTAAATTGTTAGAAAACATAAATTTGCATTTTAAAGAACCACTCAAGTTCTACAAGCTTTCTTTTTGTAATAGCTTACAAGGTTCTGAAACTTCAATCTATAATTATTTCCTGGGAAGAGGCAATATAAAAACAAGAAAAATAAAAAATACATTTAAAATAACTGCCTGCCAAAAGCTGATGGGTAATGGGCTATTCCCTGAGTATGTGTTCCCATACCCCTCTTGTCTATTTGTCTAAGGTGTCTATTCTACACACCCATTTCCTTGACTTACTACAATCTAAGAATGCGGCAATTTTCAGAGTGATCTCTCCAGTCCTCAAAATTGCTTACACAAAAAAGTCCTTAAAATTTCTGATTTTTAATTGTTCGGTTTTTATGTATGTGCAATGAAATGTGTATTTATTATTATTCGTACATTTATAAGTTCTACAAGAAGGAACCATATACTTGACGCACAAGAATTATGGACCCCCACCCCAAAAGTTTCTGTAAGAGCTATTTTTGATGGGGGGACCAAAAGAAATCCAAGTAAAGCAGATGGAGGCATTGTACTGTGTGATAGCAATAATGAATTGTCATACAGGGGATCTTTATACTTTGGTGCTAAGATGAACAATGAAACTGGGTGGGAAGCACTATTGGCTGGGCTGGGACCAGGGTTATCTTTTAATTACAATCATGTGACATTGGAAGGAGACTCCTTGGTAGCAGTTAATGATTTGATTAAAAGTCATAACATTAATTGGAGATTTATTTGTTTTATGGAAGAGGTGGAAGGCCTAACAAGACATTTCATGGATCTTCATTTTAAACACTGTGAGATAAGGGTGAATGCAGCTATAGAATTTCTCACAAATCAGGGTGTGGCTCAAGATCCCCTAACATCAACATTTAGTTGTATCACTTCTATATGGCCTGTTTAGGCAATTATATAAGTAGCCACCCTCCTTGGTTTTATATCTTCCTTTGTTTATTGGGTTAGCCTTTCACTGGCTTCATCCCATATCTTGTGTTGTTTTCTCAGTGGAAAGTGGCAATTGTCATCATGGAGAGTATTTGTTTTAAATAGCTTGGCGCTTTCCATATTCGACTGACAATAAAAATAGGTGGCAATGAACAACGGTTTTGAAGTCTGATTTATTCCTCTTCTTATAGGCATAATACATGTGTTTGTCACAACATAGCTCCAACATTTGGTGCTTTTGGGTTACATTGTTGTAAAGGGAATTCTAAGGCTTTTCTTTTCTTTGCAAGGATGGATAGTAAAATAAGTGATGAAAAGGTGAAAGACTAATAACTTTCATAATGTGGCATTGAATTGGCTCCATCATATTTTTATGCTATGATAATGATGCAGCTTCAGAGTTTGTGTATCAAGTGCTCAAAGATGCGGGGAGTAAGCATGGTTATATAGACCGAAGGCAATCCTACACAAGGAATTCATAGCTAATCTAGTGATGTATGTTTCAGATGTGGAGCCTCAGTTGTGTCTTTTAAAGAAGGTTCTTGCCAATGCAATTTGGGTGTTTCAAATGTGGAGCTTCAGTTGTGTATTTTAAAGAAGGTTCTTGCCAATGCAATTTGGGGATGTGTATTAATTTGGGGATTGCAAATTGATATAAGCGAGAAGAATTGAATACTCTAAGAAGTTAGGTGGGTGTGGCTCCAAGCTTTCTGTTGTGACATGAGCAAGGTGTTGGCTCCTTTACAAACTATTCATCATAATCAGGTTGCAAAATTGGACAATGTTTTTACAATGCTTATATTTTGTGGCTTTTCGCTACACATGGCTAGGTTTCGTAAGGATATGGTGTTGGGATTGTGTTTCCTGCCTCTACTGTTGCACATAAGATCCCTCATACAAGGTAGTTTGTTGGTCCAACAATGTGGGTTAAAGACTACGTAATTAATCACGAGGATGTTGTAGATTGTGATAAATGGTATAATTTCAAGGTGGTAGTCATAGTTTGCAAACTTTGTAAGTATTCTCCAAGTTTGTGAGTACTCTCTTTTTTTTTTGCTGGGCAAGTTTTCACAAATTTTACTCACAATTTTATAGACAAAAAAATGTGGGTAAAAATGTCAACGCAGGTGAAATGCTGGTCAAAATGCATTTTTCACACGTTTTTCCTATAAAACCATGCATTTTCTCTTTCAAGCGAAACTCAAAATCGCTTGCTTGAATTAATGAAATCAATGGGTACATATAACAATTTACAAGAGCTTCAAACTAAAGCAAAATTTTTCTAAAAATAGAAAACTAAAATAAAATAATAAATAAAACACCTAAATGACCATTAAGTGAAGAATCTAAAAAACAAGCTATAAAAGAAAGATTCTAAGATACTAAAATATTCCAATACCGTCCCTTAATGGTCATTCTATCAACTACACCAAGTTGCCCCCTAAACTTGACAAACTTTTCCGAACTGACAGACTTGGTGAGGATATTTGCAATCTAGTCCTCAGTGGGAACATAACGCATCACTAATCCATCTTCGACAAGCTTGTAGATGAAATGATAATGAAGGTCAACTTGCTTGGTCCGTTCATGAAGGAATGGATTTTTGGCAAGTTTCAGGACCCCGTGTTGTCACAAAACAAGGAAGTAGGTTTTGCTTGTGACATGTGCATGTAAGCAAGCATCCTTTGAAGTCAAACTATCTCACAAGCTGCCTTAACAATTCCCTGATATTTTGCTTCAGTCGAGGAAAGAGCTACTGCCTGCTACTTCTTGCTGGTCCATGTGACTACACCTATGCCCAAACTGAAAATATACCCAAACTAGACTTTCAGTCATCAACACAACCTGCCCAATCTGAGTCTTTAAAACCAACGAGCCTAGGATCTCTACTTCTAATGTATAGAATGCCAAAATCAGGTCAGGTCTAGTGGCGGTGAGATAGATGAGGCTGCCCACGAGTTGCCTAAATGTTGATCCATCCACCACCAATGAATCTAATTTGGTTGATAGTTTCAGCCCTTTCTCCATTTGGTTGATCCATCCACCACCAAGACAATAATGGAGAAGTCCCAAATATGTCATATCAAAGTCTGACACATTCTATTTGACCTACTTGACCAAATGTGTTGCACTACCAATAATGATTGGATCATCAACATAGGTGACAGGAATAAGAATCTCACCAGTGGCATCCTTGACATACAAATTAGGATCATAAGGACTCCACTGAAACTCTTGATCAATCAAATACTTATTCGTCTTGATAGAGTGCTTTTAACAATTTGCAAACCTGGTGTTCTTTACCAGCAACCTAGAAACCTAGAGGTGTGTCATGTAGACCTCTTCCTACAAATCACCATTGAGGAAAGCACTCTTTACATCCAAATTGAGCTAAAAGAGAAAGAACAAGCCAAATGGTGCTCATTTTGGCTATGGGAGCAAATGTCTCCTCATAGTTGATGCCCTCCTTCTGTGGAAACCCTTTAGCTACTAACCAAGCCTTGTACTTATCAAGAGTTCCATCAACCTTATACTTGACTTTATACACCCATTTGCAGCCAATGGGCTTCTTCCCTAGTGGAAGATCTGACAACACCTAAGTGTTGTTTTCCAAGGGACTCCGATATTTAGCTGACATAGCTTTTCCTGCTCTAATATACCTTTGGCCCATGAATATGTTTGAGGCTCATAACTACTTTGAATGTTTGTCATAAGAGCAAAGTTGACTGTGGTACGTAGCTTGCTCTTATTCCTAGCTAATCTACCCTCAATAAGTTCATCATCATGAAGATTGCTAATGGTCTCGGCCCACCACATAGGTCGGAGAGTAGAAGAACCAACATCCACTACAGGAGGAATAGCATCACCTGGGATCTCTAGATGTGGATTCTAAATGTCTCGAGGAAAGGCGAGTGGCACAATGTCATTTGAATCCCTCCCATCAACTGAACTGAATGGAAGTTGAATATACAAATCTGTAGCCTTTGTAGGCCGATCCTCAAGGCTCAAAACAAGAGAAGAGAAAAACGATCCTCTCTCTTCATCAAACACCACATCTTGATTGAATATGAGACGATCAGTATCAACCATAGTTACAAGACTCGAACTCGCCTTGGACTCGACAAGCTAGATTTGGGCTTGGACTCGATGTCTGAACTCGGCAAGGACTCGAGAAATTGAAAAACCCAACAAATTCAAAGATTTTTAATGATTTAAAACTTTTTTCACACATCATTCAATCAATTAACATCAAAGACACAATAATTGAGATAAATAGAAGCTACTTTGCACACATACACAAGTTTACATTGATCACATAAGTATAAATGTGAATTTCTAAAGGAAATAAGTTAACTCTTAAACTAGCATGGATTTGAAGACTCAAGCTGAAGAAGCCAAATGCATTGAAGATGTTTTGAAAATTCAGCTAAAAGTGAAAATCTTGGAATGTGAGAAGCTTGACTTGGAAATTGTTACCCTAAGAAAGGAGGTAGAAAAGACTAAAGAGAAGCAGCCAGATAGTAAAAATTTGCTATTTGCAAATATCAATTTCCTTATTACTAATACAACGATTATAAATGATGGAAATGATCTTTGGATCACAATGTCTATTCCTATATCCAAATGTCTTGAACAATAAGATCATATATAATACTAAATAACCTTATTCAAATTTTTTTTGATCTAGATGGCTTCAATATGGATGGCTAAAGAAATGTATTATATCAATCAAGAATGAGTTGCTATGTCTGGTATCCTCTTAGCGATTCTAATCTCAAGTAGATGATGTCTGCGGATGTTATGATTTGTATCTTGTCTAAATGAGATTTGTATCTTGTCTAAATATTATTTTTGGAATGTGCAATGAGATTATACTATGCTAAGAGCATCTGCCATCCCTTAAAATATATATAAGAGTTTATTGTTGCTGGTCGATTTGAAGTAATCACTTGTCTGATATTAAACTTGTAATGGCAATTTAACACAAAAAAATGATTAAAAACAATAAAAAATTGTTAATTTTTTGTTTTTTGCATTGGTTGGCCATGGCAGAGTCCTACTGACAAGACTCGTCGAGTCAACAGAGTCCTGGAAGGACTCAGAAGGACTCAGCCAAGTCAGCTTGCAAAGCCCAAAAGACTACAATCAACCAATAAACCTTATGATTATCATTGTACCCTGTGACTATCAATTTATGAGTCTTCAAATCCAATTTGGTGCTCTTGGCATCTGGAATCCAAAATAAGTAGTAGAGCCAAAAACCTTCAGAAGATTGATTTTGGGCTTCAATCCAGAGCAAGCTTCCTCTGGGGTCATCTTCTTAACGGCTTGTGTGGGAGACCGATTCAGAAGATAAACTATAGTATAGACTAGTTTCGCCCAAAACTTCTTTGAAACATTTCTATGCTTCAACATAGATTGAGCCATCTCAGTGACTGTACGGTTCTTGCGCTCAACAACACTGTTCTAGTATGGGGTGCAAGGTGTGGTAAGTTGATGCTTAATGTCATGTGATGCACAGAAGTTGGAGAAATCAAATGAACAAAATCTCCCATGATTGTCGGATCGAAGAGTGAATATGACAGCCTAACTCTTTTCCCACTAAGGCCTTAAACTTCTAAAACATGCTAAACACCTCCAATTTATGCTAAAGAAAATACACCCACATTTTTCTATTGAAATCATCTACAAATAAAGAAAATACCTACATCCAATGACTAATGGAATGTTCATGGGTTCACATATATTTGCATGAAGCAACTGCAAGATCTTGGATGCCCTCCAAGCGTCACCTGATAAGCTCTACAAACTCCATGATTTGGTGTCTGAATCTTAGGTAATCCAGCAACTAGATACTCTCAAGCCAATTGAGAGAGTGAATATTTAGGTGTCCATACCGTTAATGTTGAAGATTGTTGATGGAAGTACTTCTAGTTGTCATGGCTTGCTCCTAAGAATCACCTATACCAATGAGTCTATAAAAACCATGATTCTTAAAACCAACTGCAACTATAGTACAAGACTATTATAGGTCAACAATGTTGCACTTGTGCGAATTGAAGATAACATCTGGTTGTGGAGAGTGAAGCATAATCTAACTAACTAACAACAGATTAAGCTTCATGCTTGGGATAAAGTATACATTGACAAACATCAAATCTCTCCCACCAAGTGAAATCTGAACGTTGCCCTTTTCAACAGCACTATCTAAAAGATGTGAACTCTATGACCCAATCCTGTCAATGTGTAAAATGGCAAGAGGCACCAAAGTCAATGTACCACACAGATGATTTCTCGTGAGCGAATGGGCATGTGGCCATGAACGCATAGAAGGCAAACTCCTAATTAGAATGTGTACTAGTTTCGACCTTCTATTGAGACCCTCCCTATGTAGATTGTGTTGTTGCCAACCATTTCTTGCAATCTATCTTCATGTGATCAAACTTGTAACAATAATTGCATTGAACACTTTATTCTTTGAAGATGTTGGAGGTTTACCTGTGCTTTAAACTGGGAGGACTTAAGTTTAACTTTGTTCTTGTTCGAGGCTTTGGCTGTAAAGGCCACCGGTTTTGTGAAGATGAACTAGCATTGCTTCCAAATTGTTGCAGAGATCAGGAAACTTCACATCAACACTCGTAGAAGTGATATTGAGCATCTCAATGAAATGATTGTAGAATCAGGGCAGGCTTTTCTCTGTGATCACTATCATATCTTCTTCCTCCATCTTACAGCCAATAGCCTCCAACTGGTCATGAATGTCCTTAATCTTCGTAAGATGTGCCTGAAGAGAAATCTTCTCATCCATCATGATAGCAAACAACATATTATTATCACATGAACATCCTTCAAGAGTTCCCATATCTTTTTAGTTGTTTTCCCAAAAGGCACATAAGGGAGCTGATCATCTATGACAGAAAGTTTGATAAGCATCACGACTTCCCAATTACGCTCATCAAATTTGTCTTAATCTACTCCAACTTGTGTAGGACGTGTTTTGTACGTAGTAAAATCTTGTCAAGGCACTAATATTCAAATATCGTCATCATGCGCAATTTCTAGTTGTAGTTGCACCTATTGAAGGATTACCGTCCAACATAATGTTCGTAAAAGATGCCATCACAAATACTGAGGGCGTTGGTCAACCATGAAAAGGCGTGAAAATTGAGGCTAAAGAAGCTACTCCATTGGCACACATTCCAAGACAAAATTGTTGTAAAAACTCTAGGGCAAATTAGGTTTTCTCAATCAAACCCTAGCCACAAGAACCTAGAAACCATAGGTCTAACAAAAATGCCAGTAAAAACCCACAAAAATTGCAGAGAAACAAGGGTTTTTTAAAAACCCTAGATGCAAAAAAATGGCACTTGAAAATGTAGATAAAATCATGACTTGCAGATCTAAGAACAGGATAAAAAATCACATCAATTGTTGGGTTGTTGCAAGTTCAAAAAACCTCGACAATAAAGATCATGCATGGGTTTAAAAATGCAAAAAAATTGCATCAAACAAAATAGAATAAAAACAATGCCCGAAAGTCCAAAAAACCTTCACCAAAGCAGAAAACTTGAAAAACAAAATTGCAGGCTAAAAAACTACAAAAACGAAGGCTAACAATAACCAAAGGCATTGCGAAACACAAAAAGGGGTCGTGAAAGGATCAAACGACATGATTTTAAGAAAACCCTAGGCGGGCGTCGCTGTGAAACAAATAAAAATAGCGTGAAAAACAAGTTATCTAGGCACACAACATAAGTACTAAATGTTTGCATGAACACCAAAACCAAGCAAAGGAAGAAAAAACAGATGTGGGTTTTTGTTCTAGACACCACAAAAACCCTTGATTTTTCCTTCTAGACTCGCAATTTTTACTAGGAAAAAATCCGGCCCAGATAAATTCTGCTCTATACCATGAAACTTGAAATTGCTTGCTAGAATTAATGAAATCAACAAGGACATAGAGCAATTTACAAGAGCTTCAAGCTAAAGCTAAAGTCTTCTAAAAATAGAAGTCCAAAATAAAATAATAAATAAAACACCTAAATGATCATTAACAGAAGAATCTAAAAAAATAGCTAAAAATAGCAAAAGATTCTAAGATACTAAAACATTCTAGTATCTAGATGTGAATTTTTACTTCAATACATGTTATAATTGAATTTTACAAACAAAAAAAAAGTTTCTTAAGAGATTTTAATTTTTGGTACTTTCTAAGTTGTCGAGTTTTCGCAAAGTTGAAATTTTGGCTTGCTGAGTACTCTACAAGTTTGAGTCTATGAATTGTGGCAGTAGTTACTTTCCAGGTGTTTTTCCTTGTAGCAACTCTTTTTGACTCGAGAGCCTTTTGTTTGTTACTAGTTTTGATTTTCTTTATGTTTTTTTTTTGTGAGCTACTTGTTAGTTGCAGCCTCAATTAAAAAAAATGTAAATTATAAATTTTTATATTACGTATGATCTATCCCCTATTCAAGGATTTTAAAGTTTGAACATGTTAAGATCAAAAGTAAAGACGTCTTGTCCCCCTCCCACCCCATGGGGTATATAAAGTTCAATTTTTTACAAAGCTTCTTGTGATTATATAGCAAGATCTAAAAGACTGCTAACCAGTCACAAACCACAATGGGATTGCAGCCACCTTGCAGAAACTAATTGAGGGCTTGAACAATGAGACTTAAGCCTTTAAGACAACTCGCGCCATCCAAATGTGAAACCTTTGAGAAACAAAGAAAACCATATTGGAAGGGGACTCGTACTTATTAACATGCTAAAATAGAGAAGGTGCTATAATTGATAGATTGACAACATATTACATTAAGCCTGGGTGAAGTTGAATAGATGCAAAGATGTAGTCATTCAAAATCGCTATAGAGAGATGAAAATATAACTCCTCCAAAAAATATCACCATTGGCTGGCCATGGTGTAATCACCCTTGGCAACCAATTAAATACTAGGATAGGGGCCTTCTACACTCTTACCAATCAAAATAACACATAATATACTTGTTATATAACCCAATTAATGGGATATCCAATGTATAAAGAAATCATCTAATTTGTAAATAGAAACCACCCCAAGAAGGTTTCATTAAACTTAATTTTGATGGAGCTGCATTAGAATGGAGGTGGTTATTTTCTCTCGATCAAGCTCCTTCAAAAATGTTACTTCTTCCTTAGCACTAAGACAAACATCAGATGCATTAGCACTCCTTGAAGGGGTTAAATTAGCCAAATCTCTAAACGTAGGTGACGCAGTTCAAGGATGGTGGATCCAATTAAGGACAGTCCAACCTTGCAACCAACTACCAACATAGCGGAATAACACAACAAGATATGCTCAAAATCAAATTTTCATTAACATGCCCGGTTGTAAGGCCTTCCAAGTTAGGGCCAATTACAATCAAAAACAGTTCTGCAAGATCAACAAGATCCAATCCAACTCCAGCTAGTCCAACCCTGAAACAAATCAAAAACTGATGGAAACCCTAAGGCAAATCTGAACTTGAGCTTGCAAGCCTCCAAGCAATCTCCTTGTCTCCAAGCATGCAAACCACTAGCTCTGCTATTACAAACTATCAAAAATCAATCTGATCTTCAAGATCACGCAAGATTCAAATCTAGCTTCTATCTTCCTAATTTGATCATCTCCTAAACAACTACCCAAACACTCCTTAAATACTAATCTTTAGCCACAAGTCAGCGGGATGACATAATTAACTCCTACAAACAAATATTAAATGCAATACAAGTCGGCTCTCAAATAGCCTTACAATTATTTAATTCTCCATGTTGACCTTTAGATCTACATAGTAGAATGCAACAACAGCTACCAACAATAAATGCACCAAGTCAGCCAACCAAACCCTCAAGAACTCCAGTCGGTAAACCAGAACTACCGAGCGCCAGAGAAACAACCGACCACACCAAGCAACACCAAGCACCAATTCCACCAAGCACAAGAAGTTCCACCGAATTCCTTCAGCAATCGAGCTTCCTTCACTAACCGAGACCATCGGTTAAAGCTGCAACCGAGCACCGCAAAACCAAAACAACACACCTCCATGCAGATTCACCGAGTACCCTAGAATGCCCCTGCATCAGACACCCCAGGTTCGAAAAGATGTTCTCATATGCTGGAAGAACATCTTCCGAGATTCAACACATAAACATAAACTCCAAACTGGTTCTTCACATACAAGTCCTCCAACTTTTTAGTTTGCATACTCTTCCACTTCAATTTCCTCTATCTCTTCAAGTCTTTCCTAGATAGCACACAGGTTTGTTCTCCAAACTAATCATCATTCCTCTCAGGATCCACCAACTCAACTTGGCTACCAATACTCTTTCTCCTCCTACCGAGTGTTGTATCCAGCAAAGGCATCAGGGAAAACTTCATGTCATCCTTCTCAACAATAAACACATTCTTGACACAATCATACATAACTCTGCAATCATATTGCCAAGGTCTACCGAGCAATATATGACAACTATTCATCTCCACAATATCACATAACACAAGATCCTTATCCTGGCCAATCTGAACATCAACAAAGCATTGTTCTCTTATACTTCCAGAGCATGATCATTTTGCAACCAGCCAATCCTCTAAGGATGTGGATGTCTCATTCTACTCAAACCAAGTTTCTGAACCATGTCCTCGGCAACAAGGTTATCAGTTCTACCACTGTCAACAATTACATCACAAAGTTCACCTCCATACTTGCACAGAGTTCTGAACAAATTACTCCTCTGACAAGGTTCCTCCTTTGTACCGAGCAATGTTCGTCGAACCAGCAAGTTCTCAAATTCGGGTTCATTCTGAATGTTCTCATTCACCGCAGCAGTTCGTCGGTCACCAAGCTTCTTCTGTGTACACTCAAAAGAACCATGTCCTTCTTCACCACAGTTATAACAAGTACCCTTAAAGATAACTCTACCTGTCTTCTTCAATTCCACAAGTTTCTGTTCATCTTCTACAATCGGTTTATCCTTCACTGAGTGATCAATCTTTTCCTTCCCTCGGGAATTACTATGTTGTCTCCTTTTCAACTTATCTTCTGCCTTCAAAGCATACTAATAAGCATCTTCAACAGAATCAAACTTCAACATACCAAGCTCATCCTGAATATTGAATCTCAAATCATTCACATATCGAGCTACCTTTTCCTTACCAAGTTCTCTGTGTCCAGACCGAATAGTTAGTTTGTAGAAGTCCTCAATGTAAGCTTCAACAGTCAAATCTTTTTGTTTCAAATTCTGCAACTTCTTAAACAAGTCAAGCTCATAGTCAGCAAGTATGAACTTAGCTTTCAATTTAGTCACCATCAACCTCCACCGATTGATCTTCATTTCACCTTCATCTTCTCTTTCTCTTTGTAATTCTTTGCAACAAAGAGCAGCATGTCCTTTCAACTTAGTTTGTGCCAATCTCACTTGAAGAGGATCTTCAATTTCTTCAAGCTCAAAGAGGTCTTCTAATTCACCAATCCAATCAATCAAATTCTCGGGTTTCAAAGTACCAAAGAAAGTAGAAACTTCCATTCGGTAACTATTACTTAACCGAGCTCCAGATCTATGCAACCGACCAATTCTATCTTCACCAGATCTGTCTCTCTGGACATCACCACTAGATCCAGTAGCTTCAAAGTCTTCAGCAGCTTCCTCATAACCATCCTCAGTACCAACATTCTGAGGTACACCAGTCATAGCCCTCATGATCTCAGCAATCATGTCGTTCTTCATCAGCTCCATCTCAGATCTGAAATCTGATATCACCTTCTCTGTAATCTTCGATTCCACAGCATCACAGAGATCTACAATCGCTCTAGGGTCCAATCTTCTCGGAGGCATGCTTAAAGATAAGAAAACCCAAAGCAACAAAACCCTACACCAACCACCTTGTGACAACCTCCAAGTTGTATGCAAGTTAGATGAGCCTGCCACCTTGCATGAACAACCAAGTCAAGATTCCACAAGTTCAGTGCCACGAATCTGCAACTTAGATCATACGATCTCTTCGCCAACAAGGTCAACTTCGCAAGATCAACCTTCGCTCAAGAACAACCTTCGCTTTGATACCACCTAACGCAGTTCAAGGATGGTGTATCCAATTAAGGACAATCCAACCTTGCAGCCAACTACCAACACAGCAGAATAACACAACAAGATATGCTCAAAATCAAATTTTCATTAACATGTCCGGTTGTAAGGCCTTCCGGGTTAGGGCCAATTACAATCAGAAACAGTTCTACAAGATCAACAAGATCCAATCCAACTCCAACTAGTCCAACTCTGAAACAAATCAAAAATTGATGGAAACCCTAAGGCAGATCTAAACTTGAGCTCGCAAGCCTCCAAGCAATCTCCTTGTCTCCAAGCATGCAAACCACTAGCTCTGCTATTACAAACTATCAAAAATCAATTTGATCTTCAAGATCACGCAGGATCCAGATCTAGCTTCTATCTTCCTAATTTGATCATCTCCTAAACAACTACTCAAACACTCCTTAAATACTAATCTTCAGCCACATGTCGGTTGGATGACATAATTAACTCCTACAAACAAATATTAAATGCAATACAAATCGGCTCTCAAATAGCCTTATAATTATTTAATTCTCCATGTCGGCCTCTAGATCTACATAGAAGAATGCAACAACAGCCACCAACAATAAATGCACCAAGTCGGCCAAACAAACCCTCAAGAACTCCAGTCGGTAAACCACAACTACCGAGTGCCACAGAAACAACCAACCATGCCAAGCAACACCGAGCAACATAGGCATTACCAAGCACCAGTTCCACCGAGCACAAGAAGTTCCACCGAGTTCCTTCAGCGACTGAGCTTTCCTTCAATAACTAAGACCATCGGTTAAAGCTGCAACCGAGCACCACAAAACCAAAATAACACGCCTCCATGCAGTCACTAGGTACCCTAGAATGCCCCTGCATCAGTAGGCTTTTGTAGTTAGGTGTTGCCTATAGAATATTTTGAGGCATTGGAAATTGAGAATCATCAACGACAAAATACAGTTGATAGTTGGCAACATTGAAGTCATAAGTGTTTGATCTAGGTGAGTGGAAGATAGAGGACCTTCTATATGCCAAGGCTTTGCATTGATGTTCACCTCCCCTTACTAATTTCCACTCTCCAACATAGTGATTTATGGGTTAGGTGTTCTAATTTTCCAATTGTTGTTTGGCTCCCATTTATCATTCATGTTACAACTTAAATGCAAATCCTAGCTCTTTCACGCATGCTTATTCAAGGTGTAATTAAATTTAGTGTAAATCGTTTGACAATCCTTTGTCAAGATTTTTGTGATACTTTCCTTATTGTTTCTCTACAAGCTTCATAAGGCAAGTTCATGTTAGTGCATCAAGACAAAAAGAGGCAAGAGAAGTCATGAATCTATTTATTGTGGGGTAGTTTCCAAGTTTTAGTACAAGCTCACCTTTCAGATTTGAGACCTTAAATCTTTCGGCTTTGTCAAAGATATTCTCACTAAAGATATCTTTGCCAAAAAGTGCCAAGGTCTAAATAGCTGAAGATTTTGCTACCAAGCTTAAAGCTATTGATAAGGGAATGTATTTTATATGCCCTTGCCTTGTCTATTAAGGTGTTGTCTATAGAAAGCTAAGCGGGATGACGGAAGATTTGGTTCATTGTAGATAATCTCAAAGTCATTGTAAGGGATGGCACCTTGACAATCTCAAACGTTTGTACCCTTTCATCCTCAACATGTGGTGTACTCTAGGCTGCTAAGAAGTTTGTAGAACCGGGTGTAATTTAACAAAAATGGTAATACTGTAGTTAGTTTGATATATAGTTAATTAGTTAGGTAGGTGGGTATCAAGGATCTATCTTTTTGTATATGACTAATAAGCTTGTGTTTCTATCCAGGTTATTTTGGCATCTATCAGATTTTACCCTATACGTAGTTATTTTTATCTAAGGGTTTGTGCCTTTGTAGAAACCACAATTAAATAATTAAAAATATAAATTTATAAAGAACTTAGAAAACATTATTAATTAATATTAGTTTAATAACTATGTATTTTATATTAATTATATCAAAATATTTACATTGTATTGTTTATCATACTATGTATTAACAATATTAAAATTATCATACATGTTAACAAAAATTATAATTCCACAATCACTACCAAATTACTTCTAATTTTCACTTCTACTAATACTATGCACAATTTGCAAGCAGATACAAATAAAAACTTGTATATACTAAAGGAGCTTACAGGAATACTTGTTTTGATATACATTATCTTCCATTTTCTTCTAGCATTTTAACTAAAGATTTACGCCATTTTTCTTCATGGGACCCTTTAACCAAGACATGATGTCTCCTCTCCTATGGTGGGGGTGGACCCCTTTGTCCTTAGGATGCTTCTCTAATCCTCAAGAGAAGCAATTGACGTCTTTCAAAGATTTTTTGTGTTCTATATAGAATGCCCAATTTGGATCACATCCAATCCACACAGTATAGAGCTTCTCTTTTGAGATGGAATCAAGATTTTAAGGGTTTTTCTAGGGTAAAAAATTGCCAACCTCCATCTTTAGAGTTGGAGCTATCCTTGAGAAAATGTTGACTATGTAATTTGAGGAAGAAATGACCAAGTGATTGGTATAAGCAAGCTGCCCTAATTTACAAACTCCAAAATTTATGGCCAAAAAAGAACAAGCTTTTTATTTGTCATCCTATTATTTGAAAATCCCCTTCTAGTTGAAAACTCAGTTTTTAAATATATTTATTATTTAGTAATAGTTTTTATTAGTTTAATAAACAAATACAATTATAAAATAAAAACACATAACTATAGTACTCTCCCTCTCTCTCTAGTTAATATACAATATTTAATATTTATATAGCAGACATGTATATTTGTGTCAGCATCCCCGTATTGTCTGTAAATTTTGAAACATAATCACCATCCCCAAAACACAGCCCTGCATTCCACAATTCCAAAATCTAGTGGGCCAAAGTATATAAACATATATTAAATAAACAGTGCACTAGCAATTCTTCTGAAAGTTCACTTTATCTACCACAGATTTTGGCAAAGGAATATTTTGTAAGGTTGCATCTTCATATCTTATTGCCATCCTAATGCATATAGGAAATACTTAAAACCTTGAAATCCACTACAATGACAAACCTATGAACTTGATATTTAGAGCCATAAGTGATACGGTAAATATGTATTTGCCGCCAATATCAACTCACTTTACTCAGCCTTAAGAAATAGAAGACTAGCAAAAATAAACATTTCACTTTTGTTGTAAGCATATTCTAGCTTCATTATGCTCTTATGCAAATATTCTGGACACAATATAGAATGAAATCCTTGCCAACATGGTGAAAGAAATCAATTTTGCCACTTTCACAAGCTTTTATTACCGCCTTAAATATCCAATAATGATAAATAAATTTAGGGAGATTGCACATTCTATTTAATTAATAAGACAATCTCTTTTAATAGATATATATAACTACACATACCATCAGTAGAATTATCAATAGCATACAACCACCTATTGGTTAAAAAACTGGCTCAAAGAAAAATAAAACTTGAATAAGGAATTTTGAAAAACGAAGGCCATATAATTCAAAGGAGGCCATTGCTGCACAAAAATAACGACACATCAAGAAGTCCTTCAATTCACAGCTGCTTCGCTTTTAACTTTTCTGGCTCTTTAAGGATGCATAAAATATCTTATATATGGGCATGTGCCTCTTCATTTAATTATCCATTTCAATGCTACATAATTTGCATCATATTTTCTATAGCTTGGAACAGATATGACAAAATGAATGCATCAAATCAAAGACAAGAAACTTACAAAGTGACATCAAGAACTTTTCCCACTGGAAAGCAACGGGCTCGACAAACTGGGGTTCCTCCTTTAGCAATTGTGCCCTGCCACTTCCACTCCTCATTCAATGGTCCATGATGTGTCTCTGAAACTGATCCATCCCACTTACCAGAGTCTAGAGGAGGAGGAATGGTAGATACAATCCCAGATTCAAAATTATTCGGCACATTCCAAGGCCCATCCAACTGTTGGGATGGTCTGTTTGGATGCCTTGTATTTTCAGAAATAAGATTGTCACTGCAATGGCTAGCCCCAACATCAATGTCGGAGCCTACAGAAAATCTAGAAAACTTGAAGGATTCAGACCCTGGATTCATTGCACCAGTTCTTGGGGAGCAAAAATGCTGCATATCTCGATCTTGCTCAGAAAATGGCAGATCAGATGAATCACTTCTAGACACTGGTGCAAACCTTGGCCGTTTAACATCCCGGCTTGACACATCATCACTAGATGAGTCCCACATATCCTCATAATAAGGACCACCACCGCGAGATTTATCCAGGCCATTGATGCGCCAAAACGAACTCCTTTCGACGCGAGGACTATTCATGGGAAGATCTGATACTTCCTTTGCAACTCCCATCTCAGAACCTATCCTTGTTGCTCTTATGTCGTCATACGCACTACCAATCTTGGACACTGCAGACATTGCCCTTACTGAATTAGCGCGGCTAATAAGATTGGCATTAGAACTGGAGAGCATTCGATCAGTATTAGAACCAAAACTTGCGCTTGGAAGGCACAATCCCCCTGAAGTCATACCCTGATGCCTTTCCTCTCTAACATTCTCCACAGCTTTTGAACCAACACCAGAATTGGAAATTGCTTTATGAGAGAAAGGCAAGCTGCCATTTGTTAAGTTCCTACCATGTTCTACAGGACCTACTTCACTTTTTGAAAAACAGATGTTTACTCGTGGATTGTTGAATAATTTCCCTTGAAGAGCTTCTTTTGCTCTACAAGCAGCAACCACACTTCTAAACTGCACAAAGGCATAAGTGCGACCAGGAAATGTAGTAACATGTTCAATCTCACCAAAAGGAGAAAAAACTCTTCTTAAGCTTATTTCGTCCACTTTCATGTATGCTGGAAAACCTATCCACAATACTTCACTTGGTTCTGCATTCTTATCTCCTTTATGTTTCTCAGAAAAAGAAGCTTCAGAATTAGGACCCAAAACTCTTGAATCTCTGGTACCTGAGAGGCCTGCCATATCAGAAAGGCGTCTCTCATCTCGAAATCTTGTAAGATCATCTGCATGCTGAATTGACGATGGATGACTATCCTGCAATTAGGAAAAACTTTGTCAGACAATCAAATCGTGCCTCTATATTTAAACTATAGCACAAATGAAATTGTCTATGGATTAGCTGGGGCGGGATATGACAAGAAATTAATAAAAATGTGATAAAATCCTAGTTACCATAATAAACCCAAAGATGGTCAGAACTAAATTAGGATTATTTATTATTACATTATCTCAAGTATTATTGCATTCATAAAAGTCAGCTTGAAAAAGGCATCAATGAAGCTATTTGAAATGGCAACACTGCATTGAATTACTCAGATTTTTATATACTTTTACCATAAAATGAACAAACCATAGCAACAATCTGCTAAATATTATCTACAAGAATTCAGTCAAACATAGTAACAGCTGAAATCATCAACCCATGATGAAAGGATCTTTTAACGTGCATTGTTAAGAGTTCAATAAAATATATGTACGTTTTCAGGGTAAATAATACAAAACTAAACACAACTTCATGAAAAACACTGATTTACTCAAGGTTAAGACCTAGGAATCTACTCTTATATTTCTTAGTACAAAACATTTCAGGAAAATTTTATCTGTATAATATACTTTCAAGTAACCTCTCCAAGATCCCATCAGATGTTGTCATTTCAACATCATTCATGTAAACTCCTTTACATGGTTCTAAAATTGTAACATATAATGAACATGTAACAAACACAGCTTAAGCTCAATATCCTGCTCTTACATGTATATGTACTAGTCCAAATAGAATCAGTCTAAATTTTGATATTTATTCTCTCCACCAGCTCATTATACGGAAAATTCAAAATAGAAATTAGCACCATCTAATACATAGGAATTAAGCTATGACCAAACCCCAATTCCTATGTTCCAGCTTAATTTCGTCTTAGCCTTTCCATTCTCATGTAATAGCATAACTTATGCTTCAAAAAATTCAATACAACAAAATTTAAATATCACTTACAATCTTAAGCACATCTGGATGCCAGAATTACCTTAACTGCACCTGATCTCATTATTAATAACAATCTGGATATATCAGAAACACAAGATTCTACCAGCCGTCACGTCCCAAGAAACAGATATAACAATGAGCTGACCATCCAAACTAGAATATAAATATTAAACATTACGAGAGTTGCACAGCTTTTTCCCCATACAAATGCAGGTCCAATAGGAGATGGTATACAGATGGACATTCATGCTTTATTTAATGTATTTTTGCATGGTACAAATTGTAAGAAAATGTTTAGGCTTCTCTTGTATACAAAGAACTTTATAACTATCTAAGAGCTGCACAACCAAGAGTCTAGACTATAGTGCAGTTCTTCATTGAACACTTCCATCAAAAACTTCCCTTCACATTCTCAAGTTCACCTTGCAAGAAAATTCTAGCAATTAAAATATGTTAGAATCAAAAGGAAGTATAAGATTACAAGGAAACTTCAACTTTAATATGCAGTGATGAGCATTCCTTCTCATTCCCAAACAAATAAGAGCTACACAACTTAGACTACAGTGCAATTCCACATTGAACACATTCGACAAAAACTGATCGGTGATTTACAGTAGACTGCAATAGCTTATGGAATGAACTCTCATTTAATTCTTGTAGATCATCAGATTCTCTTACCGTCTATAATGGAATTGCTAGTTGTGGTATAAATTAGTGGAAACGGAAATGAAAAAGTTGAATGTCAACTTCCCTTCGCATTCTAAAGTTCATCTTGGGAGAAAAGCGTAGCTATTATAGCATGTTAGAATCAAGCAGACCCGTTAGATCACCAGGAAATTTCAACTTTAAAACATGCTAGTCAGCTTTGCCAATTTCTTTTACTTGTTCCTAAACTTGTTGCAATATGTAATACTAGGAACAACTTCTAGCATGGTAACACTTGATAGAGCGAATGTCTTCTGGTGATACCAGATCTACACTACTCAAGATAGAGGAATTTGATAATGCAACAGGGGAGTTGTTCGAAAGTCAAATTTGCAAAGCCACTCACGCATAATTGTAGCCAGGTTGAAAAATATGTTAAGTGCAAAATTTGATTTTATAATCTAGCCTTAAAGTTGGAAATGAGATTGATTTTTTTTTCTTTTCCTTATTTCAGATAGATAGTGGCAAATGTTTGGGCCTACAACCCCAAGCCTTCAGAAAATTGCCATCTGCATATTGAGCCAGCCATGCAGCACTTTGAGTTGTGAGTGCAATTGGAGCATGTTCGAGCGCATTCACTTGAAAAAGCGCAATAGACTATCTGTGGAGAAATTGAAATTTGAATGATCTAATATTTGTTCATTACAACCTTTGTCTTAGAACAAGACAGATTTTGGACAATGACTTCAGCCCGATCACGCTAGAGGTCAATCCAGAATCCAAGTGGGTTACTAAGTCTACCTATCCTGTCTTTACTAATAAGGACCTTGAGTGGATTATGAGGCGGATAGAGAGGTTGAGGCTATGGCCATGTCAGAGGAGGATAGAGCACAATCAGACTTAGACACAGGCACAACAAATGTTAGTCAGAGTGGCGCCTCGCAGGCACAGACTATGGTTGTTCAATGATCCAAGACCTACCTTAGACTATGGCTGATGTTGTAGGAGGGATGTGGGCTCGTCTAAGGCTTGAGGCTGAGCCAAAGCCATAGACTTGTTTTTGCTTTCACATATGTTTGGAACATTTGAATTTTGATGTGTCATGGATTTCATATTCCATGAGTTTTATATGTATTTGACAATATTTATAATTTTATATATCTAAGTTGGCTATTCCCTTCGGTTACAATTTGTATTTGTACTTATGTGATCAATGTATGTTTATGTATGTGATCAAATTAGCTTCTATTTGATGATGTTATTGTGTCTTTAAGCTTTATTCAATAATGGATGCAAGAAACAAGTTTTAAATCCTTAAAAATCTCTAAATTTCAAGGGTTTTTTCGCTTTGCTGAGTTTTGTTGAGTCACGAGTCACAAGTCGAGTCGGCCTTGCCGCCCTGGGAACTTTGGCATAAACATTTACAAAAATATCTAGAGTTTTCTGCATTTATAATTATTTAAAAGTTGGGAGATAAATATAGCAACAATGACAATTCTTGCAAAAGATATTTTATTGCAACTTCAAAAGTCTAGATTGTAAGGAATATGAATTTCTAGAAAATCCTTTACCTAAAATAACAAGAGTAGCTATCTGTCTCAATTAAAACAAACATTTCCTCTCAGTTATTCAGAAATCTCTCGGATCTCTATAATATGCCTAAATCAATAACAGGAAATTCTGTTAACAAAGCATCCTAGATCCCTATTAACTCCCAGAGCACATAAATACCATTGACCAGTCAAAAAATAATAATTTTGCAACAAAATCTGTGCTTATTTGACATAATCTACTGAATGCCCAAGCTGAAATCTAATTATAATAGAATTACCAGAAGCAATTATTTTCTGTTCATTGTGAAAATGCAATCCAATCCTAAAATATTCTCAACCACAAGGTGTGTGTTACCTATCTATGATCTTTTCAAAGCAGTCAATGATCATCTCACTCCAGCCTTCTTGTATCTAAAACACAGTGTTCCACAGGGATGCATCTCTGCAGATTTCTATTAAGTTCCAAAAGTCCCAGGGGCTTGGTGCCTTTGAGGGGATGTCCCCTTTCTCAAAACTGAGCAAGCCACTCCATTTGGTACAACAATTTTTTTTTTTAAAGAATAATGCCAAAATCCCTAAAACGTTATAGTGGAAGGACTATCATTGCAAATTCAGCACACTGTATTTCTTTACAAAAATTTCAGCTGTATTTCTTTATAAAAATTGCTGTCCGTGAAACTATGTCTCCTTGTGATGGAAGCTCAGAGAAACACTGCTGATACCAAATAAACATATATCATAACACTGTTCTTACAGAGCGAACACCTTTCCTTGGGTGATCATAATTGGGTTTTCTTTTTATTATACGCTGAAATTAACAACACGATGAAATGGACTTGATTTCTATTATGAGCTGTAGAAATTCTTTAGTGGACTAATTATGAGCATGTGATTCTAAAACTAGCTCTCAACTTCAATAACTTTGTTATTTTTGTAAAGAAGTCAATGTACTCCTTTCTCCACCCAAATTGTTTCCTATGCCAAAGAACCAAATACGAAATATCACAAGGTAAATATGGGAACCAATTTCTTTCACTAACTTGCTGTACTAAACTGTATACATTAGATATTTACTCCATTAGATTGAAATATAAATACTTATAGAAGAACCTGTGTATAATTTGATATAAACAGTTTTTTCCACATACTTCTGTCATTAATTTTGCCAATATGGAAATCGCTTTATAAGGAAAAGAAACTGGAATCTTAATTAAAAAAAAAACATTTTTCTAAAATTTGGTTTTATGATTCTCATGTAAAAATTGTCAGTAACATATGCAATTTTTTGACTAACTTCATCACGCTGTTGTAACATGCAAATCTTTCCCCACTATAATAACTAAATCTTTCCTTCTTAGTATATCTTTTCCCGCTATCATAGCCATTCTGTACTAAACTGTGTGCATTAGATTGGGAGTGACCTTTCTAGAAAAACCTGTGTATAAATTAAAATAAGCAGTTTTTCCACAGATTTTTCCTGTCCTCAATTTTGCCAATATGGAAGTCACTTTAAGGAAAACAAACTGGAATCTTTATTGAAAAATGCATTTTTCTAAAATTTTGTTATTTGGTTCTCCTGTGTAAATTGGTAGTAACATATGCTTTTGCTTTATTCCATTTAATATATATATCACAAAATTCAGATACAATCTATTGCAATAATAATTAGCCATTGCAAAATAGTTGAAACTCATCAACTATTGGTTGACATGTTGCCCAATAACTTGATCTGTCCAGTTTCTTGTGTTGTTAATAAATCGTTTGTTATCGCCTAAGCATACAGTATCAAGATAAACCACTGAACAAATCTTTTGCAGCCAAAATTCTTTATAACAGAAAGCTTTTGCAAAAAGAGAGGTAATTTTAAAAGAAGTAATACTTTTTCTATTGTCAAATTGTCAAATTATTTACAGTCAGTATTAAAGAAATTGAGTTAGAGCATTAGTGGAGTACTGCCAGATATGCCAAATACCATAGAAAGACCAAACGATTGATTATGAGTGGTAAGTTACAGTAATCAACTAAAATACAGCTAAAAGATTTTCATATCTTTCAAATTTAACATTTTTTTTCAACAAACATTATGAGGGTCGTGAATTAGCTGTAGAAGAGAACAAAGCAAGCTAATGTGTCGTGTCAAACTCTTAACACACATAGATAAATTAGTTACAACAACCAGTTTGGCATGTAATACAGTGTTGTTAGTGTCACAAGTCCTGCATGTTTGTTGAGTGTTCGAGTGTTTTAACTTTTATGAGCCTTCCTTAACAATGTAAGAGAAAAGGGATGCATAACCATGCATATTATGATATGATATCACTCTGGCAAATGACTGTTATGTATTTTCTGACAAATTTTATCTTATTTTAACTTTTAGGGACCCCAAATTTCATCAGAGTTGCAGTTACTGCTTATTGCTGCTACCATTGTTGCTGAAGAGGCCAATTTCTGCTATATTGCTCCTCAGCGGGTGATTGTGAGAAATAGTGACAGATACCAATCCTTTAAATACATGAACATGCTTTAGTTTAAAGCAATGACAGGTCATCCCTATTCCTGCTAAAATGTAGACTGGCCCTATTTTATTTTGCAGCTTACTGAGGACTCAAATTTGAATCTAACCCCTGTTTTAGGCGCCTAGATCTGATATTGCTGGTTACTATCATTAGCATTAAAGGCCTATAAGTATTACCATGTCCCAATCAAGCCTCAATGGACCTCTAAATTTATCAACAGGCCAAATAAAAGATATAGTAAGCCAAAAAATTAAATTAAATCAAAATTACACCAATGAGAGATAAAGTTTCACAAACTCATACTATTCACAATTTAGATAACACCTGTCAACACAAAAAATAACGTTACCTACATGTCTATATTTTAGACTGTCTTCCCATTAAGCAATGACATTGTTGGCTTGGCCAGAATGGAAGATTATATTCCTATGAAGGCAAAAGATGCTAGTGAATTAACCATGGAAGTCAACAATATACTTCATAGCAGACCAAAATCATGGAGCTAAAAATAATAGATATGCACAAGTTCTCAAAAGTCAATTTTGAAAAACCTGAAACTGCATACTGTCACAACTCTGTAAGGCTTGATAATAAACAAGGAACGATAGCATGGAAGGATCCCCTTTATTCAGCTGTAAAAGCTTGATTGGCAAAAAGGATCTTCATATAACGGAAAATCTGACATAAACTAAGTTGATAGTAAATATCAACTGGATGACATTAACAATCTATAGTTGATGATATCAATCGAATTGATGATAGTAACAGTATATTTGATGATATAGACTCACTTCCTCTTAGAAGAACATCTGGTTTTAGTTAAATATGGATAATCTAGATTGTCCAATTCATAAAGGATCATAGTCATCATATATATACATCACTAAAGATGCTAGTGAATTAACGATGGAAGTCAACAACATACTTCATAGCGGACCAAATTCATGGAGCAAAAAATAATAGATATGCATAAGTTCTCAAAAGTCAATTTTGAAAAACCTAGAACTGCATAATGTCGCAACTCTGTAAGGCTTGATAATAAACAAGGAATGATATCATGGAAGGATCCCCTTTATTCAGCTGTAAAAGCTTGATTGGCAAAAAGGATCTTCATGGAACGGAAAGTCTGACATAAACTAAGTTGATAATAACTATCAACTGGATGATATTAACAATCTATAGTTGATGATATCAACCGAATTCATGATAATAACAGTATATTTGATGATAAAGACTGACTTCCTCTTAGAAGTACATCTGGTTTTAGTTAAATATGGACAATATAAATTGTCCAATTCATAAAGGATCACTCATAAACATCACTTGTGCCAAGAAAGGTCATATCAAAAGTTGCATAGTCTTTTTCCGAAGTCGAGGAGCCAAGAGTAAACATACAAATACTATAATAATTAAAATTTTCCGGATCACATTAAAAGTTGAGATCTAAATTTGCAACCGAATGCAAAAGCTTGACTTTACAGAATAAAAGCTACAACTGCTTATAATTTTTCTTTGCCATCTGAGTGCTGATATGCATTTATCGTCAAGATATAGCACAAATATACCTGCAATACTTTTTAGAATAAAGATATAAGTATTAATGGAGGCAAAAAAAACCTCCAGATATAAGGCTCTTAAAGCATAAACTTGTGTAGAAAGCTACACAGATTATGATTCCTACTGAATTTGGTAAAAAATTTAGTTCCAAGTTATGGAAAATTTGAAGTTTTTGTAAATATACAATTGTAAAACATTAAAACACCTGTCCACAAATCTTTACCTTAAAATTTGATGCAATGAGAAATATTAATTTTGAAAAAATGGGCCATGGAGAAAATGTTGTGTTTAAAAATCTGCTAAAAAGGACATAGAATTTTCATATTTGTGGCACAATGTCATGTCATTGCAGCATTCAGCAGAAATTCTATAATCTATGTGGCTTAAGAAACAAAAAATTATTTGAAAGATATTCAGTATTAATAGATTACATATATTGAGTCACGACAAAGAGTTCTATTGGTCTATTAGTCGAGATGTTACCTGTAATGTTACATCCTTTCATGAACTTTTCATATAACTGTTTTAACTACTTAATTGGAGATGAGATAATAATACTGAAATATGTTTATTATGTATATTGATGAATATTGCTGCATACTGATGAATATTGATGAATTATGCTAGTAATAATTGTTTATCATTATGATACCATAGGGGTGTCTCACTACCTTGTGTCAAGTGGATGCAAGAGGATGGATCACCCTTGAAGAAGGGAGGGAGAGTATCATCAGGGAGAGGGGATGCAGCTGTAGTGAAAGGTTGAAGATGTCATCTAAGCCTGGGACCTAGAGATAAGTAACTTTTGGCCGTATGGTAACCTAGAGTCATAGGAACAAGTAGTGATCATAAGTTGCCAGTCATCCAAACCTAGAGTCATAGGGACAAGTAATGATCATAAGTTGCCAGTCATCCAATAGGTTTGATAGAAGTGACCCTTCTCTTGTTTTATCCCATTAATTAAAAATCTAAGTAAACACCTTGAAGAGAATTTATAATGTTAATTGAATAATAACTCGAATCAGGAGTAATTAAGTACTCAACCAATTTAATTACCATTGTCTTAACTTAAATTAATATATTCATGAGAATACTTATGCATTGATGTGAAGAGCACAATATCTATACATATATGCTTACGCATTTCAAATTAACGAGATTAAATGCATTAATAGCTGCATAAACATATATATCTACATTTACGTATAGTCTATGCAGCTGCAGCTCATGTATTACGCTTTTGCATATTTATATATTTGTATATATATGCGAAATCAAGTTGACAGTTTAATAAAAGTATGATTAAATAATCAAATCCATACTATACGGCTTAAAGTCAAATTTCCTAATCAATATTGGAAGCCAAATTTCCTAATTGATATTGAAGGTAGTAGTGGTCGTAACTCCATCTTGCCACCTCATCGCTCCTTGGTGAAAATTATTAAGTAACGGTGATGAAGTAGAACTTCTTCCTAGGGGCTTGGCCTCATCGGTTGCGTTCACGTTTTCCAGTTTCTTGCACTAAGAACAGGGTTTCTGCATATTGTGAATTCATACTTCAAGATCATCATGCAAGACGTTATCGATTCAACCAGGAGTTATCTCGGTAAAGGTGGATCATTCCTTCTATATGTAGAGCCCAATTGAGCAACTATCGGAAGACTGGATGCAAGGGCAAATGAATGTTTTTTTTAAGAGCACAAGCAGTCGTCAGTTCCAAAAGACAATCCTCCAGTTAAAAGGAGTGGATGTTGTTCTCTCAATGAGGTTGCTCTCTCAAGATGCTATGATCTTTTTTTAAGTTTCTCGAACCAAGTACAGTTCATAAGCTACAACATCCACTCCTTTTAACTGGAGGATTGTCTTTTGGAACCGAGCACTGCTTGTGCTCTAAAAAAAACATCCATTTGCCTTGCATCCACTCCTCCCAAAGTTGCTCAATTGGGCTCTACATATAGAAGGAATCATCGTGGAACGTTTTTCTTCGACTCTCTTAGCTCTCACTACCTCTCCATTATGACCTTATGCATTTAGAGTCATTTATAGTCTACTAGAGTATTGAAATACTTCTGAATTCTTGTGGAAACCAGCATCTACAAGATACAACAATCCTCGGTGATCTTCTTTACATTCGAGTCCTTATGAAAACAGTTGATTCTGCTATACAGTTATATACAAGCTCATATTGATTCTCTAATTAGTTATTAGTTATATTCATGTTCATGTGAGGGCAATTAGGGCAATTTCATTTGTTAGTGCTTATTTTTTCCATTCACTTGAAAGTAGTAAATTCAGTTATGGAATAGCTTTTCGTGATCATGTGAAAGAGGAATCATTTCATTTCAGTTAAAAATGATAAAAGGAAAAACAAATGCATGTATTTGTTGAAAATTGTATTAGAATTTTTATTTTTATAAATTAACATTTTACAAGTAATTCATTTAGGTTTTAGATTGTCAAACTTAAGTGCTGCTGTCCTTGCTTATTTCACCATTGTTATATGTTTTTGCTACATCTCAAATCCATTGGCCCATTGATGTTCCTTTTCTATTCTTGATGTTTATTAAAATTTACAGCACTGTACAGGAAAACCCAACGATTTGTATATGATTACAGTTTCCAATAGATTTAACATTACCTTACGTCTCAGTCAAGTTTTTGCACATTTGCTTCTGCTCATATTCAATTGGAGGGAAAGTTGAACAGTAAACACAAAGAAATGATTTCCTCTTTAGGTAACAACTAAAGTGGAAATTGACACAATAGAGTAAGCACATTTTCATTTCAGAAAATCTTGATTAAATTTATAATTTATTTAGAGTCAACAGGTTAAACAGTCAAATAGTTAGAGCCTCTGTGCAAAATTACCAAAGTTCAACATATTCTGATCTATTTGGGCTTTCTGTTGAAGCATTCCAATAGAATCAGAAAAAAAATGACATTGGGTAGGGTCTTCTTGTGTATAATGAATATTTTATGAGAATAACATGAGTCGTTAAAATATAATCAATGTTAATATGCCCAATTTATTCAGTATAATGGGATCTCCATGTGAATGACAGAAAATCCTAGAGTTATCGAGTATTTATCATTGTTGTAAAGATGTATGATATTATGTTGTTTGGATTATCAGTTGATGTTTGAACTCAAGACTACATACATGTAGGGCATATGAGACCAGAAGAAACAACAAAAGGTTACCTTGTGGAATTGTTATAGAAAATGAAACGAGGTTGTAGTTTATCTTGCAAATGCTAGAATAGAACAACTCCCTTTTGCTTAAGGAGGACTCCTTCCCTTTCAAGGAGGGTACCAATCCTTCTTATAGATGACCTCCATTCTCTAATGATGGTGGAACTTATCATTTCTTTTAGTGCTGAGAGGATTCCAAGGATCGAGATAAATTCAAATTGACTACCTTTGTGATTTTTTATTGTTTTCGCATGCCTACCATCACCAAATGTTGGATTTCTTCTTTTTTGTAGATGACAGTCAGGTTCAGCAGTCTCTGCTGTGCGTTTTGTGTTACAAGCTTGTGCAAGGTGATGTCTGCCGGCACCTTTGAAGAAAGAAAGACAAATATTCAGTTCAGGATTTTTCCATACAATGGTGTGAATTCAGACAGCAGCCTTGTTGAGATATTTTGTATTCAAGACATAGTGACCATACATTTTGTTAAAGATATTCTGAGGAAGCATGGTTTGTGCAAACTGCACTGGGGCCTCCATTACAAAGGATTTCTTTGTCAAGCTTTGTGCCAAGGTTTCAAAACACTACAATGAAAGAATGAATTATCAACCAAATCCTTCCCAACAATGGCATTGTCTTGTTAAGAGAGAATTTGGAGGAAGGCTTGCTTTAGAATGAGGATGTGGTGTTTTACCTTCAACAGAGTGGGGAAGTATATTAGTTAAAAACATAATGCTCATTCCCTCTCTAAAACTCATGAAGATCTGGCTCTTTCTTGTCAAGACATAGTTTTCTATACAGATAACGTTGGTATCATATTTCCTGATGTTGTTTGGAAATTTCAAGTTTGCAATTGCATGCTTTGCTATCCATCTCAAAATGTGGAGTCTACCAGTGTTCTCACAGATCTGTCAATAAGCATCGTGTCCAGTTGGTGGCTAAGAAGAATTTTGCTACAGATCACTCTTGCTGACCGAGACCGAGTCAACTTGTAAGGGTTTAGATCTATTTTTTGTTGTCGTCTATTGTTTCCTTGTGCTTAGTTTGATGGCTGCAGATTTTTGTTTATTAGCGCTAGTGTCTACCCTTTTGCCCTAATCTGTTTTGGGCACCTTTTTATTGTAATAGTGAATTTTATCTCTTGGCGAGAACCCTAATACAACCCTCAATCATCAATGCAAACTAAACATAAGGGATCAGTAGGCTGCCTGGGATTATTGTTAGAAATCAAAATTTGAAGTGGATTATTCTTATATTTAGTTGAAAATCAATGTTGAAAAAATAAAAAATAAATCGACTGTTGACTGGTGCTTGCATAAAGCATTGCCTTCAATTTAACAGCAGATTGAGGGTTCTTAAAATATTGTCTTCAATTTAAGGGATCAGTAGGCTGCATGGGACTATTTACCTTTTACTGCTAATTTATATTCTTTGTGCATTCAAAATTAATCATCAGAACAAATGTAATTCGATGGCTACGAAAGAAACTTGTCAAAGACAATGCTTTATGCAAGCACCAGTCACCAAAATTACAATGAAATGGACATGCAAAGTTTGTGCTATTCCAAGTTCACTGGGCAATCAAACTAGAGGCCAATGTCACTTGTGGTCTCCATTGAGTGTCAATGGCAGTTGTTTGAAGCTCAATGGCCAGACATTGAATTTTTGTTAGGTTGGTACATTGTGCATCTGACCTTTCTGTTTCCAGGACTGTGGCCCTGCACAGTTGAAGAGGTTCAACAATCTGAAGGACTTACCGCCATGCAGAGGGTAGGTGGGACATGTCTTCTCAACATCACATCTTTCTAGATTCGTAATATTTTAGTGACCACAGAACCTAGAAAATAACTTCTTGGTCCTGCCATGGCAGATGCTTTGCAGCTTGTAGGAATATAGAGTTGCATGTGAATTCGTGACACTCTTGTATAAACGCTGAATAACTAGATATCATTTTGGCCTGTTTTTAAACAATAGATTTTTCTCAAGAAAGGTCTACATCTTTTAAAGCATGTTGAACATTTTTAAGTTGTTAGCCACCCCTAGTAATTTGAAATCTCTGTGATATGCATATTAGGAAACGCACGCAATGCTCATGCCCCACTGTTCAGTCATTTACGGTCATACTGATGATCTTGCGATCTTTATAGCAAATACTGGGGGAGGCTTTCGATGGATGTGATTATGAAATGAGAAGCAATTTATGAGTTAATCCCTCTGAGAAAGATGTATTACTATTTATCGTTTTTCTGGACTTAAAAATGCCCATCGTTTAAATCATAGACGAATAAGGTCTTCTGGGACATTTTTAGAGGTTTACTTTTTGGGTTGAAATTTATAGAATGGTATTATTGACAGAACTTTTTCCCTTGCGTGCAGTGTTTCTTTTTACTGCAGTACCCTCATTGATTCATTCGGGCTTTTATGAAACTCTTATGTTACGTGTTAATCAAGCGACTGTCAAAATCATTTATTGATATTTGAATGTTTCAAGTGTAAAACCTGACGAAGGTGGAGTGGAGATGTTCCAGGGATGTGGGATTGGGATGAAGCATCCCCCTATCCTCATCTCAGTTGCCTCCTACAAAGGGAGGGACCCTTGGAATGGTTATCCCTGCACGGACGTTCCACTCACCATTTTAAACAAAAAAGCACAGTTTTTAAAATTGCAGTTCAGCTCTGTAAATGTTTTTTCATGAATGTTTGTGAGATCATGTATTCTTGCCACTATTTCGTGGTAAGTAGGCCAAAAAACAGAAAGACGAAAGTGAAAAGAATGATGATTTGAATCGGTTCTTCACCTGAACAGTTCTCATCTTTGGTCACCATGTTATGTATCATACAGCCCCTCCTCTCTAACCTTTGTCAGAAATAAGCCACACCTGGACCAAGGATAGATTGTTAAGAAAGGGGTCAGTAGCTCAGTGGTAGAGCACTACAGCAGCAAGTGGAAGGTCCTAGGCTCGAGTCCTCGCTGGTCCATGAGCAACAGCTCAACGTGGTATGAAAGCTATGGCAGGCTAGGAACCTGCCAGGAACCCCAAGCACCCGCAGTGTGGCTTATAGGGGCTTATAGGGGCTGATGAGGAGGTGACGGAAGGTTGGTTGGAAATAAGCAACACCTGGACCAATGATGGAATGGCCACAAAGAGCACTCCAGCAGCAAATGGAAGGTCCTGGGTTCGAGTCCTAGTGGGTTCGAGTCCTAGCTGGTTCATCAGCAGCTGCTCAACAACCTTCACAACATCCTCTTCATTCAATCTTAATTAAAAAAAATCTTCTCTTTGACAAGTTTTGGTGACTGGTGCTTGGATAAAGCATTGTCTTTGACAAGTTTCTTTCATAGTCATCGAATTACATTTGCTCTGATGATTAATTTTGAATGCACAAGGAAGATAAAGTAGCAATAAAAGGTAAATAGTCCCATGCAGCCTACTGATCCCTTATCAGTCTCCCTTAAAGTTGTTGATCCATGAATGGAAAGAACCTTTTATCTTTACAAGATTTATATACGTCTTCACTGGCTATGAAAATAAGGTTGCTTGATTTTTTAACTGAATGGAATAAGATATTGTCGCTTAGTGGTTCCTTTGCAGTCTCCCTTAACAGGAAAGTATTTTCTATTGTCGCTTAATGGTTCCTTTGCAGCCTCCCTTAACAGAAAGCATTTTCTAAGATTTGACACAGGAAAACAATTTAATAAACTGTTTTATTATAGCATAGCATGAACTTCAATATGCAGAAAACCAACAACGTAGAAGAAAAAACAGACGAGAAAAACTAAACAAAAACATAATCAAGAAAGTAGATGCATCGACGGTATCAAACAACATCAACATACAAGGAGAAAAGCGTGTAAGAAGTGATAAAGGGGAAACAATACCATTGGAATATAATACCACCAATAAGTATAAGACAAGAAATAAGGACCAGCATATGAAGAAAAGCAGGGATCCAACCAGAAAATATTGGGAAGGAAATATAATAGACGGGGGAAAACCCAACCAGGAAAATACACCCACAACATGCCTAGGGATTGGCATGACCGTCAGCAGGGATCAATTACTTGAAAATATGATTGATAATTTTTGGCTGAAATTTTATGTTCAAGCATAAAATAATGTTTTAGCTGTCTATTTATACAAAGCATTTTTATATTATTAGTTATTACACTAGTCATATCTTCAATATAGGCACTCTGTAGCTCTTAAAAGGCAAGGAGAAAAACTTGCCACCAGAACTTCGTGCATCAAAGAAACAGGGACTACATTCATAACAAATGGGAAATAACAAAAGGAAATTGGTAATCACATGTCAACAGAAACAAATGATGCCAACAAGAATATGAGGTAAGAAGGTAAAAGTGATTAAGTAGAACAAACCATTAAGATACAGAAAGTTAATAACATGAGGTTAAAAAGGAATCAATGGAAAGAACACGATTGTAACACGCAGGGTGAGATGAGGTGACAGAACAAGCAGGTCAGATGTCAATGCAAACTTGATTATCGTAAGCTATGTCACAATTTCTAATAAACCTCGCCGTAAATAGTGAGTTTTTACAGTCACATGTTCTTTGAAAATGTGAAGCTTCTTGACATGTAATATATTTTAATCAGGCATTTGTACATTTTATAAAGATTGAACCATGCATATCTAGATACAAGTGGAGATCCAGCCCAATACCATCATGTTTTTAAAGCTAATCAAAAATCTCTTCTACCCTTGTATTTTTCCTTTTTTCAGGTTTACACCTGGGCTTCAATAAAAAGATTGACTCTCAATTGCATACTCTAAACAAGGTCCCTCATATACAAGAGTCGTGATATTGAGATAAACTATCTGGAAAAGAATTGGAAATACGTTTAAATCTCTTGATTCAGTTCACAACAGGCACTGCAATTTATTTTGAATTACGAAATTAAATGGTACCTTAGAAGCTTACCAATTATTGAATATTTTCAATAACTTCAACATGCCTTTTTTCTCTTAGCCATTGGGACTAATACTGTTATAAAGGGAACTAACATCGATGTCAGTTCAGGCATCCCAACTCAGTTCCACTGCATCTTTCTATTTCAATTTTGCCAGTATAGTTTTATATTGTTTGTATATAGTTATGAAAGACTTCAATTTTTTCCCTCGATGTCAGAAACAAAAAGCAGCAGTGTAACTTTCCTCAAATGTAGAAGCCAGTTCTTAAGAAATGATTTTAACGTCAGAACTTGAAAAGCAACATTTTTAGAGCTCGTGATACATTGTTTTGCAACTTCAGACTTACAAATGTGACAAGGACGGTTATACTTTACACAATAGTTGAAAAATATGTCGTAGTCTTTCATTGATCTCACGATATTTAATATTTTGGGAATAAATCAGTTAATAAAGTCAAATGAGAAAATAATATATATAACATAATGTGTCGTTCTCTTCTTCTTATAAGCTGCTTATGCCAAGAAAATTTGTTCTGATCATCTGTGCCAATGAAAGTGTTATTTCAAAACCATTGTGTCTGCTAATTCTAATTTCAATCTTATTTAAGTTCTTGAATGGTATTTTACAGTAGTAAGAGGCAAAATCCCAAATGCTGATAAATTTTGTTTTTATTTAAATTGAAGACAGCCTATTTGTTTTTTGTCAACAGTTATCTTCATCTATATGGAAACACTTTCCTAACAATTTCTTGAGAATTGCAGCCTTAAGTTTTTTGTCTTGTGAAAAGTTATCTTAATCTTCTGAGGAAATGCACGACTAATGTCATAACCACTTGTTAATTAAATAAAGTGGTAATTGTTAATAAAATTAAGTGGTAAGCTGAGTTCAGTTAGCTTGAAGTTCTCTATTAAACGAGAACCTTTTCGAATTTGAAGCTAAAAATAAAGCATTTATATTATCCATTAAGTTCGCTGTTCTAGCATTCATAGCTTACCTGCATGGCATTTTATTTTCATTATACAATGCTCCCTGAAGGATGCAACATTAACCATATGTTTTTCACAATGTGTAATATGATTTTCTTTCATTCTTTTGCAAAATTCCTTGAATATTAAATGCTTTACAGTCCTGTAATGGCTGCACTCCTCAGTTTATTCAAGAGATTAAGGTTTCTCCTTAAACAATGTATTATTTTTCCTGGAATCAGTTTGTTGGTACATCAGAGTCGGCATAATATAACAAAGTTTAATATGCATGGGAGAGAACTGTTATTATAAATTTAATGTTTAAGAATATAACAAATTTCAAGGGGAACACTTTGCAGTGCATATATGTATAAAAATGCATATTTCATTTCATTTCGTTCCCATGCAAACCCTTTTGAAATTTTGGTCATTTTAGATTTTTATTGCAATTTTCGATAAGATTGAATCCAATGTGCCTTAATTATAAAAATTGTTATTTAGAATTTTACTGCAATTTTGAATAAGATTGAATCCATTGGTGATAAATTATATTTACCCCAATCATTCAAACTACATTAGCTTCCTCAAACATTTCTATCTAGTATATATAACAATCTTCATCATCTGTAAGTTCACAACCTTCAAATATCAATTTAATTAAAGATCGTAAATTTTTATAGCCTTTATCTATTCAACAATTAAATATGTTAATATCTTTTAATGAAAATAATGAGAGATTGTCTTTTAGACATTAATGCTGGTAAGTGTGATGACATGAGTTCTTCATGGCAGCGATAAGGTCTGCGCTACTTATAATTATTGGCTGAAATCTTACAGCGGCTAGGTATTGGCAAACTGTGCACCCAACTGCATGCAATGTATTGTTATTATAACATTTCAATCCCTGTGAATCCCCGAGTAAAGTTACTGAGGACGGGCAACATATTATAATTCTTAAGTTCTTCACTCATTTACAAACCCTTAAAAAATATGCAGATTTAATGAACTAAAAGGAACTCAATTAACTCAACTAAGGACACTCCAGGGAACTAGATGGCTCACCTATCTTAAAAGAAATTATCTCAGTCACCAAATTTACAGTAGGTTAGAATAAGCCCATTATAACAATCAAATGCTACAAAAATCCACTGTTAAAATGGTCTAGCCATAGAAATTTTGATACAGCTAAAAATTACTGACACGGCAGTCTTTAAATAAAATAAACATCAAAAGCCATTTTCAAGGCATTGAGTATTAGTGGCTGCAACTTAACAGGTAAACGAATGTACATATGCCTTTCGTCATTTTAGTGACCAAATGTATAATGTATATACAACAATGTCAAAGGCAGATGGCATTCTATATAGATTTAGTGACTAATCAAAATTTTGTTTACTGGAGGTTTCATTACTTGGTTGCGTCTTATCTTTTAATATTATATTGTAGAATTTGTTACAACTGATGAAAAAATGTCGTAATTTGAAACAGAAGATGTGGGATACTATCACAGGAAGGAGGAAGGAGAAATCAATTTCTAATAGGATGTGAGAATGTGGCTATATTACATATCAATATAGCCATCATTACGAGATTCGGATACAGCTATGGGATCCTGACCTTTAAATCCAAGTTTAATGGTGAGAATAGTTTTAACTTTATCCACTACGTATCTATCATGACTTATGGCAATTCATTAATAATAACAATGTTCCCTAAACATTTAAACGCATAACCATGCAAGAATTGATATTCCCATGGTAGATAAAAGACTAAGACTATGATTGCCTCAAACATTTAAATGCCCAAGAGTGCACAAGTAAAATACTAGGAATTCTAACTCATTTAGGATAAAACCTTTCAAACAAAACAGACTACCCATGGTGCTAGACATGATCTTAGTCGCCAATACCAATGAGGACTGGAGTTGGGCGTTCTAACTGTCACCTGGTACTAGAAAAAGCAAAAGCCAATCCCAACACAACCTAGCTATACCAGTTTTGCCAAGCTTATTGGCACAGTTCAGCAATCCATGGATATAATAAACAGGACAATCAAACTATAAGTCCAATAATTAGATTTCTTAAATATGAAATGAAAGTGAATTTTTTTATTGTACAATTGACCATCCACTCACTGTATAACAATAACGTGAAGGGGCACGTTGTAGTTTAAATTGACTTTGGTGGTGATTGACAAGGACCGTCTTCAATGATTATATATATATATATATATATATCTTATTCTATTAATTGGATTGTTTTTAGGATCTCATTAAAATGTTCTAGTCGGTTCTGAAAATGCAGTGCGCATTACACGTTGCATTAGAAAAAATATTTCATCATCAAAAAGGCATGGATGTTTGTTTCTGGGTTGAGTACAGATTTAGTCTATTTTGTGTTTTCAAATGCATATGTTTGCATTATCAACCCAGTAGGACAATAATATTTCATCCAAATAATAAAATGCTATGAGAAAGGCTAGTCAACAATGGGAATTTATTAAACCCATGAGGGAAAAAACAAAGTACATTTAAGTAAAGGCAAAAAGTTCAACACTGACCCCCTTTGCAAACTCTATCCTCAGAGCCAGACCACCGAGGACCAACCCTTGAAGGCTTCTCTTTGCAATAACTGCATCCTCTTCTTTCCTGAAGTTTACGAAGGCATAGTTGCGGGATGAATAGACAGTTATACTTTCTACTTCCCCAAATCTAGAGAATTGTTCTGCCAACACAGTTTCAGTGACATGCTGAGATACATTGCCAACCCAAAGATTACGAGAGTTCTGAAGTTCATCATGTTCCATTTTCTGAACTCCAAAAAGACCCTTTTCATCAAATCGAGGGCCTTGTACTCTGTCCTTTGCAAAAGATGTTCCCTGCAAAATTGTCAAATATTATCTCACAGGTTGCTTTATGCCTACAACTAAGGCTGTACAAAATTTTGTTAAATACCCTTAAAGAAAAGAATTTTCCACTGGATCTCAGCTAGATGTCTATCCAGAACTATGGAAAAAAAATTGTACTTATGCAACGCTTGCCTTACAATAAAATACTTCAATAAATATCATGCAATATAATAACCACTTATGCATGTAACAAAAAATTAACCCTGTATACTTACCATTGTACACCCCTTGTCATAAAGGGAACAACATACCTCAAAAAAGTAAAACAGAAACCTGTACAATATCTTCCGTAATGTAATGCAATTACCACTTATGTACGTAATAGAAAAACCAATCTATAAATAGAATATTCAATATTGGCAAACAGCTCTAACACAAAACAAAGTACTAAGGAAATAGATGTGTTAATTGCATCGTATGCATGGCATTAACTACTTATTTTCAACATGAATGCACTCACACCTCCAACCACTGGCTGAACCAAGAAGAGAAACAAGATGCAAAATTAATCAACATGAAATACATAGCATTCAGAAATAGTCTGTTTTGGTTGTTTTTTTGTGTTCAGTCCTCCATTTCTAGGGTTTTGGTGAAAGGCAAACAATTTCTGTAGTTACTAAGCTTTGGGAACTCCGTCATACAGAGATTTTTGTGGTTTTTTCTCTGCCTTTTTTGACAGCAAAATGACATATGCTGTTCTGATCTAATTATAACTATGTATATATGTTTTTTGATTACTACAAATTTCCCACTTCAACAGTTTACCAAGTAAAAAAAAACAATAGGGAAGTAATTGAGGTTTATGGCAGCATTAATCAAAACCAGCTTTAATGTTTGATAAGATCTGAACAAAAACAAGAACAAGTGCTAACATTTTCACAGGAAGCATAATCCACGGACATATCTCTCCCTCTGCTGGTTGAAGGTCATTGCTTGCTCTTTTCATGGTTCCAATCACTACTAGCATGCATTGAAATGACAGAGGAACAGAGGTACCCAAAACAACAAAGCAAATTAGTTAAAAAATGGGAAGAGATGCTAATATTACCTCTCCAATTGGTTTTGAGCAAGAAATAATCACTATGTTTGTAGATTTTGCACTTGTTAAATGACTCGAGGCATAGGGCAAGGCACCCAAGACTTCAGAGAGCTTAACAAATAATGCAGAGAGCCTGAGCTTAAAGATTCCTTCAGCTCCTACACTTGCAGCAGGGAAATTTCAAAAACCAACTTTGCCAATAAAAAGGAACACAAGAACCAATCCTTTCAGAGAGAACCTTGGCTTGCAGCAACAACTAGTTCCATCGCAACTAGAGTCCCTTAATTTATAGCTTCTTCAAACAGGTGAACAGAGAATATAGATAAACTAGTAAATAAGACATCTGGCAGTGTAATACTAAGAAAACAACTATATTAACTAGGAAACATGGGGTATGGGTTTCATACAAGATCCTTGTATCCAACAAGAGTTTCCCTGTGATCATCAAATAACAATGAAAGGTTCTGTGTTCTATATTTTTGTGTGGATTGACCTCTGTGTTATTTTAGCTATCTCAAGATGACTTCTATAGATTATCACTAGTGATACTACTCCTTGTGCATGTCAGTAGTAATTGCAAGTGCAAGGAAAGGGGGCCCAGTTTGCAAGCACCTAATGTATTATACTATTGGACAAATGTACCCACATTTTTTATTCTGAGAAAGGCAAAGAATTCTGGCTCCACTTTAAATCCCAAAGGACATTGTAAAAGCAAACTGAAGAGCAAAATGCTAAAAGAAAGTAGCATTAAACCCCGTCCCAGGCAATTCTTACAGTTCCAGATACTGGTCAAATTTGATAGGCTTTGAATTGTCTAATACAAAAACTTATTTATTTATTTATTTAATATTGCCCTACATAGCTGACGAGTAATACATTTTTTTCAAATATGATTGAAAATAACTAGTTAAAAGTAGCATTAAACCCCGTCCGAGGCAATTCTTACAGTTCCAGATATTGGTCAAATTTGATAGGTTTTGAATTGTCTAATACAAAAACTTATTTATTTATTTATTTAACATTGCCCTACATAGCTGACGAGTAATACATTTTTTTCAAATATGATTGAAAATAACTAGTTAATGAATTCATGTTGAAAATAAAGAGTTACAATGCATACAATATGATCAGATTTTTGTTAAAGGTGACGCGTGCTGAATATTTTGTCATTGATGTCAAAGGTTAATGATCAAGGTTGTATAAATTTTGGAGGATTACTTTACTCAAAGTAATAGGTAACTATGACACAAAATAGGAATGAACTGTCTATCAAGCTGCTCATTATTCATCACATCTTCATCAGCTACTTGGTTGTGGGTTTAAATAACTTGTTTGTCTGGTTGAGCTACTTGGTTACTTGTTTGAGCTACACGGTTGTGTGCTTAAGCTGCTCGCTTGTCTGCATGAGCTGGTTGATTGTCTGCTTGAGCTGGTTCCTTGTCCACTTCACCTGTTTGCTGGATTGCCATGTCACAGTTCGAAGGTTGACTCGTCAAAACTAGCCTATGTAAAGAGGCTTGATTCTCTTGCTTTTCAGCTGTGATAGTGGCTTCAGATTTTACTAATTGGCGGTTTTATTTGAAACAATTTATTTATTCATTCATTCCTAAGTTTTGTACAATGTCTTCAGATCCTTTGTGACGTAGATTATGAGTGGGTGGCTTATTTAAGTGAAACAGCTTCAGACTTATATAACACTTCTTAGCATTAAAAGAATCTTTCTGAAGTAATGTAGAGCAGTCATTTTCCTTTTGTCAAAGCACATAGAATAGATGTATGGTATCTGAAGTGTAGCAAATGGCTGGCTGTTTTCCAGGGAGACAGTTTTTTGTATAAGGCGATCACAACTTAATTGTCATGGCAGTCCCGCATGATGGATTGGTCTGTCTGATAAAAAGTGCTGATGCATAAGTTTTCTGTGGGTAGTCGATGCAAGGTATTCAGGGTGTAGGGCAATGATCATTCCCACAATTTTCTGGGCGATATTTTTTTTATAATAGTTGACGCATGGTTTCAGCATATACGTCACAGGCAGTGTAGCGTTAACCACTCTATGCATGACTGGGCGGTATGTTTTTGGAGAATGTGCAGTGTTATTGTACAGCGGCTTTGAGTCGAGTGTTCTTGCAATTACTGGCTGTTTCATTTCTGGGAGTCATATAGAGTTGAGCTTGTATTTAAAAAGGATATGATTGGCATCAAGGATTTTATTATGTGGTGAAGGGATTAGTTGAGCAGAGCACCGTTTTTCACTGGAGTAAGGTAATCTGTGGAGGAATGATTTTGTAGTGTAGTGTTAATTTTTCTTGCAATATCTGGGTAGTGTGGTCTTTGTTTTACCAGTGTTTTTGAGTGTAGGAGTTCTTCAAGTTTGTTGAACATTTTGGTGTCGTTTTGTAATTCTGAAAGTCGATACTGGTATTTGGTTTTTGAATTTGATTATGAAGGAGTTGGTTCGGATGTAAGAGATGTGCAAGGTTTTTTGAGCCAAGTATGATCATGAAGTCGAACACAATGTTAGGAGTCTAGCTAATCAAAGAGAATCATTTTCTTCTGTGCTGGAGTAAACAGAACTGGATTCTTGGATGTTTGAATACTTGTAGTTCTTCACGTGTTATCGCTGATATTGCTGCTGAAGCTTGACTTTGGGGTCAAATTCCTTCTGTTATTGAAGAATAATGTGCTGCTGCTATATATTTCAAATTAATGCATATCGTGTAATTCTTGCAAGCATGGTGTAATTCTGTGCATGGTGTTTGGTGTTTTGCATTTGAATTGGTGCTAAAACCAAAGCTGGTGCTTCGGCTGATAAGAGTTGGTGCTTTGAGGAGGGCTGGTGCTCTCAATGAGTTGATGCTCACTTATGTAATCTGGGTTGGTGCCCATTCCGTTTATGAAAGCTATCAATTTCCCATGATTTTTTATCTGAAAGGGTTCTCCACGTGAAATTTGGTGCTCCTTGTTGATGTTTGCTTTCTCAATTCTATATCTTTATTTATGTGATTTCATGTGATTAAATGTTTAAGATACTGATTCACAACCCCCCTTCAGTATTTTCTATGTGCTCTTCAATGCATACAATATGACAGGAAAAAATTTATTTAACGAAACTTCATGTTTGGAATTTTGTATTGATTGTCCTTTTCACACTATTGAAGTGAAGATTTTCATGCTTATATTTTAATTAATTTTTATATATTATAAGATATTATATGTTACAAAAGATTTCTTACGGTGAATTTTAAGATATCACCGAAGCAGTTGAAGAGTTTTTAAGATGCCACTGAATTAATTTACCTTTCATTCCAGAGGATAAGGAAATATCAAAGGCTAAATATATTTAAAGCATAGTCCTCTTCTCGATCTGCCAAAATTTCACCTTCCATTCCGGAGGGTCTTCAACAAAAAATTGGTTTAGCTGTACAATCAAAAACTATAAATGTACTAATTCAACAAAATTTACTGGCAGCCTTCCAGATTTTTTTCCCTCCCTGTCATTGAGTATGACATTACATGCCATGGAAGATGAACGCCCAAAGGTTGATTTTGATGATCAAACTCTGAGTGTGATAAAGATTTCATTACCAGAAAATCTTCATAAAAAAATACAAAGCATACTAAATATATACAACCACAACCCTATTAATTTTGGACATTTTCCTTAAAATTTTCGAAGATAAAAAATATTGACTATATTTTAGAATCCAAGGAATAATTACGGTCATGAAATTTACCCCTAGTTTGATGCCCCAAATGATACCCCTGTAAGCTTGGAATTCTTCCTCTAATACCTCTGGCCCTAACATCTCACATAATACATTGCAAATAAAATCATGATGGATTACTCCACAATAAAAGAAATTTGTTGGCATAAGCAATGGTCAACAAAAATTAAGAAAAATTATAGTAGGACAAATCCACAGTAATAATTTGTATAGATATAAACCACCATTTAAGCGCTTGCATAAATCCCATCCAGAAATGGTGCAAAGTCAACACCACATATAGATAAGTTGAGAACGAAAATAATATAAATAAAAACAAACATGGCAAAAAAGTACTTTACACTTCGTAATAGTAATGGAATACATTCTGACAGCATATGTATAACGAGGTTGAAGTTTTCATACAAAAGCACATCAAACATATATCCGCATGGCCCATAGTCAATATAATATATCATAGCATTAGATCACAATCTAAATTTGCACCATAATGGAATAACCCAGACATCCCTTCACAAATTTACATTAAGGAGGGAAAAAATAAAGCAACTCACATTTCCTGAAAAAAAACTTTTTCTCTTTTTAATTAATCATCCATGCAAAGACTGTATGACAATTACCCATTGTAAAATATTTTTCTATAAAGAACATTTTCTATCACACTTTGTTTCATTGTATTTAAGATTTACACAGCTCAGTCCTAATCCTTTCAATAAGAAAGGATACAAATTTCAATTCCTTCTAGAGTTAGAAAAACTATGACCAAGAAAATTCATTGCAAAAACCTAAGTTGCCGGTTCAGATTCCGATACGGATGTGAGTTCAAAATTCGTCCAATCGTCGGTACAAGATTTTAAAAAATATGTATACATGTATGTATATGCAGAAGCAAATAAGTTCATACACAAAAGGAGGCAAGAAGTTTTTCTTTGAAAAATGACATATAAAACAACTCTTTTGGTCTTTTTAGTGGTCACTTTTAGGGTTGGAGGGTCGAATAGACCTAAGTTGGCAAAAAAAAGCTTTATGAAAAAGTCAATGAAAATAACATTTTCAGTCAAATTCGCTCAAATTCATTTTGGGTTCCTCTGTCCAAATCAAAAGTTTTCCAAATTCGTCCAAAATTCCTAGAGGGTACTTCTAAGAGAATTTTGAACAAATTTACCTGACAGTGGCAGAATTTTGAGAGAATTCAAACCGAATCCGACTTTGCAGCGAACCGAATCTTGAATTCCACCTTCCAAAAGCAAATCTGGTAACTTAGGCAAACACTAACCCTAACAAAAATTTAAAAAACTAAAACAAGTAACCCTGTGTCCACATGCTGCTGTTTAAATCGGTAAATGCAATTTCTACTTAAATTTGAGTAACTTGAGTGTTCCCATGCAAATTTTTAATTAAGAGAAAAGGATAAATTGGAACCTTTCCCTATTTAACTGGAGCAGCTACTGCTTAAGAAATGAAAATAAACCTAGAAAAAAAAGAGGGCTGGAAAAAAGCAGCAGACGCATATTAAAAAAAATATGCATGGCAACACAATTTTTTTCCTCCTTTACTTCCTTCCAATTTTCATGGAAACGCAATTTTTTATTAAAAAATGACAACTCTCATGGCTCCACAATTTTAAATTGAAAAAAATGACACATGGCTCCACAAGTTTTTCCCTCCCTCCTTTATTTGGTTCCAACTTTCATGGCTGCACATTTTTTTCCCGTATTATTTGTTTTCATTTTTTTCTCCTCACTTCAACTGCAATATTATTGTTAATAGTCTCATTTAAAATACAAACTAAAATGACTGCTAAAAATTTAGCAATGAAATTAAATATAAGTATGCGATCAGCTCCATGGCCCGCAAATTGTTACTTAAATAAATGATTAAAATTTGAGAATTAACTGCTAGCCAAAATAAACTAAGCAACTGCATGGGGACCTGCCCTAACCTAAGGACTGCATGGGGACCTTCCCTAAAGGAAGATCTGACCTAACATGAAGTTCTTTCCAGCACTATTTTTGCGTTTGACGATTTTAGCTCAGTGAAACAACGAGATTTATTTGATGTCAAATATTATTTTTTAGAATATCTTTTCATATTTACTTTCCATTTGGTTTAACCTTCTCCCAGCTCAGTCTTGTTCATTAAACTTAAGAAAGCTTAAAATTTCCACAGGACTGCAGAAAATTATGATATAGACTTTCATGTCAATGCCCAACACAAACCCTAACAACAAAGACTACATCGGCAATCTCATCGTTTGACATAACCAGGCTTCATGGACACCAGGTATACCACATCAAGAGAAATAAAATGACAAGTTTAAAACGACCAAAAAAAGCAATTTCCTAACCTTACTGACAGAAATTTTAACCGGGTTTAGACTAGACTTTCCTAGCACTACTAAATATAAACCTTATCACAAATGCAAAGGGGTCAAGCAGCCCGGTTTCCATATTTGACTGAACAAAGCTAAATGCAAGCTACATACATTATTAGGCCACCGAAAGCCCTGTTGTTAACAATATTGTAATCGGAGGCCCTATTTTTTGCAGTGTCGGTATCGAAACTAACGCTTCCATGGAAACAAACAAATGCCGAAACGATTTCTACTTCATTTATTTGAAAACGATCTAGGGTTTTTAAGAACGATGAGCTTACCCATTTCATTCCCATGCCACTCCTCTGGTCCCTTGAATTTGCAAACATGGTAAATCTCCCGCGACTTGGAAAGCCTTAATAAATCTTTTGAAGAAAAGAAACAAAGATTCTAACCTTTACAAAAATCTCGCGCTGCAGGAAAGACAAATGTTAGGAGAAAAATAAAGACATCAAAATGATCAAAGCAGAAAAAAGCTTGATCGATGGATCGATGAGACAAATGTAAGAGCAGTAAGAAACTGTGAAGATAAAGGGCGGAGGGAGGGAGAAGAACCGGGTACACCGGCAAGCCACCGACACGCGTCCGTGCATGTGACATGTGCCTGCAATTATTATTAATTTTGGCGGTGGAACTTTTCTAGGCTTTTCATTGTTTGGGTTTTGATTTTCGGCACCCTTTTAGGGCTTTCCTGATTTAGAAGAGTGGTAGGGCTCATGGGTGGGGTTGTTTATTTAGTCGAGATGACGGGTTAATCGATTATACCTAGTGAATGAGCTTGTTTTTGATAACTAACATATCTATATTTAAAAAAATCTACCTAAAATAAATTGAGATATATCAAGTTTTAAATAATTAGAAAAGAATTCTATTGAAGGTCACATTAAAATGCAACATAAAATAGTTCTATTATTTTAATAGATATGCTTTCATATTTACATCAAAGTTCTCTCAAAATATTTAGAATCTAAATCAAAGTTTACAATAGGAAAACACTATACTTCAATCTAGTGACAACATGATATTCTTAAACAATTGTCACGTAGTGGCGAGTACTTGTCATTGTTGTTTTGTAATGCAAGTATTTTGATAGTAACTAACATTGTAATATTTTATAATTATTTAAGTAGGTTATTACAAGAACATTGGATATTGTACTTTGTAAGAAAACAAAAATAGTCCAATGATGCAAAATATATTTGCATAATCAAACTTGCTTAGACATTATTTATGTTATAATAGGGTTGTAGTTGGTTTTTATCCAATGGTATTGTAAACTTTGAATAGATGCAAATATCTAATGTAAGAGCTTAGACATTATTTAGTTAAATGTGGTTTTATTATATTTATAAGAAAATCCCCTTTCGACTTTAAAAAACTCTATAAAAATATGTGTTTGAGTTGTAAATCAATACATTTCATTTAATCCAACTAGTACTTTGACAGAGTTGTATAGCTATTATGTTCCACCTAGACAAAGCATACTCTAGAAAATTATATCTTTCAGCATTGAATGTCACCTAATGCTTTTCTTGCAAGCTCTGTTATAGACTTCCATAACTAAAGCTCTCGATGAACTATATCCTTTGCAAAATGATCTCTAGCAAAAAAAGATAAAATGCACCAAGTTGAACCCATCTATTGCAGGGTTATTTTGTTATGTCTTGTGCAAAACCACAAATATCAGCACCCATCACGGGGATTCCAAAACAATCCAAACTTTAGAATTGTAGGTATGAAGTAGATTGTTCTGTGTTGCAACATTATCCCTCTCCAATGTGTGACATGGACTCCAGATCCAACAAAGGTAGAACGGGTCAGTATGAAGGGTCTCTTGTTTATTACTCATCTCGGTGCCTTGTTGATCTTTCTTCTTTGAAATTACTTTAGTTGTCAGTGGCTTGTTGATCTTTCTTCTTTGAAATGACTTTAGTTGCCACTAAAGCATTCTATTAAACTAAATGCTTAACAACTTGTAATAAAATAAATTTGATATAAACAACATTAAGTGGCAATTAACAATGAACAACATAAACATCATTAATAGCAACTTGTAATAAAAACACAAAAACTAGCAACTTTAATTTTTTTGTAAACAAATTACCCTGCTACACCTTCTTAGATCCTAAAGAGGGGATAATCTTTATTGGCTAGATAATTTTAGTTGCAAGTCCTATGAACATGTTCTAAGTAATTTTAAATGAGCAATATTTGAACATATCAAATATCCAAAAGAAAAACAATACATAATATTCAGAACTACTTTATAATGTATTAAAGACTTGGCTTAACCTTAATGTAAGTACCTCATTAGAAGACTCATCCTCGCTTGATTCTTCTTGACCATTTTTTAAAGTTGCAACTGACTCATTCTTCACTACTAATGATCCATTCTTTCCCAAAGCAAAACCTACTATAAGTTTAGTTTTTGACACGATTCAGTCCTATTTTTTAGATTTGGGTTGATGAAGTCGTTTAGGTTCTGGATTTGACTGTGAATTTGTTTACAATCATATTTAATGTAAGTGTTCCTGAATTTGTTTGCATGAATGTTTCAAATTTTCATTATAATTTTAGTGCAAAGTTCAGTTCAAAAAGTACTTAGTGTTAGCACGACTCTCAATCCTATCCTCCGCTCTTGTTTTTGGATTTGATGAAGTTGTTCTATATTTGGATTTGATTGTGTGAATTTGTTTACATTAATGTTTGGGGTCACAATTTATGGAAGTATTTCTTGATTTAACTTCTTAAATTTATTTACATCAAAATTTGGGATGACACTTTAGGGACTATGATTCAAAAAATATTTTATAGAGTGTTATCCACTTTAAGAACTATGATTCAAAATATACTCTATAGAATATGATCCAGAATATTGATATAAAAACTGTTAGAGTAAAGTATTAATTATGTTAATTAATCTTTACTCCCTTCTTAAGATGTCAACTCTTTTGTTTTAGTTGTTTATATTTAAACACACATGCACGAGTTGTCTTAAACACATGCACTAGTTGTTTTAAATATAAACTTGCATGCATTAGTCATGCAATAGTTAAACTAATTATTACATGCACTAGGGTTTGCCTTGCATTAGTCATGTAATAGTTAAACTAATTATTACATGCACTAGGGTTTGCCTTTCAAGGCTTTTGATCTCCTTTATAAGGATGATCCATTGTACATTTAATTCATTATTTGAGGATATTTTCTTCTTCATATTTTTGAGTCAAACCCTTGCCCTCTTCTTGTCTCTACTTCCTTGTAACAGGTTTTTGTATGCAGGTGATCTTCGGGTTTTGTGGATTTGTATTGCTCAAATCCTACAAAAACTGTATGTAGTGTCTATTTTTAGATACCTAGAGCTATTATCATGGACTCTAAAATTTTGTCTCTCCAATCAAGTTATGGTTCTTTTAGATGCGGGCATCGAAAGCTCTAAATTTTTTGGGCATTTTAAGGTAAAAATTCATTGAATATGGAGGAAAAATGAGTTGTAAGAGATTATCATTGAATAAGATGTGGGGTGTTATGTAGTTTTATTCACAGTCTGAACATGTATTACCTTTGCTTCATTGTATGGTTATATAAATCTTAATTAATCTTGTTTGGGTATATGCAAGTGTTATATCTAGAGCCATTTTGTATATTTGAGATGATTTCAAGAGCATCAATCACAACACTCTTAACTCAGTTGATATTGTACTAAAAGAAACATTAAATTGAGATGATAAAAATATATATGTTACAATAATTAACGATTTCAGTACTCACCCTTTAGCCAATTCAAGGTCAAGCTTTATCACATTATTGATCCACAAATAGAAAATTTGAATATTGAGCATGCCACTAGAGAAATTAGATAATTAATAGAAAAAATAAAATAAAATCTTGTCGAACCACATGCTCAGGATAAATTCTAGTGAAGATTGAACATTAAAATAGAATATAAAATAGCTCTATTATTTTAATAGATATGCTTTTATATTTGAACATCTAAGTTCTCTCAAAATATTTAGAATATAAATCAAAGTTTACAATGGAAAACACCATATTGCAATCTAGTAACAACATGATATTCTTAAACAAGTGCCATAGTGGCGAGTACTCGTCATTGTTGTTTTGTAATGCAAGTATTTGATAGTAACTAACATTGTATTATTTTATAATTATTTAAGTAGGTTATTACAAGAACATTGGATATTGTACTTTGTAAGAAATAAAAAATAGTCCAATGATGCAAAATATATTTGTATAATCAAACTTGCTTAGACATTATTTATGTTATAATAGAATCATAGCAAGTTTTTTATCTGATGGTATTGTAAACTTTGAATGCATGCAAATATCTAATGTAAGAGCTTAGGCATTGTTTAGTTAAATATGGTTTTACTATATTTATAAGAGAATCCTCTTTCATCTTAAAAAATTCCATTAAAATATGTGTATAAGTTGTAAATCAATACATTTCATTTAATCCAACTAGTACTTTGACAGAGTTGTATAGCTATTGTGTTCCACCTGGATGAGCATAATCTAGAAAATTCTATCTTTCAGCATTAAATGTCACCTAATGTTTTTTTGGCAAGCTCTGTTGTAGACTTCCATAACTAAAGCTCTCGATGAACTGTATCCTTTGCAGAATGATCTCTAGCAAAAAAGATAAAATGCACCAAGTTGAACCCATCTATTACAGAGTTCTTTTGTTGTGTATTGTGTAAAACCACAAATATTAGCACCCATCATGGGGATTCCAAAACAATCCAAAATTTAGAATTGTAGGTATGAAGTAGATCATTCCATGTTGTAGTATCATCCTTGTCCAATGTGCGGCATGGAATCCAGATCCAACAAAGGTAGAATGGGTCAGTATGAAGGGTCTCTTGTTTGTTACTCATCTCAGTGCCTTGTTGATATTTCTTCTTTGAAATGACTTTAGTTGGCACTGAATCATTCTATTAAACTAAATATTTAACAACTTGTAATAAAATAAATTTGATATAAACAACATTAAGTGGCAATTTACAATAAACAACATAAATATTATTAATAGCAACTTGTAATAAAAACACAAAAACTAACAACTTCAAATTTTTGTAAACAAATTACCCTGCTACACCTTCTTAGATCCTAAAGAGGGGATAATATTTATTGGTTGGATAATTTTAGCTGTAGGCTCCTATGAATGTGTTCTAAGTAATTTTAAATGAGCAATATTTAAACATATCAAATATCTAAAAGAAAAATAATTCATAATATTCAGAACTGCTTTATAATTTATTGAAGACTTGGCTTAACCTTAATGTAAGTACCTCATTAGAAGGCTCATCCTCGCTTTATTCTTCTTGACCATTTTTTAAAGTTACAACTGACTCGTTCTTCACTACTAATGATCCATTCTTTCCCAAAGCAAAACCTACTATGAGTTTAGTTTTTGACAGGATTCAATCCTATTTTTTAGAGTTGGGTTGATGAAGTTATTTAGGTTCTGGATTTGACTATGAATTTGTTTACAATCATATTAATGTAAGTGTTCCTGAAATTGTGTACATGAATTTGTTTGTATGAATGTTTGGAATTTTAGTTATAGTTTTAGTCCAAAGTTCAGTTCAAAAAGTACTTAGTGTTAACACGACTCTCAATCCTATCCTCCACTCTTGTTTTTGGATTTGATGAAGCTTTCCTATTTTTTGATTTGATGAAGTCGTTTTATATTTGGATTTGATTGTGTGAATTTGTTTACATTAATGTTTGGGATCATAATTTATGGATGTATTTATAGATTTAACTTCTTAAATTTATTTACATCAAAATTTGGGATGACACTTTAGGGTTGTGATTCAAAAAATATTCTATAGAATGTTATTCACTTTAAGAACTATGATTCAAAATATACTCTATATAATGTGATCCAAAATATTGATATAAAAAATATATGTACTGTCTATTTTTAGATACCTAAATCTATTATCATGAACTCTGAAAATTTTGTCTCTCCAATCAAGTTATCATTCTTTTAGATTTGGGCATAGAAAGCTCTAAATTTTTTGGGCATTTTAAGGTAAAAATTCATTGAATGTGGAGGGAAAATGAGTTGTAAGAGATTGTCATTGAATAAGATGTGGGGTGTTCTATAGTTTTGTTCATAGGCTGAACATGTCCTACCTTTGCTTTGTTGTATGGTTATATACATCTTATTAATTTTGTTTGGGTATATGAAGGTGTTATATCTAGAGTCATTTTGTATATTTGAGATTATTTCAAGAGCATCAATCGCGACACTCTTAACTCGATTGATATTGTTACTAAAAGAAACGTCAAACTAAGATGATTAAAAAATATATGTTACAATAATTAATGATTTGGGTACTCAACTTTTAGCCAATTCAAGGTCAAGATTTATCACATTATTGATCGACAAATAAAAAATTTGAATATTAAGCATGCCACTGGAGCAATTAGACAATTAATAGAAAAATAAAATAAAATCTTGGTAAACCACATGCTCAAGATCAAGTTGATTTGTGAACAAGGGATTAAATTAGCATTCCAAAGTTGAAAGGCATTTCTTGGGTCATCAACTTTTGTCAAGAATTTAGAAGATGATGATTGTATGAAATTGTAGAGATCAGTGATTACATTTTGTAAGTCTTGAAAGACAATCCAAAATCCTAATGAGATTTCATGGAAATTTTAACAAAAGTTTCATGGCAGTGTTGAGGACACGTCAATAAGGTCTATTTGGTGTAGTAGATTGATTTGAAGGGGCCTATATGTAATGGTATTTTTTATTATTACAAAGTAACAAATTTTCAACTTTTTGTAATAACAAAGATATGGATTTCTTGAGAAACCAATAAATATATATAATAAAATAACTTGTTTCAAAAAAAATACCATAGTATTTAAGCCATAAGAGACATAGTTTGAGAAAATTGGTAAAACCTCAACAAACATTACAGACTAGGGCCATGATTATTGAAACCATAACAAAAGTAGAAGAAGATAAGTGGATTAAGGATAGTAGCAACCCTTACATTTTCTCTTTGTTGTAGAGATTGCTCCAATGACCTACTCCAATTATAACCATGTCAAGGGAGTCTATAGTAGATACTACTTGGAAAAATACAATAGATAATCGATAAGGGTGATGGAAAAAATAGAAACGCAAAAAAACTAGGCACATAATAACGATCGTTGTTGGAGTAATAAGATCAATTACTCAATTAATTAAATCATATTGATTTATTAATTAAGTCACCTTTTTACTTTAGTTTCACTTGAGCTAAACTTAGGCTTATTGATAATTAATTAATTAATTATTAGTGATTAATTCCCCGTCCTAGGGTTTTCACTTCTAGGGTTTTGATCTCCTTTTATAAGGATTGATCTCTTTGTAATTACCACATTATTGCAATATGTGTTTTTTGCTTCAGGGTTTCAGAGCATCTATTGCGTGTTTAGGGTTTCTTGCACGTGACAGTTTATTTGCATGTAGGTGTTTACTAGGTTTTGTGAGGTTGTATTTCTCAACTTCAACATGGTATTAGAGCTTTAGATTTGTCACTTCATATTTGTCTTTTAAGGGATCTTGTCTTGCAAGCTAACATTCATGTATGATACAAATCTAGATTTAGCTAAAAATAAATTGGGCATTTTGGCACAAACTGGACCTCACCATTGACCTTAGAACACCCAAAAACCCCTAAATCCATATAAAATTTGTCAAAATGGAGACTGTCAATTTTGGGGCCTTTTTGGGGGCTGCGCATTTTACAAGGTAGCTTTGTTTATACTGTACCTTTTTCATACGCAAGCTAGTGGAAAAATTCATGTGCAAGGCATCATACCTTTTTCTACACATGCAAGTACAAAAAGGGGCTAGCATTAAAAAAAACAAAAAAACTTACTTCACTTTTCAAAAATGGGCCAATGTGCCTTTTTTTTTTGCACATGCAACATCTTACTACTGACATGAACATTTAACCCTTAGCAAGCAACCAACTTTTGGTGGTATTTTTAGCACACTCTAAATTTAGCAATCACCCTCCATTTTTTGTCAAAAAGAGCAGCATGTGGTTTTTTTCTCATATGGTATCGAAATTGAGCAAACAAGATATCATCAAAAGCTAATTTCGAGCCAACCTAGTGGTGCAGGAATTTTTTCCTTTTTTTTTTTATTTTTTTGCATTTATTTCTAGTCAAAGTTAGACCCTTTTTTGCACTTTCAAGGCATAACTTTTGCATATGGACTATGTTTTTCACAAACAAAAAGGTATTGGAAATGTGTTTAAACGCTCTTTCCAAATCTATAATTTATTTCATTACAAAATTTACCAAGTACATAGAGAATCATCTAGAGTATTTTTTTCCTTTTCGCGCTTATCATCTTTCGAATTTGTACTGGGGTTTGTTTTTTTGTGTTGTGGGGGGTATTTTTTTCTTATTTTCTTTATATACACAAAAAATTAGAACATCATGCCAGACACCTCAAGAGACCATCTTACTCCACGCAATTATCATACCTAGAAGGGACATATGACTAGACTTTTCATGTCTAAGGGGTTATGGTCTTGTTTGGATGACAATCCACCTCCATTGATTGTCCATTTGAGGTTCTACGACACGGAAACAAAATGAATGAGGTCATGGGTTTGATATATTTACATGTTACAAATAGTCTTCTTTTTCACCTGGAGTGTTGCATGACTCCTCAAACTATGTGGACTAAGTCTCATGATCTTTTTGGCACTGTTAATCAGTTTAGGGCACTTCGGGTTGAGGAAGAGTTGACTATTATGACACCTAGGAGTCTTTTCCATCTATTGAGGATTTCTTGATGAAATTCAAATTATTGAGATCATTATTACAAGGTTGTGGTAAGAACAAAATAGACACTGAGTGTATGTGCCTGATTCTATCTAAGCTTCGAGGTTCATTTTAGATATTCTCTTCTACATTCTACTTCACCATGGATGCTTTGGGTCCATGATTTACCATGCCTACCTTTGAGGTATTCTACGATTGGTTGATACGTGAGAATTTCAAGATCACATAGTTAGATGCTCTTCTAGGATCAAAGAATCAAGCATTGGTAGCTTAGACATCTCAAGGGAAGTAGAAGTAGAAACAAAAGCCCAAGGAAGATTTAATAGGCAGTGATAGTTCCTTCTAGCCACCACTGAAGTCTACTTTATAACCATAATCCAACCCTAAACAAGGTAAATAGTCTAAGTCTAGTGAGTCTTCCTCCAAGACTAAGAAGAAATTAGGTGGTCCTTATAGTTTTTATGGAAAGGAAGGTAATCTAGTTTCCAAGTGTTGGAAGCAATTAGAGGCTTTAGAGAAGGCCATGTAATTGCATCACGTCACCTCACCTTCCCCACCCATAGGGAAAGGTCATGCTCTTTCTGCTTGAGCATTGCCTTCAGGATCCACTTGGATTCTAGATTATGGTTATTCTCACCATATGACATACACTTAGGATTATATCACCGCACTTACCCTTTGTGGCAATTCACATATTGCAGTTGGTGACTTTGCACAAATTTCAGTTATGGGTTAAGGTATTGTTTTATTGGATGGTGGTTGCCTTCAAGATGTACCTTTTGTTCTTGATATTTTGGCAAACCTCCTTTCCATCTATCAAATGTGTCACTTTGACACTGGTAATACAATCGAGTTCTCACCACATGATGTGGTTATTTGAGAACTTCATGATCTTGATTTGGTTGTGGCTGTATGCACCCAAAAATGGTCGCCTAGACTTTGGGCCCCATTTATTCAATTTATCAATCCTGAATCATTTTAATCAATATTTTCAACAATATCAATCTCTCGATCAAATCTTAAATTCGATCATATATTGGATTTTTATCCTTGGGCTAACCATTTATCCTAAGTCTTTATTTCATTAAAAGGAATATTTCCTCCCCTTTTGATTAAATAAAAAACCCACCTTTCCCTCTTATCCTAAGTTGCACAAATAAAGCATTATTCCTATTTTACAAAAAGGAAAAAAACACTTTTTGTCTCACATGAGGCTCAAAAGTCAACACTTCACTCTCATTGGAGGATACTTGTGCACATGGATTGCTCCTCTTTCAAGCTCCACCGCCGATTAAGACTTTTTGCCTCTTAATCTCAATGGTCCATTTCTTTGCATTTCTTATAAAAGGAGAGCTCTCTCCTCCATTTGCATACCATGTTTTTATGCTAATGTTATGTTGCAGGTTTTAGGTGCATTTGGAGCTTTTGAGGATATTGAAGACTTGTTGCTTTCATCATTTAGTTGCATATTTTCTTTCTTAGTTGCATGATAATGGCATTCTTAGTATAGATTTCCTTTTATGCAATAGAATAAGCTCACATAGTCTAAATAGGAGGTATTGTAATCCATTGCTATTTCCTTTCATAGATTAGTTGCATTGTACTTTCCTTTCATAGCTTAGATTGCATTCTCACTTAGATTTGCATTGCATTGCATATTTGGTTCTTGGAGATATTGGCATTGTTGCCCTTGTCTTCACTTGAATCTCTCATTATATGGTTGACTAGCAAGGTCACAAGCTTGTAGCTCTAGCTGAGAGCAATTTTCAATCTTGCAACTCCATGCATAGAGAGTTATGAGCCACTTTGTGAGGCCTCATTCTTGAGCAACCTTGCATGTAATGGTTCATAGAAGTGCACCTTTTTAGTGTGTACATTTCTGGCGCCCACTGTGGGGCAGAGTAGATAGGCTTTGTCTTTTGTTTCATTTGCATTTTCGTCATTTTTCAGATTATTTTTTGGAAAATTTGCAGTTCTGGTTTTCTGTCTCAGAGTATCGCGCGATACTTCTCAGAAATATTGCGCGATATACCTTTGTATAGCGGTGCGACACTTCGTGTGAGAGAAGAATCACCTGCCAATACTGAGGTATATCACCTGGCATCGTACGAAGTATCGCCCACCCATAGTGTAGAGTATCGCCCAGACTGAGGTATATCGCGTGACTATAGGAAACTGTGTCGCGTGATACTGGTGAAGTCTGAGGTATATCGCCTGATCTGACAAAGACTTGCATTTCCAGTTTTATCATCTGAATTTGATCATTTTAGTTTGCTGATTTATTTTACTGTATTTAGATAGGTCTAACCTGCATCTTTTAGCTTGAATCTATCAGTTATTGCGTATTTACATTTGGATTTTGATTTTGCTAACTTTGTTGGTCTAACAAGTTGTGTTTGTAGGTGCTCTCATTGCTTGAAAATTGCTAAAAATGCATGTCAAAGAGGGCTACTAACAGTTTTTGCAGGGCTGCCCAAGCATATAAAAAAAATAAAAAAAAATCTTGCTTGTTTATTTGCTTTCCTTTCAAGTGTGGCATTCACTAATTGTATTAGGAATCTTTAAAACCTTGTGAAAGAGATTTTGAGGTGGTAGGAGAAGTATGCTCTTCACCTTTAGGTGAATCAAAAAATATTGACCCATCTTAAGGTTTTGGAAGCAAGGGAGTAATTGAATCTCTTTGCTTGGTGTGTTTGGGAGAAGTTTTTGAGATAGGGGAGTATGCTCTTCACCCTTGAGGTGAATCAAAAACCTTGAACCTCATAAATTATCCATTTTTGTTTAGTTTAGGAATCCTTTAGCAGGCCTGCTCTTGAGCAATCAAGAGGAACGACTCAAGTGGGGACAACCTTGTCATCATTTTCCTTGGTGGCAAGTGATTCCAACTCACTATAATCTCAAGGCTATCAAGGACACCAAAAACCTTGGTAGACATAACACTTATCTTCATTTGATGTGAGTAGCTCATGGGATTGTGACCATGGGGAAAACATTGAACAAGAATGCTTAAGGTACTCTTGAGGCCGCAAGGTCCTAGTCCTTTATAAGGAGCAAGAGGGGTGTTGTGAACGGAAATCCTTATTAAGAACCATTAGATAGAAGCCACCTTGTTTAGTCGCTTATCTTCTTAGTGCAAGGATTGATCCAAGTGGTTTACCTGGATCACCTTAAGATACTCACCATATGTGTCCCTTTGGTTGTGTCATTTAACATTTCCACGAAAAAGCCGACATCTCTTGTGGGTAACCACTTGGTGTGAGGCAAGGGGGCATCAAGTTGTGGGCTAAGTTGGTAAGTATTGAGCCTTGACTTTTTAGGATAGATTTGCTTGAATTATCTTCGGTTGTGTGATGCCAGTGCAAACGTTCTTACATACAAACAATCGGTAGCATTCATAGGGTGCTTTTTCAATTCTGATATCACAAGTGTTTATCTTGGCAAGGTTGCTTTTGCCCTTGTTTCAAGTGCTTGAGACATGTTTGATCCCTCACTGTTTGCAAACCTGCCAAAATTTTGCTGATATTGTGACTGAAATCGAAAACATCAATCCTCAGACTAAATTTTTTGACCAAGCAGACCCAAAAATGCAAATTTTACACAATTTTGGTCAAGAGTTGAACAATTCTGCAACAGTATCACACTTTGTAAAGTGAAATATTGTGCGATACTTTGCGCTTGCTAAAAATATCGCCTGCTTTGAAGAGAAATATCGCGTGATAGTTCACCCTTGACGGACTATCGCCTGACCTGCCTGGAGTATATCGCCCACCAGTGCTGAGGTATATCACCTGGCGTCGTGCAAAGTATCACGTGGTTATAGGTATATCGCCCCAGTAGCCTGGAGTATATCGCCTGGTTAATTTCTATCGTGCTTACAATTTGGTCAGTTTCAGTTGCTGTTAATCAGGCTAGGTCTTAGAGTAGGCTTCTCGCCCTGACGTTTGAGACTTGTCTTGACTCTAAATTTCTGGTTTTAGTCCTCCGGGATAGCATCATTTGATTTACGAAATCACTTTGGAATAATTGTCAAGTTAGAAGGCCATTCTTGGTGCCAAGGTTCATCTCTAAGATTGTTAGCTACATTCTTGGAAAATTTTAGTACTCTTATTGTCTAAATCGCTTTCATTTAAATCTTAATTTCAATTATATTTTTGGCCTAGTCCAACCTCCTGATTCAAAAGTGCAAGGGTAGTCACCCTTTGATTTGAAGCACCTCTTTGACAGTGTTGGTAAAGCCCTTTTTTTATCTTTTCATTTCTCTTTAGACAATAGAGAACTTTGATTATCCTAGTTTGGCGTTGACACTTTGAGAGGTCACCTTATCATTGAGAGTATCTTTCTTTCATGTTAGTTACGACAAGGTACCAAGTAAATCAAGGAAAGCGACCCCCTGTTGCCTTTAGCTAGTTACCACCCAAGACTCATCGACAACATAAGGGAAAAAGACCCCTTTTTGATCAATCTCCTAAGAGTGAATCTGAGGTTTATTTTAATTCGGGAGCTAATCCTAGTGAAGTGAGCACCTCTTTTGTACCACTCTCATCAAGTATGGACATGAGTTACACTTTCACCCGACAACAAAGAGAAGCCATGAATCAAACTCTTGAGGACATCTTCCAACAACACAGAAGAGAGTATGGTGGTTCTTCTCATGCTAGTCCACCCAGGTCACCTCCCAACAACGCGAGGTATTTTGATGCTCACCAACAAGCCTAGAGACATCATAAGCAAGCTCACTCAGATTCAGGGTCACAACACGAAGACCAGAACAACGAATCTAGTGATTACCACATAAATGCAGCCAATGCAATAAGGCATTCAAGACAATCCTTCCCACTTAAAGACACCTCTCGATATGCAAATACAAGATTGAGAAGCATTGAGAGGGAGAAGCAAGCCTATTTAGATGAACAGGCTGCTAAAAAGGAAAAATTCAGACAACTAGAGGAAGAGGAACGTGCGTTGTTGGATATACAGAAAAGAGTCACCCAAGAAGAAGAAGATAGACTCTACGCACAATAACTCCAAAGCCGATTTAACGGGAGGGGAACCAATAGTGGGACCAGCTCACCCCCATCTACCCCTTCGCCAAGTCCTAGAAGAAGATCAAGGACACCCTCACGATCCCCAAGCCCTAGAGGAAGAAGGGTTTCAAGATATGACCATCATAGGAGACAGTCGTCTCATAGACATTCAAAGCAACCCTCCCAACGAGCACATCATGGCTCGCAACATGGAGGAAGTTATGCTAAATTTGATCATATGGATTTCATGACTATGCAACAAGAACCATCCTTTCAAGCATATGTGGAGCAATATGTGGAACAAAACAAAGATTAATTCTTGGAAAGTCTTATTAACAAAGGCGCTAAAGTTCCATATAATTTTGATGTTCACCAAAAGATCAAGAAACAGAGCCCTTCCATTGATGAGGTGATCTTACAAATGCAAAAGGATATAGACAGGATGAAGGCTCCCAAGAGCACGTTTCATTTGGACTCCATATGTCCTAACCCCATTGACAAAAGTGTGGTGATGGTAGAATTCTCTAAGAAAGTTGAGTTCCCAACATATGACAAATATGATGGCACTGGTGACCCTCACGACCATGTTCGACAGTTCTACATAATGAGCTTTTCCTTTCACCATGAAGACTCCTACTTGATGAGATTATTCCCAAGGAGCTTAAAAGGTCAAGCGATGGAGTGGTTCACCAACCTTTCCCCTCCAGTAAAGACATTTAAAGAACTTGTCCAAATGTTTGTTCAGCATTTTGCTTACAACTTATCGAGGTCGGTCACAATGCTTGATTTGTGCAAACTCAAGCAAAATCAAGGGGAATCTTTTGTCACATTTTTACAACGATGGAGGTGATTGTGTTCAAAATACCCAAGGACAATCCCTGAGGAGGAGAGAATTGATATCATTGTGAGCAATCTAATACCAGAACTAAGATATGAAGTCAAGAAAATCCCGTTTAATTCCTTTGATACTATGGTAGAGGTGGCATGTCGCATTGAGGATGTCCTAAAAGAACAAGGAATTTTGGCTAAACCAACAAATAACAACAATAGCCAAAATAACAATACTAATGGTAACAAGGACAAAAAGAACTCCTATTAGAACAAAAACAAGCAAGTGGTCAACGACGGAGTTGTTGACTCATCTCAAACCAAAAATGAAGGATTTCTCAACCTCTCTCATGCAGTTCAAGCTATGAAGCTGCAAACGTCTTCAACACAACAAGACAAACCTAAGTATCAAAGGAGATCTAAAACGGAGAAGAGACAATTTACTAAATCGGGAGAATCTTATGCAGATGTTTTTAAGACATTAGTTGCTCATAATTTGGCACACCCACAGGATCCTACCAAACATCGTATACCGGATCCTTTACCTCATTGGTGGGATGTGAAGGCTTTTTGCGTTTTCCATAATGGGATTGGACATGACATAGAAAATTGTTTTAAACTCAAGCATCTTGTCCAAGACCTTATTGAAAAAGGACAATTACAAGTTGATGGGTTAACCACTAATGCAGATCATAAAGCCTTTAAAGAGCCCTTGCCTAAATATGAGAAAGGAGAGAATTCTAAGAATGGAAAGGCGGCTATCAACTACACCTACACAAATGCGGAGAACGTTATTAACATGCTTGAAGTTGTGGATGATAGTGTCAACATGGTGAGAGGGAAAGATCTTTATGGACATAATGTGGACTCAACTCCTATGATTAATGAAAGACCCGCTGTGGTGATAAGAGGTCCTCGCTCACAAAGAATGCCCCAGTCCCTCAATGTTGTCACTAGGGGTTAGGCTCAAACTCCCATTATTATCAGAGGTCCTAGCACTAGCAAGTCTAAGCAGCCCGTGTCCAAAGGTGTTCCTCCTAAATCTGCTATTGGTCCTGATTCCAATTATAATCTTATTGACCAATTACAACGTACACCCGCGCAGATATCCATTTTTGAGCTTTTAGAATTGTCCCCTAAGCATAAGCGTGTCCTTGAAGACGCTTTGTGAGCAGCCAGTGTCCCTAACAACTTAGATATTGATCAATTCCAGAATATGGTCAACCATTTGGCTAGCCCTCATTACCTCACCTTCTCAGAAGAAGACGACAAATCCATCAGTCACCCACATAACTTGGCCTTACACATCAAAGTCATGATTCATAAAACCTGTGTCAGGCGTGTACTGATAGATGGGGGTGCGGAGCTCAATATTTGTACCATGAGTTTGTTGCTGGCTCTAGGATATTCTGAGAACGTCATTGACACAAGGAAAAAGATCACGATCAAAGCATATGATGAAGCAGAAAGAAGTTCTAAGGGATTGGCCATTTTTCCTATTCACATTGGTCCAGTAGAAAAGGATGTTTTATTTCAAATTGTTGATGTTGGACCTTTAGCATACAACATTTTGCTAGGTAGGCCATGGATTCACGAAATGCAAGCAGTCCCATCAACATATCACCAGTGTGTTAAATTTCCCCATAATGGTGTAGAAATTTGCATACTTGGAGATAGTGCTTTGTCAGTTAATAACATTTCCACTGGATCACATGTACCTTTGAATAGGGAAGCTGACAGTCCTAGTAGTTCACTTGAACAATGCAAGCAGAGGTTTAAGACCATAGATCTTGGGATGGGAGATTATAAAATTGATTCTTTTACAAACATGCCAATCTCTCCTAGGTCTTATGGGAGACCATCACCAAATGTGAAGCCTTCGTCATCAGCAATGACATTATTTGGAAAATTTATTGAGTCTTCGGTCCCCATTCAAGATGAGAAAGAGGAAGTTGCCATAAGAGACTGGATCTATCATGAGGAAAAATACAAACACAACAAGAATTTTGCTCCTCCACCTGAAGCTTATGGGAGAGGGTATACAATGGTTAAGAATATGGGTTATCCTGGATATGGTCCCCTTAGTCATAGGCTGGATGCTAAAGCTGAGCCTCTTGATCATGCTCTTTTCGGATGAAAGAATAAGTCCACGGATGGCTTAGGTTTTGAGAATAAGAAGAAGAAAGGTGTCCCTGTCCCAACTGCGACGGACAATGACAGTGACTCAGACTATACGCCCGATCTTTCTAATCAACAAGATGTGTCTGATGATTGGGTGCCCTCAACAAATCTCCTTTGGGGAGATTCCACAAATTTGATACTTGACAGTCCTACTATCCCAGCTGCGACGGATAGTGACTATATGGCTGCTAGATTGATAAAGGAAAGTGTTACTGTCCTAGCTGCGACGGATAGTACCAATGCTAGCACTAGAGAGGGGGAAACCCTTCCTAACCTTGAAGCTTATACATCATGAGGCCCAAATGATGACTCAGACACAGACTCCCATGAATATGAATGGGACTCGCTTTCAGATGCAACAGTTGATTTGGACATAGATATTGTCCATGCCTATAGTACCCAACCCGATGCGGCCGACGATCCTAGTGTAGGACTAGAGGATTGCACTCCTCAAATTGCCTTAGTGGACAATGCTTCGTTTGGTAGGATGAGTCCTAATTCGGGTATCTTAGGAGAACACTTGATGAACTCCGATTATATGGTCACCAGAGATGACACTTTTCGCATAAATAACATTGAACCAGTCATTGACCTACCCCTTGTTCACTTTGACCTAATTGACTGGTCTCAGCGCCATCAAGAGCCTATCTTCCTCACTTTTTAGAATGATTACGAAATTGCCTGCTATCTGAATGCTCTTGAACCCGTGGCTTCTTCCACCAGTGAACCAACAACTAGCATGACAGAGCCTGATATTAAGTACCTCAGTCTAAAAATAAAAGAAAAATAGGTCTGATGGCGAAAACCACTTTGTGGCGGTATCAGAACCAAAAATAGTAAAAAGAAATGACGTATCCAAGGGTGAAAACCTCTTTGAGGCACCTAAGAATGGGGTACTTAATAACTTGCCGAGTTATTTCCAGGATAGATCATCAGTATTGATTGAGCCAACAAAGCCAGTCAATTTGAACATAGAAGAAAATCCTCAAATAGTCCATCTTGCTCAGTCTTTATTAGAGGGAGAGACCAAGGCATATGTACAGTTCTTACAAAAAAAGAAAATTAATTTTGCATGGACCTATTCAGACATGCCAGGGCTTGACACAAATCTTATAATGCATCACTTATCCATAGCTCCAGGAGTCAAACCAGTGAAACAGAGACTCAGAAAAATGCATCCACATGTAGCTCTCCTTGTCAAAATAGAATTAGAAAAACTTTTGAGAGCTGGATTCATTAGAGCCATCGATTATGCAGAATGGATCTCAAACATAGTACCAGTTTCCAAACATGATGGGTCCATTCGTGTATGTACAGATTTTAGAGATTTAAATAAAGCATGCCCAAAGGATGATTTTCCACTTCCAAACATTGACATGATAGTGGACATGACAGTGGGCTATGAGATATACTCTCTAATGGATGGTTTCTCTAGATATAATCAAATTAAAATAGCTCCTGAAGACCAAGAGAAAATAGCATTCACATGTGCATGGGGAACCTATTGCTGAAATGTCATGCCATTCGGATTAAAGAATGCAAGAGCAACCTACCAAAGAGCTATGACCACTATCTTTCATGATATGATGCACAAAAACATGGAAGATTATGTGGATAATACCCTGGCAAAATCAAGACAACGGGACACACACCTCGATGATCTGGAAGTAATTCTAGATCGCATGGAACAGTTTCAACTCAGATTGAATCCAAAGAAGTGTGCATTTGGTGTCACCTCAGGCAAACTTTTAGGATTCATAATATCAGCAAAAGGTATCGAGGTTGACCCCGAAAAGGTCCAAGCAATTCTAGATATGCCACCTCCTCAAAATATCAGCCAAATGAGAAGTCTTCAGGGATGTCTTCAATCGATTAGGAGGTTTATTTCTCAGCTTGCAGATAGAGCACAACCCTTTAACAAGACATTACATAAGGGTGCTTCTTGTGTTTGGAACGAGGATTGTCAAAAGAGACTAGATCAGATCAAACAATACTTGGCTAATCCTCCGATCCTAATGCCTCCTATTCCAGGGAAACCATTGATCCTATATATTTCAGCTATAGAATCTTCCTTGGGGGCATTGTTGGCTTAATTAGATGATACTGGGAAAGAACAGGCCATATACTATATCAGCCGTACTCTAGTCTCCTATGAGATCAATTACAATAACATTGAGAAGTCTTGTCTTGCAGTGGTGTTTGCTTCTCAAAAGTTGCGACACTATATGCTTGCTCATACCATACATTTGGTTGCCAAAATTGATCCTCTTAAATACTTTCTTAGTAAGGCTGCGCTCACGGGTAGACTTGCTAAATGGATGATGGTCCTAACTGAATTTGACATAGATTACGTTGAAAGGAAGGCCATAAAAGGGCAAGCTATTGCTGACCAATTAGCTGATTTCCCAATTCAGGGTAGTGTGTCGATTCAAGTGGAATTCCTAGATGAACACATCCTGTATACGACTACTCGCACTTGGACAATGTTCTTTGATGGTTCCCGCATGCAAAATGGATCAGGTGCCAGAGTATTATTTGTTTCTCCACATGGGTACAATATTTGAAAGTCTTACAAACTTTTATTCCCATGTACAAATAATATTGCAGAATATGAAGCTTTAACCAATGGCTTGAGAATGGCTATAGAATGGAACATCACAGAGTTACATGTCTTTGGAGATTCCCAGTTAATCATCAACCAAGTCAATGAGGAGTATCTAACCAAGGATGATAAATTGATACCCTACAAAAAGATGGTTGATTCTTTGAGACGCTATTTCACCTTTGTGACGTTTCAACAGATCCCTAGGACAGAGAACAAAGCTGCAGATGCCATGGCCACATTAGCTTCCCTTCTTCAGTTGGAGACACATGAATCCAGATTTGAATTCCTGTGGAAGAGCTACACCATCCCATCTTTGACTCGTCTGAAAGCCATGTCATTTGTGCCATTATCACACATGAGTCTTCCCGATATGGTGCTATCTATTCATACCTTTGTGATGGCATCATTCCCGACACATTCAACCATTCTGAATGCCGAAACCTCATCCGTAACACCTCTCGCCACACCCTCATCTCTGGTGATTTATATAGGAGGGGTTTAGATGGGACGCTCCTTAGGTGTTTGGAAAAGGAGGAATCCAACCAAGCGTTAGCTGACATCCACGAGGGCATTTGTGGTGGACATTCTAATGGTCTTGCCATGGCCCGAAGGTTGCTTAGGGCGGGATATTATTGGCCCACAATGTAGATAGACGCAGTCACCTTTGCTAAGTCATGTGAAAAATGTCAGAAACATGGAAACCTGATTCATGCTCCAGGTAGGGAGCTGATCCCCTCTGTTTCTCATTGGCCATTTCAGCGCTGGGCCTTTGATCTGGTTGGGTAGATTCATCCCAAATCCTCAGGTGGACATAAGTTCATTATTACTGCCACTGACTACTTCACAAAATGGGTGGAAGCTGTGCCACTTTTTGTTGCTTCAGGGAAGACTATCTCCTTGTTCATCTTGAATCATATTATTTGCTGATTTGGAGTGCCTTATGAGATTATCACTGATAACGGAGGTCAATTCAAGAATAAGGACCTAAAGCATCTATGCAAAAAGTTTAAAATCAAGCAACATTGGTCCTCCATTTATTTTCCATAGGGAAAGAGACAAGCAGAAGCTTCTAACAAAACCATTCTTAAAATTCTTCATAGGACAGTGCACAAGAATGGTAGGGATTGGCACTTGCAAATCAATCCAACACTATGGGCTTACAGAACAAGCATTCGCACACCTACAGGAGCCACTCCTTTTTCTCTTACCTATGGCACTGAAGCGGTATTGCTTTTAGAAGTTGAGATACCATCACTTAGAGTCTCACTCAAAGGTTTGATTACAGATGAGGATTATCGCGCCATGAGGTTACAGGAACTAGAAATTCTAGATGAGAAGCGTAAGGCTTCCTTTGATCATATGAGAGTGTATCAGAAGCGTATGTCCAAGGCATTCAACAAGAAGGTTCACCCTAGAGAATTTCAAATAGGTGATCTTGTTTTGCGAGAGAACCCTAAGAACCAACAGAACAGAGAGCAAAAGGGCAAATTTGAACCTAACTGGCTTGGACCATATGTCATCACAACTGCTTTTGGTACCGGTGCGTATTTACTGTCAGATCCTGATGGAGAACAGCTCCCTGATCCCATCAACATGGTGCACCTCAAGAAGTTCTATCCTTGATGCCCATTCTGTCTGGGGGCATCCTTTGTACATATTTATTGATCCTGAAAAAAATACCAAAAAAAATTCATATATGATGCTGAAAAAATCCTAAAAAGCATAAAAAGTCTTGAAAAAATACAAAAAAATCAAAAAAATTAAAAAATTAAAAAAAAATAGAAAAAGTGCCTTGGTGAAAACTTGGAAACAGGCGCCTTGGTAGCAAAAATACAATAAATAAATAAATAAATGAAAAAAGATTCCAAGTGGTGAAAACCTGGAAACAGGCGCTACTTGAGGCCTTTGCACTCCTATTTGTTAGCATGCGTCCTCGACACTGAGCCTTTCCCTCATGCCTTGACCTTATTTGGCTTAGTCTGGAATTGGTCTTTGTCTTTGTCTAGGGGGCATAACTGTTAGCATTGGTCTTTTAGATGCATTTGTCTCTTGAGGCATTTCACAACAGGTCTTTTTCAACACCACCCCAAAATAGTGTTTTTCAACACTACCCTTGCGTCAAGTGTTTCTTAACACTTATCAGGTGTCTTACCCAATAGTCTCGTATGATGTGATATTTCTCACTAAGCAGATATGATACTCAGAGTTTGACTCTATGACCAACACACACGCACTTAAACAATCAACTCGCTGACGATATGATGACTTTCTTTTTTTCTTTGTGTGCTGTCTATGAGGATTTATTTGATGAGTGGTCTTTCCCTGAGAAGTTTTCGATGATGCATAGCTAGAAGACTGAGGGAATGAGAACATGTTTTCTTTCTTTATCTGCTTGTGGGTATATTTTGTTGATCCTAACTGTCATGAGCATTTATGCTGGTCTTACTTGACCCTATGGATTGACAAGGTATTATCCTTGACTGTTTTGCGAGTGCATGCTTTTAGTTATCCTGACTTTCATGTGTCTTGATACAAGCATAATCTCGCCATATCAAACTTAGGTAATCTCACTGCACTAGTCATCTTGACCTACATGTCTTTGATGCCTAGGTGGGATTTCCACATTTCTATCTGATAAAGATCATATTCATATCCACATAAGTGTGCATTGTATGATTTTACGACACTACCAATAATGCTTGATGATGATAATTAGATGTCTATAAGCGTTGTGACCTTGCAAGTCAACCACTTTCATAGTAGCTTGCATTTTTAGGATCATGATAGTCTAGTTTTGCATTTCTTGCATATGGAGAGAGCTCTCCTTTTCATCTTACCTGGACCTGTTAGTCGACTGCGCTCACCTTTCCTTCTTCTTGATCATGTCTTTCACTCCTTGTCTTTTTCATCTTGAACCTGTTCCCGTTCATCACAAGGGGTTAATCATATCATCATATCTATATCAAAACTATCATTTTCAAGAAACATGAGTCTATATCATACATATGAGAATTAAACATACATCTATGAGAGAGAACATACATAAGCATTTTTGAGCAAAATGACAAGACAATATACATAAACTGATACATCCATCATAAGAGAGACAAACACATGATATAATCAAACATCCAGTAATATCATATATACATCAATGTCATGATACAATATACAAATGGGATCCCATAATCTGGATCAATGTCTCAAGATATGTATACACATCTATCAACCTAAGACCTAACCCTAAGACTCGCTACCACCCTCATGAGGAGCTCGTGGTGGTGGAGGAGGCATGGCTCTCCTATCGAGTACCACATCTGATACCCTTGCACTCTGAGAGTATGATGGTGCTCTCTCACCCTCTGGAACAGCCTGCAAGTAGAGTCCGTGATAATAGGCTACTCTCGCTGACTCCCGTCGGAGCTCTAGTGCATTTGCCTGTGCCATCGCCTCACGACGTGCTATCTCTGCCCTGAGATCGGTTATCTATTGATCTCACTCTACTCTCAGATCTAGTAGCTTCTGGTCTCTCACAGCTATAGTAATCCGGAGCTACTGTATCTCTGCCTCCTGAGCATGTATCTGGGCTCTCAGATCATCTCCACCCGCAAGCTGATCCTGCTGTGCCTCTGCCTGCCGGTGAGCTGGTCTCGCCTCATCCTCAAGCGTCGTCGATCTCTGTCCCCGTGACTGTTTCTGGCCACCTAATCTCGATCCCTCTCCTCTCTCCATCCTCCTCCCTCTCCCCCTCCCACCATCTCCTCCATCCCCTCCCTCCCCTCCCTCCCCTCCGTCTCCTCCCTGTGCTGGTACCTGTGCATCTGGTACCATAAACTAAGGGAATGGCACCCTCTGTCGCTCTGCTTTGTAGGCTGCATCAGCCCCCGCATCTGCCACATCTGGGAAATACTCCCAGGGCTTACTCCTGATACTCACTGTCTCTGTGACAGCCTGTCGATAATCCAACATGGGTAGCCACCCATGACCCTCCTCATCCCTGGCCTTGGCATATGTAGTAGTCTCTATCGAGATTCGCTGCTGCCTCCCAAACTGTTGCCATACTCGAGTGATACAAAACCTCTCCACTATCTCGGCATATCAACCTACCAGTGGCCGAGTGCACATCATGTAGCTCAGCTCATCGGCCGCATCTCCCCTCCCTCCACCTCCTTGTATGGCCTCCATGTGAACGAGGCTATCTCATCCAAAATCCTCCTGTAGTACGTCACATCCCTAGTATGGGCATGTGATATGAACCCGAGGTACCTATAGATAAAGGGGTACCTCCTCTCCCTTAGCTGAACCCTAGAGCGCACCACAGCGATGTGCTCCCATGCCCACACCTGTGCCAAGATGGCACCGCACGCCCATGTCCGACCGTCTTTGTAGACAATCTCATGTAACTCGTGGTACATCTCTGCCGATATGATAGGACCCCATGCCATTCGACGAGGCCTGCCTACCAAATCAACCAGTAACCGAGCCCATTCGAGTGGGAATCCCTTCTGACTGTGATCAGTCATTAGGATCTGTGAGATAATGGAGGCCACAATACATGGCACTAGGTAGTCTCTGCCAAAATCATCTATCAGCCTCTCCCAGCTGACATGCCTATCCAGAATAGTGACATCCTGGAACATCTCCTAGATCAGTCGGCGCCCCTCAGTGGCATCCTGATCATAGTACACATGTGCCAACAAACAAATCATGTCAGTTTTCATCATATGGAAACATTACATTTATGATTATATCTCAAAACATGATTATACTCACCGGCTCGCCATGACATGACACTCGTAAGATCTTGTAGACGTCCTCTAAAGTGATCGATGCCTCTCTAGTAGGCAGGTGGAAGGTGTTGTGCTCGCTATGCCATCTCTCGGCAAGAGCAGTCAACAACCCATGGTCAGCTCTGATGTACGGATATCTCAATAAGTATCTGAATCCCATGGCCTGGACATCAGCATTGCCCGAATCATCTAGATCTCGGACACATCTCAATCCCGTCACCTTCGGCGCTCTGATGATCAGCACCGGAAAGACCTCCTGCAAGCCAAAACCAAGCCAGTTGTTAGCACATATCATGATGGATGTCTAAAAATTAGTATAAAATATTACTAAAATGTAACATTGTCTAGACCCATGTCATTTTTGCTCCAAAAAAATGCGTCAAAAAATCAAATTTTTCACTTGGGCGATATTCTTTTTTTGGAGAAGTATCGCGCGATACTTCTCCCTATAGCGGGGCGATATACCTTATGCCGCGCGATACTTCACCCAGTATCGTGCGATCTTTCACACAGTATCGTGCGATACTGGTGTCTTAGGTCATGCGATACTTTGGGGACCCGCGATGTATCTCGCGACATTTCTCCCCAAAGGGCGTGATACTTCTAAAGTATCGCGCAATAGTTCGCTCAACCAAAAAAAAAATTGAAATTTGAAAAATTTGAAAAACGTGCTAAAAAAGGTATTAAATGCGAAAAATGACTCAAAAAGCTCAAGTTTTTTGAAAACATACTAGGGCAGGATAGTGTGGTGGCCGGTTGTGTAACCGAGCATGCTCAAATCGATGCCTATGGACGGGAACTCCTACTTGCTGGGCCATTTTCTCTCTCTAAAGCTCTGAAAATTCTCAAATCACTAAAAGACAAATGATCTTTGAAAATGACATTTTGACCCCTTTTATAGCCTTTTGACCTTTTGACCTCATTTTCAAAACACCTCAGAATTGCGTAAAAATTGCACCCCTAGCTAATTTCGACGTCCTGGATCCATTTTTAGACTCGAAATTGAAATTCGAAGTCATCTTGATAGTCAAAATCATGTTTCAAAATCTTCCCTTCTTCTACGCAGTTGACTGATCTTTTGAGGCCTAATCCTTCGATCTTTGTTGGGGCATCGTCATTTCTTCATTTCCATGTCTTCCAAACTTCTAGTCTTTCATTCATATTCATTCCATTCCCTCCTTTCTCACATTTGACTACATCTTTCTCAGTCAGGCTGGGGCATGTTTTAATGGTTAACCTATTGACCCTTACCTTCGATTGTGATTTCATTCTGATTTGATCAAATCCTTATCAATCCGCTGTTATCCTCTCTACCTGATTTCAATTTTGATTCTGAGGGGGCAATACTTATAGGATTCTCATCCCCAATTTCTTGATTTTCCTGATTCAGACATCTTTTGTGAGCTGTCACTCAAATTTGAGATTCTTATCTCTTATTTTGAATATGATCTCGAATCGACCTCATGTTCAAAGGCCGTTGTCTATGTTTGTCCGGGTGTGATCCCGAATCGACCTCACATCTGAGTTGTTTTGTGATCCCAGATCGATCTCACATTTCAACTTCATTCTTTGACTGCATGTGTTCTCAGATCGATCACACATTAGTCAAAGAGGGGCAAATGTATGCACCCAAAAATGGTCGCCTAGACTTTGGGCCCCATTTATTCAATTTATCAATCCTGAATCATTTTAATCAATATTTTCAACAATATCAATCTCTCGATCAAATCTTAAATTCGATCATATATTAGATTTTTATCCTTGGGCTAACCATTTATCCTAAGTCTTTATTTCATTAAAAGGAATATTTCCTCCCCTTTTGATTAAATAAAAAGCCCACCTTTCCCTCTTATCCTAAGTTGCACAAATAAAGCATTATTCCTATTTTACAAAAAGGAAAAAAAGCACTTTTTGTCTCACATGAGGCTCAAAAGTCAACACTTCACTCTCATTGGAGGATACTTGTGCACATGAATTGCTCCTTTTTCAAGCTCCACCGCCGATTAAGACTTTTTGCCTCTTAATCTCAATGGTCCATTTCTTATAAAATGAGAGCTTTCTCCTCCATTTGCATACCATGTTTTTATGCTAATGTTATGCTGCAGGTTTTAGGTGCATTTGGAGCTTTTGAGGATATTGAAGACTTGTTGCTTTCATCATTTAGTTGCATATTTGCTTTCTTAGTTGCATGATAATGTCATTCTTAGTATAGATTTCCTTTTATGCAATAAAATAAGCTCACATAGTCTAAATAGGAGGTATTTTAATCCATTGCTATTTCCTTTCATAGATTAGTTGCATTATACTTTCCTTTCATAGCTTAGATTGCATTCTCACTTAGATTTGCATTGCATTGCATATTTGGTTCTTGAAGATATTAGCATTGTTTCCCTTGTCTTCACTTGAATCTCTCATTGTATGGTTGACTAGCAAGGTCACAAGCTTGTAGCTCTAGCTGAGAGCAATTTTCAATCTTGCAACTCCATGCATAGAGAGCTATGAGCCGCTTTGTGAGGCCTCATTCTTGAGCAACCTTGCATGTAATGGTTCATAGAAGTGCACCTTTTTAGTGTGTATGGTGGCTACTTGAAATGTTGATCCTGAATCTTTCTTATACACATTTGATGGCTTTTAGATGATAGATAGTCTATGTTCGTCTCTTATAGCACATGTAGACACCATGAGTAATCTTTGGAATAAGCAGTTTGGCCATGTCAATTACAAATATCTACAACATATGAGTACTTAGGCACTTGTGATTGGGCTCCCTCAGATTTCCTGTATTGATGGTGTTTTTCAAGGATGTGTTCTTTAAAAACATCATCATGATTTTTTTCCTAGGGGTAGAGCCATATGTACTAAGGCACCATTGGAGTTAGTACATAGTCACCTGTCATCCTTTCCAACTTCTTTTTTTTTAAGGGCTAGATATGTGCTCACATTTATTGATGACTTATTCAGGCACACATGGGTGTGCTTTCTTAAGTACAAGTCTGATGTCTTTCATTCATTTGGGATCTTTAAGACATTTGTGGAGAAGCATTTTGGTCTTTCTATCAACAGAATACACATCTTGATAAAGGGAGGAGTATGTGAATCAGGGTTTTAGATATTTTTGCACTGACCATGGTTTGCAACATCATTTTACAATACCTTACACCCCTCAGCAGAATGACATTTCTAAGAGAAAGAACATGACATTATGGGAGATGGACAATTATTTTATATAGTCACAAGATATGGATTCAACTTTATGGGTTGAGGCAGACAATTGTGCCAATTATATTCAAAATTGAATGCCTCATAAGGAATTATGACATATGACTCCTAAGGAGGCTTGGACCCATATCAAGCCCGATGTTTCTACATTTTGATTATTTGGTAGTGAGGCTTGGGCATTTATTCCTAATGCTCAATGGAAAGCCATGGAGAGGAAGAGCCAACCACTCATATTTTTAAGTTGTTGTGGGGATGTTAAGGTGTAAATGTTGTTTGATCCTAATTCTAGAGATATATTGTTTCGATGGGATGTCCAATTGATGAGCACTTTCCTGAGATGCAATATTCATCACCAACTTCTCCCCCACTGCCTACTCCTCCCTCTTCATCTCTCGAGGATTGTTTCTCTCTTAAGAATGATTCAGATGTTGATCCACCATCATTTCCACCACTAGATACACAACATTTTCCCAAGTGGGCCCACTTTGTTGTAGAAGTAGCTAGATCTATGGTAGGTGACCCTTAAAATATAGTCACACACATGCACATACATCAGGTGTTGGTCTCTTGAGTCCTGCCATTTTAGATGATCCTCAAGTTTTTAGAGGTGACAGGTCACCATGAGTGGGAGAGGGATATGGAGGAGGAGTTTTCTTCTTTGATTAAAAATCATACTTGGGATCTTTGGCATCTTCCCAAGGGAAGAAAATTGGTTCGGTGAAAGTGGGTGTACCATACCAAGTTTTCTATAGATGGTTTGATAGATAAGTACAAACCATGTCTTATTAAGAATGGGTTTTCTTAGGTTGAGGGTATTGATTACTCTTAGACCTTTGCTCCTATTGCCAAGATGAATTCCATTCACTTTGTATTATCTCTAGCAACTTCACATGGATGGATGATGTTTCAAATGTATGTGAAGAGTGCCTTCTTACATGGAGAAATACATGAGGAGATATCTATGGAGTAGTCTCAGGGATTTGCAAAGGAAACTTCTTTAGTTTACAGACTTCAACATTCATTGTATGGTCTCAAACAAGCCCCTTAGGCTTGGTATGAGAAGATGGATTATTTTTTTCTCTCTCACTTCACACATTGTCATTATGATCCCACATTGTACATTAATTGTCAAGAGGGTGGTATTTTGATCCTTGTGTTGGATGTTTATGATCTCATACTTATAGGTAGCTCATCATCTATGATTCAGAGTGTTCAAAGAGCATTGATGGAGTAGTTTGAGATTACTGATCTCGATCTTCTGCATTATTTTCTTGGTCTAAGGGTTATTCAATTTTTAGATGGATTAACATTTATCAACAAAAACATGCTCTTGACATACTCCATAGATTTGACATATTTGATTTCAAACCTATCCCTACACCTTTTTAGTCGGGTTTTGTTATGTCTTCCACTTGCACTACTCCTTCGGTAGACTCTACATTATGCATGTAGTTGGTTGGAAGTTTGTTGTACCTTACACATTTGTCTTGATATTTCCTTTGTGGTTGGCCTTGTCTCTAGGTTCTCCCATGATCCACATGAGAGTCATTGGAAAGCTATCAAATGTATCTTTATGTACATTCATGGCACCACATAGTATGGCATTCACTACACATCGAGATCCCCTTACATTATTGGCTTCACTAACTTGGATTGGGCTAATGATGTCAATGATAGGAAGTCCACTTATAGCTTTGTTTTTTGCCTTAGTTATGGTCCTATCACATGGCCTTGAAAGACGCAATCTACTATTTCATTATCATCTATAGAGGTTGAATATCGAGCAATGGTGTAGTCTAGTTAGGAGATTTTATGGCTTTGGTAGTTGATGACAAATTTTGGGTTTCCTCCTGATAGTCCCACAGTTCTTTGGTGTGACAATCCAAGTGTTGTACACATTTTACACAATCTAGTAGAGTATCAAAAGGTGAAGCACGTTGATATCCACATGCACTTCATTAGGAAGTTGATTTAGGATGGTTCACTTATCTTCAAATACATTCCTACACAGGAGGAAGTTTTTGACATCTTCACAAAATCTTTAACATTCTCATGTTATATTGAGTTGCAATCTATGCTTGGGGTGAAGGAAGTTTTCCTTGGAGGGTCTTTGTGAGGCATTTCTTCCTTCATGTTTTTTTAGCGTGCTTTCATCTCTTTCAGGAGAGAATTTTTTAATTCCCACTGAGTTTTCTCCTATTTACTGAGATTTATTGTACTTGGGTACCTCATCCAGCCTAGTTGTTGGGACCCATCTTTGTTTTCACACATCTATCCTTAGTTTTTTAGCTTCTTCTTAAGTTCATCTTAAGGGGGTGTTGGAGTAATAGGATAAATTACTTAATGATGTAGGAGCATCTAGGGTGTAAGAGCAATCTTGGATTACCCAAAAATATTGTCTAGTTTCTAATAAGAACTATCTTTGGATAGGCTTACTATTTTTAGGTTATTCATTTGAACACAGTTCGATCCAATTATTTACATGGAGGTTCATTTTGGGTATATAAGTATGCTCATAGAGTTTCATGGTAGGATCAAGTCTGGTTTTGAAGTTATTATATTTTCTATTTTAGCGGGTGGTACAAAAAATTTAAACTCAGTTTTGAAGGCTTTAGAGGCTCCAAAAGGGGGTCAAACTTTGATCAACTTGCATTTCACCTTCAAAGGGGGTAGAGAACTTCGTGTCATTTATGAAATGGGTTCATAATAGCCAATTGACTCAATGGTTCACAAGTTATGGTTTTCAAAAGTTTGGCCTTCAAGACTCTAGTTTCAATACAAGTGGAAAAGAGGGAAAAAAACACTTTAGGTGGGAAATTGAACCGTTGGGTGCCAAAATGGGAAAATTTCACTTTCTAGAATATTCTAAGGTGGCTAATTGTGCTACTTATCTAGGGCTAAAGGGGAATTTTAGGGTTTACTTCTAGAAGCATAGATGGACTTTGTCTTGTAGATCATTGTAATGAAAATGCCTAGCTGGCTAAAGCATGTTGTTTTTCCTAAATATTGTAATGTAATTTGCATTAAGGATAATAGAAAGCAAGTGTTTCTATTCTTGAATTTTTTTTGTTTATTTCTTATTGTGTTGTGTATGTTTGGTTAAATAAGGGGAGTACCCTTCATTAAGTGGTATCAGAGCAAAAGTTCTTGAGTGTGTAGATAGATCGTCGAATATGAGGTAGTTTACACCAAGATTGTAGTTGTGGGCCTGAGAGATAAGTAAAAAATATGCCTCCATGAAGGAATCATGGTGGAAGAATTATGTGTGTGACATAATGGGGTTTTAAAGCCCTATAGAGGCAAGTGTAAGCACTACAAGAGGAGCTACATAGAGGAACCAATATTAGGGCAAGAGATGCGAGTGAGGATGAATCTAAAGAAGGAAAATTTGAAGGGGAGCAAGATACAACTAGGGATCTTGATGAAGCTAGGTTTTTAAGAGCCATTTCCAAGATTGGAAAGAGACCTAAGATTGAAGTTTCTACATTTTCTAAAAATCTTAACCCACAAGAGTTGATTGATTAGATCAATGACATGGAAGAGTACTTTGAGTTTGAGGAAATATAAGATCTCAAGAGGGTCAAATTTGTAAAGGTCAAGTTGAAAGGTCATGCTAAAATTTGGTGGAAAGAGGTTCAACTAAAGAGAAATAGAAGAGGGGAGGAGAATATAACAAGGTGGGATCGGATGGTGGAAAAATTGAAGAGACAACTCATTTTTGTTGATTATGATCTTGATTTACTAAATAAAATTTAATGGTTAAAGCAAGTAGGAAAATCTTTCATGGAGCATACATAGGAGTTATGCCATGTTCTTATCAGAATGGGTCATTCTGAAGCTAATAAGGATAAGGTTGTCTGTTATATAAATGGGTTGAGGCTGAGTATTCAAGAAGAGGTGATAATGGTAAGAATGTCTACCATTAAAGAAACACATCAATTTGCTCTAAAGGAAAATAAAAAATTGAACAAGAAGTTTGAGAGTAGACAAATTGGAAGAGGTTGTAGTGGAAAGCTTGGTTGACGGTCTTATGGAGGTCAAATTGAAGATCAAAATAAGAATGATGAATTTATTAGCAATAAGAAACAAATGAGAAATAATTTCTATCACCCTCGTGATTAAAATAACAGAGATCAGAGAAGAAGAGGAAGAGAGAAAGAACTAGGAAGAGTAGGTTTCTATGGGAAGTGTTTCCATTACGAAGAAGAAGGGCATAAAGCTTATGAGTTTCCCCAACATCAAGGGAAAATAAATAGAAGACCAGACGATACTACATGATTTGCACATGTAGATGAAGATGCCAACTCATCACATTTAGAAGATGTCGAAAGAGGAGAGGTCCTTGTCACCATAAGGGCCTTGCTAAATGATGAGAAAGAACTTGGGTAAAGGAAGAATTTGTTTTGAGCAAGGTGTAAGTGCAATGGTAAAGTATGCAATGTTATTATTAATAGTGGTAGTACTGATAATATTGTTTAAGAGGAAATTATGGATAAATTGAAGTTAGAGAGAAGGAGGTATTTGAATCCCTACCAGATTTCTCGGTTGCAAAGGGATCACAAGGTTTTGTTAATGAACAATGTCTAGTAAAGTTCAAAATTGGAAACTATCATGATGAAGTATTGTAATATTATGCCTATGGATGCTTGTTATCTATTTTTAGGCAGACCATGGTAATTTGATCATCATCCAATACATGATGGGTATGAAAATACCTATTCATTGACAAAGGATGGAGTTTGACACAAGCTAAAAGCATTGAAGGAAATAGAGGAAAAGATATGTAGTAATGTCATAATATGTTTAGTTTGTGGAAAGAAGTTTCTAGAAGGCATGAAGCATGAGCATATGTGTTTTTCTTTAATTCAAATAGTTGATACGAAGGAAGTAGAGGATGTACTTGTGGAAGTTGTAGATTTGTTGGATGAGTTTCAGGATATTGTATCTGATAATGTACTTGATGGATTGCCACCAATAAGAAAGATTAGTCATCAAATATAATTGATTCCTAGAGCCAATTTTCCAAATATGGTAGCCCATAGGATGACTCCATAAGAGAGTGAATAATTGAAAAGATAAGTGTAGGAGTTGTTGCAAAGGGGTTGATTTGAGAGAGTTTGAGCCCATGTGTTGTATCATTAGTACTAGCACTAAAGAAAAATGGAGAATAGAGGATGTGTATAGATTCTCAGAAAATCAATAAGATTACTCTCAAGTATAGATTTTACTTACCAGGGATGGATGACATTATGGATTGCTTGAGTGGAGTTGAGTACTTTAAAAAGATAGATCTAAAGAGTAGATATCACTGTATGGTGTAAAAATGACCACACTTCTATGAATCATTACATGAAAGGTTGCTCAACAATGAGGCCTCACAAAGTGACTCATAGCTCTCTATGCATGGAGTTGCAAGGAACTTGATAGATTTGCTCTCAACTAAAGCTATGAAACTAGTGACCTTGCTAGTCAACCATACAATGAGAGATTCACAATGAAGACAAGGGCAAGAGTGCCAATATCTTCAATGAAATCAAAGTATGCAATGCAATGCAAATCTAAGTGAGAATGCAAACTATTCTATGGAAATGAAAGTACAATTTTAGCTATTGAAAGGAAATACAAAGGATTACAACCTTCCTAATTAAGCTATGTGAAGTTATCTATTGCATAAAAGAAACTAAGCTATGAAATGAAGCTATGGATGCTATGGTAATGCAAGAAATGAAGTCTAAACTATGAAGCAATGAGGAAATCCAAGAAAATCTTGATGTAGCAATGATCTCCAAAAAGAGCTCCAAATGCACCTAGAAAACTTGCAGCATAACAATAGCATGAAAGAGATGGATATCCAAATGAAGGAGAGAGCTCTCCTTTTATAAGAAATGAGGTGAAATGGACCATTGAGATTAAAAGGCAAAAGACTTAATCAATGGTGGAATTTGAAAGAGGAGCAATCCATGTGCACAAGTATCCTCCAATGAGAAAATAGAAGTTGACTTTAGTGTCCATATGAGACAAAAAGTGTTTTTTTTTTCTCTTTTTATAAAATAAGAATAATGCTTTATTTGTGCAACTTAGGATAAGATGAAAAGGTGGGGCTTTTTATTTAATTAAAAGGGGAGGAAATATTCCTTTTAAGTAAATAAAAACTTAGGATAAATGGTTAGCCCATAGGATAAAAATCCAATATATGATCGAAATTAAGACTTGATCAAGAAATTGATAATGTTGAAAATATTGATTATTGATAAAACTGATTTAGGATAAATAAATCGAATAAATGGGGCCCAAAGTCTAGGTGACCATTTTAGGGTGCATACAATCACTAGATCCAGATTAGAGAAGGAGATGAATGGAAGAAAACCTTCAAGATAAAGGAGGTATTGTATAAGTGGTTAGTCATGGCTTTTGGGCTAACCAATACATCGAGCACATTCATGCGGCTCATGAACGAGGTATTGAAAGAATTCCAGAGTAAGTTTGTTATTATTTACTTGGATAATATTTTGATCTTTAGTAAGACATTAGAGGAGCATATAATGCATATTCATACCTAGCCTTTAAGAAGTCAAGGGAAGAAAAGTTATTGATTAACTCAAAGAAGTTCAATTTTGTGAAAAAGGAGTTAGTGTACCTAGAATTTGTTGGCTTAGTAGATGGTCTTAAAATGGACCCAATGATGTAGTGCCAAGGAGGGAGAATCCTCAAAGGAGATGCCCAACCTCATAGTTAAGATTAACACAAGCAAAAAACAACACAAATCTGGAGAGAAAATGTGTGATCCAATGTATTTATTCAGAGATCAAACAACATACATGTTGGTCTATCATGTCTTCCGAATTATGGCCATATACATTAAAATTAATCTCAGATTGTAATTCTGATTTTCCAAATTCTTAGATCTAGGTTCTCTGAACCAACATAACTTACTTATCAAGATACATCGAGTTATTACATATAGACAATGCCTCTATAGGTTTTCCAAGAGAGAATTGCATTCCCCAAGAAGGAAACATGTACAACAAATGGGCCCGGCCCAAAAATGAATCAAAGATCCATAAAAGGAAATAATAATATGTGTGATCATAGGAAACGATCCATGGGAAGTCTATGAACCACACACTATGATCACAATAGTCAAAAGCAAAAGATCAATGACCACACATAGAATCTCTAAATAGGTCTAAGCAAGCAACAGACACATTACCCATAGATAAAAAATGAATCATATCTCAAACAAACATGAACAACAAGAGGCATGATCATAGGAAGATGATCCTTGATAGGTCCAGAATAAGAATTTACGATCACACACGCTATGTCGAATAAATGATGATCGACCAACATAGTCTCTTCGATTGGAAAAGAAGAATAAAATAACAAAGAACTACAACTTTATAGCCAACTCTTTTGATGCCAAATTTTTTGAACCTCCATTGTCAATGACCACCTTGCAATGATTTCCAACAACTTTACATATGGTTTTTATAAGCCTCTCCTTAGAGGGTCCTCAGTAGTACCTTCATTCCATAAAACTCTTCTAATCATCAAGTTTTCACCACCTTCTGATTTGTTCATTAAATCAGGTGAATCTTCCTGCATAAGTGCATTCTTTCTACCACTACTGACCTTCTTACATTCAAATGCCCTATGTCCTTATTCACCATACTTTAAACAAGTGCCCTTAAACTAGGTTATGTCTTCTCTCTTGTGATCATTACCTCTATGGTAACTACCTCTTGAATAACCTCCTCTTCCCTGGTATGAACTTTCCCCTTTCCATTTTGATTTACCTCTATCTTGATTTGTTTTATCTTGATTAGATATGCTACTTTCTCCATAAGATCTACCTTTTCCTCTAGAAAATCTACCACCTCTACCTCTCTACCTTAACTCATGCCTTTTGTTTAGCTTATCTTCTACCTCTAATGCAAATTGATAAGTTTCTTTAATACTATTCATCTCGACCAAAATGATTTCCTCTTGTATAGAAGTTCTCAATCCATTTAGGTACCTTGCAATTCTTTCAACTTCATCATCCATATGTCTATATCTGATATCCAATATGTATAATTCTTCAATATATTCCCTTACAATAATTTCCCTGTGCCATCTTAAAATGGATGCACTTCATTTTGAGACCTTTTATCCCTCCTTAGCATGGTTTTTTTCCCTCTCTAATCTTTCAACATGGTCCTTTTATGTGCTTTTTTATCTCCTTTTTGGCCATATCTTATGGCAGTTTTATCATCCCCTGATTCTTTATGCACCTTCTCTGAGGCCTCTAGTAGCCCTCTCTGGGACCCCCCTTGGGAATAGATCAAATTGGTCGACCTATTATAGGAAGAGGTCGACCGAAGCTGACCTCTTCCTTGATGAAATTTAATTACGGGGCTTGAAGTGCCTTGGGTTTGTCGATTGATTTCTTTTGCTCTCGGGTTGGCCTGTTTTATTTTTTATCCTAAAAACTAATATATAGGGAGACTTGGGAACTTCATTTTCATCCCTATAAAGTTAAATAATTCTATGAGAAATCAAGAGAAAGCATACATGTGTTCATGAGATTTTCAAGTAAGCATCTTCAAGCATTCATCAAATTCAAGCATTTCCTTCTTGCATCAAGCTTCTTTCTTCAAGGTGGTAGTAGAGTTTGACTTCTAAAGAATAGATCCATCATTCCAAATCATTTAAGTTCTTCCATCCTTCATAATGGCATTTCACATATATTCCTATACATAAGGTTTTGACTTCTTTGATTTCCTATACATGAGGCTATTACATTTGCATACTTGAACACATATCAAATTCAATTGCATCTACAAAGGTAATTATATCTTTCATTTGATATATTCAATCCTAATCATACTACATGTTAGAATTTCCTTTATCATTACATTTACATCTCAATTTCAAGATTGATTCCTCAATCTAGGGCTTGACTAAGGCAAGCCCTCATCCACCCAAACCCAAAAACATGTTTTTTTGTGTGCAGGAGTAGGATATAAGAGTTATAACCACAGATCTAGAAACTACTTGCCGAGACATTTTCGAAGAAGTTAGGTCAAATTTTCTATAGTATCCTGAGAACACAGTGACTTCATGGAAAAGTTTTGGAACATGTTGCACTAGGTCGACCTGTTCCTGGAGGTCTAAGAAAAACAACATTTTATGGGTTTCCTATTGTGATCATGAGTCCGCAGTTGGAAGTTCTATCACATGTTCAAATATGTAGTTTTCAAAGCAAAAAGGCATATTACTCTACACATTTCAAGGTGAGTGCTCTATCATTCATTGCACTTCTTAGTCTAGATCTATTTTCATATCTTAGTTGGATTGATTGCTTACATTTAACATCTAGATTTATCTTACTTTTCTCATTAAATCAATTGGTTCAATTTTACGTTTGCATTTACACATCTTTAATCAAATCCTACATTGCATGAAAGAGGACTTTCTTGCGTATTTCCTTGATATAATTTGGGTTTAGCATTGACATATCTTCATCTTATTGGGTTGTATTGAGAGTTATGTTTGGAAGCCCCTCTTTCTCTTGTATTTTGAGTGTTAGTGTTGGAATGGTTAATTAATCAACTCATCTCACATAGTTTACATTTTTAGATTTATTAGTATCCATTTTACCCCTAAATAGACCCTTTGTTTCAAATTTTGCATTCTTCTCAACAAACTAACTTGATAATCACTTGGTAAGAATTTACCCTTTAATTTGTTTACCATCTTATCCCATACCTTGATCTTTTATTTTCCTCTTCTTTGTCAATCAAGTTGTGCATGTTACCACCACAAAGATGTATGTCCCTTCAATTTTGTACCAAAAATATTCACCTTCTTATCTACAGGTGTGGCTTTACATTCAAAATATTTCTCCATTCTAGAGATCCAGTCCAACAATTCAACTGAATCCAACTTTCTATTATATTCAAGAGGATTGAAATGTGGTTTAGCATTCACACTTGTTAAAGCTCTCATAAATTTTTCTTCACCTTGTTCAAGAACAAGGGATTATTCTACTCCTTCTAATTCTTTGCCTTCATCTTTACTAACATACTCAATAGGTCTTCCTCTTCTTTGGGTTGTCTCAATAGCTTCAAGCTTAGAAGTAATTTGTCTCAACATATCCATCATAGCATGATCACCATCTCTCCTTTCAAGAACCATTTTCATAACCCTTTGCAATTGTAGGCCAGATTGTAATTTGCCACCCTACAACCAATTTAATTAGGGCTTGATACAAATAAAATCTTTCTCTAATACCACCAAATGTAGTACGAAGGAGGGATAATCCCCAAAGGAGATGCCAACCTCATAGCTAAGATTAACACAAGTAACAACACAAATTTGGAGAGAGAATGCATGATCCAGAGTATTTATTTAGAGATCAAAAAACACACATGTTAGGTTATCAGGCCTTCCTAGTTATAGCCATATACAATGAAATGAATCTCATATTCTAATTTTGAGCTTCCAAATTCTCAGATCTAGGTTCTCTATAGGCCGACCAAGAGAGAATTACATTCCCCAACAAGGAAATGAATTACATTCCCCAACAAGGAAATGTGTACAACAAATAGGTCCGACCCAAAAATGAATCAAAGATATAGAAAAGGAAACAACTAGACGTGTGATCATAGGAAACGATCCACAAGAAGTCCATGAACCACACACTACAATCACAATGGTTGAAAGCCAAAGATCAACAACCGCACATAGAATCTCTAAATAAGTCCAAGCAAGAAATGAACATGTTACCCACATATAACAAATGAATCATATCTCAAACAACCACACACAACTAGAGGTACAATCATAGGAACATGATCCCTAATAGGTCTAGAATAAAAATTTACGATTGCACACGCTATCTCAAACAAATGACGATCAACCAACATAATCTCTCCAACCGAAAAAGAAGAACAAAATAACAAAAAACTATTTTTGGTTGATGCAAGATTGCCATGAATCCAAGATGCTCCTGCATCACCCAAAAAAAGTGACAACTATCCTTGAATGACCTACTCCAAGGATTGCTACTGATGTAGTATCTTTTCATGGTTTGGATAGCTTTTACAGAAAGTTTATTAGCAATTTTAGTAGTATTTGTGGACCCTTAACTGAAACTATGAGAGGGGATATAAAAGAGTTTAAGTGGACTGTAGGAGAAATAAAGAGTTTTGATTTGTTGAAGAGAAAAGTTATAGAACAACATGTTTTGGCACTTTTAGATTTTAATAAGATGTTTCAAGTAGACTATGATACTAGTGGCAATGCCATTGGAGCTGTTTTGAGTCACAAAGGTAAACACATTGCTTATTTTAGTGAGAAGTTGAATGATGCCAAAAGACAATTTTGTTTATGATTAGGAGTTTTATGCTATAGTTCAGAAGTTGAGGAAGTGGAGACATTATCTTTTACCTAAAGAGTTTTTTTTATTGATCATTGAGCTTTATAATATTTGAATATCTAAGGGAAGTTGAATCAAAGGCATTTGAAATGGTTTGCATTTTTGCAGAGTTACACTTTTGTTTTTAAGCACCAGAGTTGAAAGTCTAATAGGGTTGTATATTCCTTGAGCATGAGACAAAATTATTGATAGAGATGAAAATAAAATTTGTTGGGTTCCAAGAACTCAAGAGTTTGTATCTTGAGGATCCTAATTTTGGTGAGACTTGGAGAGCTTGCATAGAGCCTGTTACTTTAGAAAAGACCAGATGGTTGGATTTTATAATCTAAGATAGAATGTTATTCAAAGGGAGCCAGTTGTGCATTCCAAGGAGTTCCATGAGGGAGAACCTAATCAAAGAGAAGTATAGTGGAGGATTGGTTGGACATGTTGTTCGAGATGAAACTATTGCTCTAGTTTGTGAGCACTATTATTGGCCATAATTGTAGCAAGATGTTAAGAAGTTTGTGTAGAGTTGTAGAATATGTGAGATGGAAAAAGGAGCTAGGCAGAATACAAGATTATATCAGTCATTACCTATACCAGAAAGGCCATGGGAGGATATTAGTATGGACTAAGTTCTTTGTTTACTAAGGACTCAGAGAGGGCATGATTCTATTTTTATGGTGATAAATAGGTTCTAAAAGATGTCACATTTCATTCCTTGCAAAAATACTAATGATGTTGTTCATATGGCAGAATTATTTTCCATAAAGTGGTGAGACTACATGGTCTACCCAAAATCATAGTTTCAGATTGAGATGCTAAGTTTTTGGATACTTTTGGAAGACATTGTGGAATAAACTAAAGATGGATTTGAAGTTTCACTTAGCACACTTCCTATAGACTGATGGATAGACAAAAGTAGTGAATGGGAGTTTAGGGAATCTATTGAGGTCCTTAGTAGGAGATAAGCCCAAGAGGTGAGATCTAATTTTACCACATGAAAAATTTGTATACAATATTTTTGTTAATAGGAGCACTAGTAAATTACCATTCCAGATTGTAAATGGGAGTAGTCCTAAAAATGCTTAAGAATTGAGGAAGTTGGACAATGGATAAAAGAGTAGTGTTAAAGCTAAATATTTTGTAGAACACTTGAAGAATTTTCATGAAGAGGTGAGGAAGCATATTAATAAGATGAATATACAATCCATGTAATGCTCCATTAGGGAACCCATGAGAAATTAACCTAAAACATATTACTAAGTTTACAAAATACCTTTTTAAGAGTTTACACACAATAATGAACAACAAAGTAGAAGAAGCTATAAAGTCAATACATACTCATACACAATATTATTTACAGATTACAAATCTCAAGAGCTACTTGACATAGAAACATGTAAATATAATTAAATCTATTAAGTACAATAATCATATAAATCTTCCACATAATGAAACTAAAGTTCATCATCTCATAAAAGAATAAACAAATAAATGTGAACCATAAGATATACATGATACCTACATCCACTGCACAAGTTGCGAAGTATGTAAATATAACTAAATACAAAGTACAAATACAATAAAAGAAGAATAAGAACAATTCTCCAAGGATCAAAGAATAAGCACTAGTACATTTGAGGCCAAATTCTGATGGCCATATGTCGGCATTTTGACACATGTGTCCGTCACCATTTTTGTGTTGGAAATGGTGATGGGAGTGATAACCGTCGGTATTCTGACATCAGTACCTATCAAAATTGGGCACATAAATAACAATTTTACTATGTGACCGGTCTGTCAAAAAATCATTTTTACAACATTTTTTTAGTCGGCGTTCTGATGGAGTGGCAACATATTCCGACAGGACATTTTATCAAAGGTATAGCAGTCCTGTCGCACATATCTATCAGAGTGGTGTCCTGTCTGATGGTGACTGGTTGGTGTTTTGATAGTTTGTAATAGACTATCGATAGACCAACCCATCAGACATAGAGCACGTCTGTCAGAAATGCTTTACTAATTGTCAAAAAAGTGACAGATTAACATATTAAAAAAAACAAAGCTCAAGAGACCATCATAGTTGGTCTCTGTATTTGGTCCATATACTAACAAAACATTTTACATTTTGTTAGCTCATCAAATGAGGGGATTTGAAAGAATTTAATAGAATATTTTCATGATAATGTATATTATTAAGTTGATATCGCATAAATTTATCAACTCTGCACATTTGTAGACATCAAACACAACGATAAAGAAGCATCTACTCCCATGGCCTACATTACTCAAGCCACGGGAGGGGATGCTTCTTTATGGTTGTGTTTGATGTCTACAAGTGCGTGAAGTAGATAAATTCATTCAGCATCAAACTAAACTAATGTACATTATACATGAAAATATAATCCATTAAATTCTTTCAAATCATTGCATTTGATGAGCTAACGAAATGTAAAATGTTTTGTGAATAAATGGACCAAGGATGAAGACCAACTATGATGGTCTCTTGAGCTCTGCTATCTTTGGTCCTAGCTACTGGGTAAGGGTTGGAAGACTTATACCTGTCGGTCGTTGATAATAATCACTGCCTTGCCTTTATGTACATTGTACAATATCCAATATAAGAGGAGGCAAAAAATATGAATAGATAAAAGAAATGAAAGATGCAATAAAATTATCTTGTTGTTTACCTTCTCATAATTGATCCCAGTCTCACAAAAGTAATTTTATATGATCACTAGCGTATTTCATGCATGGATGAGAAATAATATCCAAAGTTTCTAGATTCTGAGAAGAGGTATGAGTGGAGGCCCAAAAAGGGATATTTGTGAAGGTTTTATAGACATAGTACTGAATCATCATCTCTGCACTGGTACTCAATCTGGAAACCCTCTCTAGAAAATCTCCACATCAAGCAAATCTCCACAAAAATCCTTTCTGGCCCCCACTGTAGATACGTCTTCTCAGTATCTAAAAACTCTCCATCATTGATTCCTGTCATTTTTCACCATCTCCGTGGAATGAGACCTTAAATTTTTGAGCTTCTCTTTATTTCAAGAATAGTTTAACATTCTCTACTTAACAGGGCCAACCACGTGAAGGTGGAAGCTCATCTGGCCCCTCCTAGGAGCCTCTTATGACCCTTTATGACATTTTAAGACCTCTAAGATGTGTATTCTTAGGGGTCGTAAAGGGTCATAAGGGGTCCTGGGACACAACAGATGAGAAACATAAATGTAGGCATCATGGTCACAAGTTTTTGGAGACAACATAATTGAGTGGTATACCCAGATGATGTAAAGCAACCACTACTCCTCTGGAACCAGAGGAGTAGTAGTTGCTTTGCATTGTCTGGGTATACAACTCAATTATGTTGTATAGCCAGATGATGGAGAGCAACTCCTGTACCTCCGATTCCAAGTTGACTACATCTGTTGCTCATGAATACAAGGTCCAACACAAATGTATTCAATTTGGAATTGGAGGTGCAGAAGTTTCTCTCCATCGCTTGGGTATACAACTCAATTACGTTGTCTCCAAAAAATTATGACCATGATGCCTACAATTATGTTTCTTAGCTATTGTGAAATCTACATTTATGTTTCTTAGCTATCGTGTTTATGTGCATGTTTTTATGTGTTTGGGAAGACATCTTTCTAGCTTGGGTTTGGATCCTTTGGCAATTAGCTTCATAATAATGTAGATGATAGATGAGAAATTAGCTTCGCAAGAAAAATCCCATAAATGAACTATGTGTACCCCAATTCCCATGCCCTCTGTGTGTACCCAAATGATATATTTGAAACAGCAAGGGTAAGGCTTAAAGAAGTTAATTTTGCATCACTAGAAAGATCTATATATTTTATCCACAATGACCAAACTTTAAAGGATCCAAGCCCAGGCTAGAAAGATGTCTTCCCATTCTGTTTAAGCCATATTCCTTATTCTTGTCAAACTTCCTTGGTACGGTAGGCGTGCTCTTTGCAATACTCTTCTTCAACTTGTGTTCGATGATAAGCATCTTCTTCTTCTTCCTAATTGCAACCAGAGCTTCCTTTTCATCAGGATTCAACTCCACTTCCCCCATCTCATCATCCTTGTCACCCTCAGCTGCCATCCTAAGCCCTTCTTCCCTCTCTAGTTCTTCAAGCCTCTGCAAGATATCTGGATCAATAAAGTCTGCAACATTGTGTCCATCATGATCTTAGGAATATCATCTTCTTTCCACTCTTCATTTGCCAAAATATACCACAATCTTAAGACTCACAACTCTTTAAATTCTCTTGTTTCCTTTAGACCTCCAAACATGTGTATTGTGAGATTTCCTCCAAAAAATTGACTTGTGATGATTTTCACAATAGTACATGTGTTGGAAGGAAAGCTCACAGTACTACTTAGGCCAATTTGAATGTTCATCACCTGTGCATATAAGAGTTGATCATAGAAGGTATATGCACAGGTGAAAAACATGCATATTTGACCAAGCAATACTGGGAGCTAGACCCAACAACAAATAGATTTATGGTGATTTTCACAATAGTACATGTGTTGTTGGGTAAGTGATGAGACAATATTATGGAGTGTTTTGTTTATGATTTTCTAGGAGCAAACTTGAATATCTTATGGTTTTCATGAGCATTATACAATCTTTTATGTTTCTAAGTTTTAGTTATATGTATATTTGACACTTACGAAACTTAAGGACATGAATATATATATATATATATATATATATATATATATATATATATATATATATATATATATATATATATATATATATATATATATATATATATATATATATATATATATGAATGTCATGATAAAATCTGGTATCTTTCTTCTCTAGCTTTAATGGGTAGATCTCCTGCAGCTATATGACAAGGCCACGTTAAAATAGGGAAACTTATTATAATCTCTGCCTTGGATTTGTGTCTTGGATTCTGTTGTGTTAACCTTTTGCAAGAAGAATAAGTCAACAAGGAGTGCGTACTCAAGGATGAGTGGGTCTTTCAAGGTGGATAACTATTTCAGATGATCAATCATAGCTCCACTCCTTCCATCACTTTTCAATTGCTGATTTAGTCCAAGTTAATCTAGTTGCCATCATTCCTATATTCTTGCAGCATTAAAAGTGGCTTATCTTCTTGCGTGAATGGTGCTGTCATTCATATAACTAAAGTTGTTATGATCTATAATGAAGGATCTAGTTTATAGGAGTTCTATTTTCCTAGTTGCTTTTAAATAAGTTGGAAGTGTTGATTCTAAGTTAGTTAGTCATTTTGAGAATTTCATATTGTAAACTAGCGATAGAGTAAAAGATACTTTGATAATCTATTGTACTTATGTTTTATTGAATGAATATATGATAGTTCTTCATTTCAATCTCTGAGTTATAATTCATTCATACTTCCGTGGGGGGTCAGACGGGAGATGAATTGCATGTTCGTGTCTTAGTAGGATTCAGTTCAGTTTCTTCAAGTTGCTAAGTAATGTTGTTCCTACAGCCACTAGTAGTAGAACCATTGACTGTTGCCTACAGCATAGGTTTACTTCTCAAGCATTATCTATTTACTGTTAAGTTTGTTTCCTGCAAAATGAAGTTAATCAGTAGTTTTAGTTTCTAGTATAAGCTTCCTATAGCAATAGCCTTTAGTAGTGATGACTATTGAGAAGAACTAAAGCATAAAATTTGCAGCCATCATCTCAAGTTCACACTCCCAGATTGATACAATTAAATGAAGTCTAGCATAATGTTCTGAGTAAAAGCATGATGATTTGTACCAATGAATCACTATTTAAGGATGTCCAATCCTTAGGTTTCTAGGATATTATTCTGACCAGTCATTTTTGCCGCCGCTGCCGGGGATGGTGTCAATTTAGTTCGACCCTAAAAGTCATTAAGTTAGTTCTCATTCTGCATAATTTTACATGCATAGGTGTAGGGACCATCTTGGGTGATTCCTACCTAACCTTAATTAGGAAGAACCATTTAAGGTCTTAGACCTAACATTTGAGGAAACCCAATTAGAAATCCCACATCAAGAAGAACCGTTTGAGAATGTGTTTGCTGATGCTTTTGATCACTTGCCTTCACCGCCATCATCTGAGGAGTCTTACCATTTAAATGCCCTCTTTGCTTGCCCTGAATATTTAGATAACACAATGGCTCATCCTACCTTCCCTTTTCCTATTCCTACTCAGCAAGGTAACCAGAATCTAAAGAACATTCTTGCAGCCGCACTTCCTAAATTCTATGGACTTAACACAAAGGATCCAGAGACATTCCTCTTTGAATTTGATGTCCTTTGTAGAAGCTATGATTATACCACTGACGACCATAAGCTCAAATTATTTCCTTCCACCTTAAAAGAGGCTGCTCTACGGTGGTTTATGAGTTTGGGTGCTAATGTTGTAGCAGATTGGAATGCAATGTGCACCTTGTTTCTTGAGAAGTATAAAGATTATTGCTGAGGAGGAGACTTAAAGGGAGATGACATATTTAAAATGTCATAGAAAGAGGATGAAACCCTAGAAGACTATGTCTCCAGGTTTATGTTCAGCCTGCAGTGAAACACACAACATTCATTGAATGAAGAGTCTCAAAAGCATTTGTTTTTGAGGGGTGTGAATGATGGGAGTATAGAAGCCCTTAACCTTATGGCAGGGGGAGATATTACTCAAAAATCATGGGATGACGTAAAAAAACATATGTCTGAACTATTCAAGAGCCACTGTCAAGAAAGGTAGAGGCTTGAGAGCCTTGCCTCACAAGTCTAATGGTGCAGGGGTGTCCAAAATGGAGTTATCCAATCTTTTATCAGATTTCAAGAAGAACATCATTAATGATGTCGCTACTTAATTGGACACAATGCAAGCAAGGAGAAAGAAGGATGAAGTTGATGAAATGCTAGTAGAGTATTGTCCACACTGTTGGGAAAAGAAAAGAAATTATCGGTGTAAGTCTGTTGCAAGCTTGGAGTCCCAACCAATGCCTACCGAGTTCAAAGCCATAGATGAGAACAAAGAGGTGCTCTACATTGCCCAGTGAAGGCCATGGGCTCAGAGACCAGGTATTCCCCAAGATCCTCTTCAAAATTTTAATAATACTAATGTATGGAAAAATCAACAACATGGTGGACTTAGTGGGTATAATAGTTGGCAGCAGCCTCAGCAAGGTTGGCAACAACCTCAGCAAGGCTGGCAGCCGCATCAACAAAATTGGCAAAAACCTCAGCAAGGTTGGCCACAACCTCAGCAAGGTTGGCAACAGCATTAGTTAGGATGGCAAAAATCTCAATAGAGTTGGTCACAACCTCAAAAATCTTGGCAGCAGCCCCAGTAGGGGTGGCAACAACCACACAATTGGATGAACCAATCTAATCAGCCAGCTTTGATGCCACCACCTCAGTAGCCGACTTTGATGCTCCCTCCTGCAGCCAATACTACCTCCCCTAAATAGACTTAATTGCCTGCTCAACCTACTCCAAATCCCAATAATGCTAAACCAACAACGCAGTAGCAGAGCTATGCAATTTCCTTGAATAACATTCATTTAAGATCAGGGACAACTCTTCCTCCTCCTCAACAACCTATTATTACCAAAGTTGAGGATGCCTCGACAGACCCAACTATAGTATCAGTTCAACCTTCTATTCCTGCTGCTCCTGTAGCACAGGCACCCCCATTTCCTCATAGGTTGGAGGAACAAGTGAAGCCAGTGGAAAATCAAGCAGTGTTGGATTTACTTGCCCAACTAAAGCAAATGGCAGTAAAGATTCCCTTACTAAATGCCATAAAAGAAGTTTCTGCCTATACTAAAGCCATCAAGGAAGCTTGTATCAAGCAACTTGGGAGGAAGAAAAAGGATCCTAAAATCATCCATGTCCCAGGCTAGTTGTCTGATCTAATGTTAAAAAAATTGACAGTTCCCAAGTATTTTGATCTTGGTAGCCCTGTGGTTACAGTCACTATTCAAGGGATGTAAGTCCAAAATGCTCTAGTTGACTTAGGTGCATCCATAAATATCATGACCAAGGAAGTAATGTCTCAGTTACATATCATCAGTCTTACGGAAACCCCAACCATCTTTCAGCTTGCTGATAGTTTCACCATTACACCTGATGGGATGGTAGAGGATGTAATCGTCACCTTGAATTCTTGGGAATATTCGGTTGACTTTGTTGTCCTTTCTCCAAAGGCTAACATGGGATGATATCCAATAATTTTAGGTCAGCCTTGGTTAGCCACTGTAGATGCCTATATAGCTTGTCGGTTAGGGAAAATGACTATATCCAATGGAGTCAACACTAAAAATTTGACTCTATATTCCCCAGCTCAGCCTCTGTTGCAAGATGACCAAATAATCTGACCAGATTTGGATGATACTGAACCTGAGGTTAATTCCATTCATCAGTTAATGATGATATCCAGGGAACCTTTTGTAGCCTCCTAGGAGGATGATGAAATAATTTCCTCCATCATTTTGAATGAGTATGGGGTGCAACCCAAAGTGTGTTCCCAGGAAGACTATGTCCTTGACACCTTGTTGTAATACCCCAAAAATGGGCTATAAGTTCATTAATCTCCTACATCTTCAATTCGAACGAAATCGACATCAAAGTCCTAATCTAAGGCACATCTAAACATCATCGAATCCTAATTGATTATCTTAAATTCTGCATCGGGGAATATTCCTAGTAATATTCCTAATTATCTTAATTATCTTTAATTTAATGATTATTTGGCGATAAATCACATTTATCCTAAGTTTGATTAATTGAATATTTTCATATTTAATTAATTAGATTTAATATTTGCCACTTAATTGTGTAATTAAATTTAATTCTATCTATTATTAATTGTATTATTTAATTTTGACAATAGATCATAATTCTTATCTTTAATTGATTAAATTCTTATTTAATTAATTAAAACATGTTGTCATTATTTAATAATATAATTTTTAATAAAAGTTTGATTAAATAGTTAATTAACCCATAAATTAATTATTTATTTTCAAAAAGCAGTTAAGTTGGAAATAAATCACTTTATTATTAAATTAATTCATAAATAAAACATGCACAATCATAAAAGCAAACAACTATCAATTATCAATTAAAGCTAAACTCTATTTTGAGTTAAAGCTTAACTTTTGCATATTTTTGTGAGTTAATTATCCTTTATTTAAAAATAACTCAAAAATCAACCTGAGTTATTTGAGTGATTTATGGCTTTTTTTCATGCACCTCCAAAGCCTTGGATTTCTATAAAAACAAGGCTCAACTCTTCATAATTTGATGCAGGAGCATCCTGAGTGTAAGAGCAATCTTGCATCATCCAAAAATATTTCTTTTTTTTTTTTATATTCAATAAGGGTTTTTTTGTGCAGAGCTGCTATTTATGGAAAGTTACTATTTTTTTTGGTAATTTTCGTATGTGCTCAGAATGATCTTATTTCTTTCTTGGAGGTTCATTTTGGTCATATAAGTCTGTTAGTAAAGTTTCATTGCCAGATCAAGTGTATATTGGAAGATATTGAAGATTTTCGGTATTGGCAGCAAGGTACAAAAACTTCGAACACAGTTTTGAAGGCTTTAGAGGCCCCGGATGAGGTCAAATTTTGGGCTGAATGAAGCTTGCTTATTTCAGGTGTTGTAGAGCTCCTCGCGCCCTTTCCGAAACGGGGTTACAATAGTCAATCGGGTCAACTGGTGATGACTTATGGTCTTCGGAAGTTGGGTCACCTGAAATGGCGGAAAATGATTTTTCTTCAAAATTTCTGTTCGGGTTTCAAAATTTATTTTGAGCCGACTATGATGTAATGAAATGTAAAATAAAAATAATTCTAAGTTTGGTCGGCCTTATTGGCTAAAATTCTGGAACCTTCCCAGGCGGTGAAAAATTGCCTATATAAGGAAGGCTATATTATTGTCTTAGGCAGTTCAGAATAGTTCTGGGTAGTAGATCTGGGTATTGATTCGAGGCTTTGTCCTACAGAATATTGTAAGGGAATGCCCATGTGGCTTTGCATATTGTAATTCTGAAAGTTTGTAATTCCACATTTGTGGAGATAATAAGAAGCCAATTTTCTGTTCTTGCATATTGTTGTTGTTTCTCTATTTCTGTTATGTGTTTGTGGTATTAAGGGGAGCACCCTTCATCAAGTGGTATCAGAGCAGGAGTTCTTGAGTGTGTAAACAGATCGCCGACTGTGAGGTAGTTTGCACCAGGACCGTGGCTAGGGTTTCAGCGCGCATAGCGAAAATGCCTCCACGAAGGGAACGTGGCGGAAGAGCTGGTGTTGTAACACCTGAGGTTAGAGAGCTGCAGAGACAAGTGCGAGCATTGCAAGAAGAGATTCGCAGATGAATGAATCTTAATGTCGGAGACGAAAGTGAGGATGAAGCTGAAGAAGAATATCAAGAAGGAGAAGTTGAAATTGTGAACTAGGAGGAAGAAAGACTTTTTCGGGCGATTTCCAAGATTGGGAAAAGACCTAAGATTGAGGTTCCTACATTTTCTGAAAATCTTAACCCAGAGGAATTGATCGACTGGATCAATGAGTGTGAAGAATATTTTGAGTATGAAGATGTTGAGGATCCTGATAGGGTCAAATTTGCGAAGGCCAGACTGAAGGGTCATGCGAAGATATGGTGGCAAGAGATTCAGTTGGAGCGAAATAGAAGGGGAAATGAGAAAATCACGAGATGGGATCGGATGGTGGATAAATTGAAGCGACAGTTCATTCCTGTTGATTATGAGCTTGACCTACTGAAGAAAATGCAGAGTTTGAAACAAGCGGGAAGATCTATTCAGGAGTATACAGAGGAGTTCTATCGACTTCTCATCAGAACAGGCCATGCAGAAGCTGATAAGGAGAAATTTGCCCGATACCTTAATGGGTTAAGGCCAAGCATTCAGGAGGAGCTGAATCTGGTTCGAATGAACAGTATTGAAGAGGCATACCAGTTTGCCCTAAAAGTAGAGGAAAAGCTGAACAAGAAGTTTGAAAGCAGACAAAACGGAAGAGGTCGCGGTGGACGATCTGGTGGACGGTCATATGGTGGCCGAAATGAAGATCTGAAAAAGAAGGATGAGGCTAGTAGCAGTCAGAATCAGCGAGAAAATAATTCCAATCGCTTCCAAGATCAGAATAATAGAGATCAAAGAGGAAGAGGAAGAGGACAAGGATCTGGAAGAGGTGGCTTCCGTGGAACATGTTTTCACTGTGGAGAAGAAGGTCATAGGGCATTTGAATGTCCTCAGTGCCAAGGCAGAACAAACAGGAGAAATGAAGGCCAGGTTAGAATTGCACATGTAAATGAAGATGTCAGATCATCAAATTTTGAAGATGCTGAAAGAGGAGAAACGTTGATTAACAGAAGAGTCCTGTTGAGTGGTGAGAATGAACCTGAGCAAAGGAGGAGCTTGTTTCGCACCAGGTTCAAGTGTAAAGGTAAATGTTGTGATGTGATTATCGATAGTGGAAGCACTGACAATTTGGTGTCAGAAGAGATGGTGACAAAGTTGAAGCTCAAGAGACAGAAACACCCACATCCATATCGGATTGCCTGGGTACAGGATGACCACAAGGTCATGGTCAATGAATAATGCCTAGTGAAGTTTAAGATTAGCGGATACCAAGATGAGGTATTGTGTGATATCATATCTATGGATGCATGTCATATGTTGTTGGGTAGACAATGGTAGTTTGACAGATGTGCTGTACATGATGGCCGTGTGAATACCTATTCCCTGACAAAGGATGGAGTGCGACATAAGCTAAAACCATTGAAGGAGACTGAAGAAAAGGTATGTGGTAATGCAAGGATAACTTTTGTTGATGGAAGAAATTTCCTAGATGGTATGAGGCATGAGCATGTATGTTTTGCTTTAATTCCAAAAGCTGGTAAAGAGGAAGTAGAAGGTGTTCTTGTAGAAGTTGCAGATTTGTTGAATGAGTTTCAGGATATTGTATCCGATAACGTGCTTGATGGATTACCACCAGTCAGGAAGATCAGTCATCAGATGGACTTGATCCCAGGAGCGAGTTTGCCGAATAAGGCAGCACACAGAATGACACCTGCAGAAAGTGAGGAGTTGAACAGACAAGTACATGAACTGTTACAGAAAGGATTGATCCGTGAGAGTCTAAGTCCTTGTGCTGTACCAGCAGTATTAGCACCAAAGAAGAATGGAGAATGGAGGATGTGTACAGATTTTAGGGCAATAAACAAGATCACAATCAAGTACAGGTTTCCATTGCCACGAATGGATGATATTATGGACTGTTTGAGTGGAGCTGTGTATTTCTCAAAGATAGATCTGAAAAGTGGATATCATCAGATTCGGATCAGAGAAGGAGATGAATGGAAGACTGCCTTCAAGACAAAGGAAGGACTGTATGAGTGGTTAGTCATACCTTTTGGGCTAACCAATGCACCGAGCACTTTCATGCGGCTCATGAACGAGGTTCTGAAAGAATTTCTAGGTATGTTTGTCATTGTTTACCTAGATGATATTCTGATCTTTAGTAAGACATTGGAGGAGCATATGATGCATATTCGTATGGTATTTGAGAAGTTGAGAGAAGAGAAATTGTTGATTAATTTGAAGAAGTGCAGTTTTGTGAAGAAAGAGTTGGTGTATTTGGGGTTTGTAGTTTCAGGAGAAGGTTTAAAAATGGACCCAGAAAAGGTACAGGCTATCCTTGAATGACCTACTCCAAGGAATGCTACTGAGGTAAGATCTTTTCATGGTCTAGCTAGCTTTTACAGAAAGTTTATTAGAATTTTAGCAGTATTTGTGGACCCTTGACTAAAACAATGAGAGGGGATAGAAAAGAGTTTAAGTGGACTAATGGGGCAGAAAAGAGTTTTTAATTATTGAAACAAAAAGTTACAGAACAACCTGTTTTAGCACTTCCAGATTTTAATAAGGTATTTCAAGTAGATTGTGATGCTAGTGGTACTGCAATAGGAGCTGTTATGAGCCAAGAAGGTAAACCTATTGCTTATTTCAGTGAGAAGTTGAATGATGCCAAGAGAAAATATTCTGTTTATGATCAGGAATTTTATGCTATAGTTCAAGCATTAAAGAAGTGGAGACACTATTTGCTTCCTAAGGAGTTTGTTTTGTATACTGATCATCAAGCTTTGCAATATTTGAATAGTCAAGAAAAGTTGAATCAAAGGCATTTGAAATGGGTTGAATTTTTGTAGAGTTATACATTTATTTTGAAACACAGGAGTGGAAAGTCTAATAGGGTTGCAGATGCTCTTAGCAGAAGGCAACTACTGCTGACAGAAATGCAGATTGAAGTGGTTGGGTTCAAGGAGCTCAAGAATTTGTATTCAGAGGATCCTGATTTTGGTGAAGCTTGGAAAGCTTGTAAAGAACCTGTTACTCTAGACAGGATGAAATGGTTAGATTTCATCATCCAGGATGATATGCTATTCAGAGGGAGTCAGTTGTGCATTCCATGAAGTTCTATGAGGGAGAATCTCATCAAGGAGAAGCATAGTGGAGGATTGGCTGGACACTTTGGTCATGATAAAACCCTTGCTTTGGTTGGTGAGAATTATTATTGGCCATAATTGCAGCAAGATGTGAAGAAGTTTGTACAGAGTTGTAGAATATGTCAGATGGCGAAAGGAGTGAAGCAGAATACAGGGTTGTATCAGCCATTACCTGTACCAGAGAAGCCTTGGGAGGATATTAGCATGGACTTTGTTCTTGATTTACCGAGGACTCAGCGGGGACATGATTCAATTTTTGTGGTGGTTGATAGATTTTCAAAGATGGCACATTTCATTCCCTGCAAGAAGACTACTGATGCTGTTCATGTAGCAGAATTATTTTTCAGAGAGGTAGTGAGACTACATGGTTTGCCAACGACCATAGTTTCAGATCAGGACGCGAAGTTTGTTGGATATTTCTGGCGTACATTGTGGAAGAAGCTGAAGACAGATTTGAAGTTCAGTTCATCACATCATCCACAGACTGATGGACAGACAGAGGTAGTGAATAGAAGTTTGAGAAATTTGCTGAGATGTTTGGTTGGAGATAAGCCAACAGGATGGGATTTGATTTTACCACAGGTGGAATTTTCATACAATAATTCTGTCAACAGGAGCACTGGTAAATCACCATTCCAAATTGTATTTGGAAGTAGTCCGAGAAATGCATCTGAATTAAGGAAGATAGATAAAGGAGAAATAAGTAGTGCTGAAGCTGAGGATTTTGCAGAACACTTGAAGAACATCCATGGGGAGGTGAGGAAGCATATTACCAAGATGAACGCATAGTATAAGGCTAAGGCAGATGAGAAAAGGAGGTATAAGGAATTTCAGGTTGGTGATGAAGTCATGGTTCATTTGCGGAAGGAGCGGTTTCCAGTTGGTACATATAACAAGCTGAAAATGAAGAAGTTTGGACCATGTAGGATACTGAAGAAGCATGATTCAGGAAATGCATATGAGGTAGAATTGCCTAGTGAGCTGAATATTTCACTAGTGTTTAACATTTCAGATTTGACAGAGTATCATGAAGGAGGTGTTGAAGATGAGATCACAACAGCACAGTGGAGTATTCCAGCAACTAGTTCAGACACTAAGGAGATTGAAGACATACTGGACAGTCGTGTTGGTAGAAGCACAAGGAATAGGACATATGAAGAGTATTTGGTCAAATGGAAAGGACGACCTGTAGAAGATTCATCGTGGCTAACAAAGGAGGAGGTTAACTGTCTTGGTTTTCCTCTGCACACCTGAGTCGTGACAGGGTCACTTCTCAAATTACCCCGGGGTCTGATGCAGGAGCATCCTGGGTGTAAGAGCAATCTTGCATCACCCAAAAATATTTCTATTTTTTTTTTTATATTCAATAAGGTTTTTTTGTGCAGAGCTGCTATTTATGGAAAGTTACTATTTTTTTTGGTAATTTTCGTATGTGCTCAGAATGATCTTATTTCTTTCTTGGAGGTTCATTTTGGTCATATAAGTCTGCCAGTAAAGTTTCATTGCCAGATCAAGTGTATATTGGAAGATATTGAAGATTTTCGGTATTGGCAGCATGGTACAGAAACTTCAAACTCAGTTTTGAAGGCATTAGAGGCCCCGGATGAGGTCAAATTTTGGGCTGAATGAAGCTTGCTTGATTCAGGCGTTGTAGAGCTCTTCGCGCCCTTTCCGAAACGGGGTTACAATAGTCAATCGGGTCAACTGGTGATGACTTATGGTCTTCGGAAGTTGGGTCACCTGAAATGGCGGAAAATGATTTTTCTTCAAAATTTTTGTTCGGGTTTCAAAATTTATTTTGAGCCGACTATGATGTAATGAAATGTAAAATAAAAATAATTCTAAGTTTGGTCGGCCTTATTGGCTAAAATTCTGGAACCTTCCCAGGCGGTGGAAAATTGCCTATATAAGGAAGGCTGTATTATTGTCTTAGGCAGTTCAGAATAGTTTTGGGTAGTAGATCTGGGTATTGATTCGAGGCTTTGTCCTACAGAATATTGTAAGGGAATGCCCATGTGGCTTTGCATATTGTAATTCTGAAAGTTTGTAATTCCACATTTGTGGAGATAATAAGAAGCCAATTTTCTGTTCTTGCATATTGTTGTTGTTTCTCTATTTCTGTTATGTGTTTGTGGTATTAAGGGGAGCACCCTTCATCATAATTCATCTCTCAATCATCTCTCAAATTTGCATCCAATCATCTCATATTTTGCACAATCACGCTGGAGAATCAGAATTGAAGAATCAAAGCTCTTGCGAATCGACATCTTTGTGAGATCAATCTTATTTTTGCATTCATATTTCATATCATTGTTAGATTAGCATAGCATATCAATTTCATTTAGCATAGATTTCATATCAGTTTTTATAATTATTATTGCATAGAAAATATCAAAAATATAGATTAATTGCATTCATTTTCATATCCATCTTTTGCATTCAAATCTTTCATTTAGGTGTCGTCTAGGTCACTGATCTCGATTACAATCTGAGAACATTAATCTCGCACCCATTAGAAGGTAGTAAATCGCTTGGTTAGATAGCTTTCAATTTTGCACGATTTTGATTATAGCTAACCTTTAATGTTTTACTGAGTGTTGGGTCTACAGATCAGGTACAATTTTCACGCCACCATTTCTGGCGCCCATCGTGGGGCCTTGAGCTTCATTCTCTTCATTTTTATCTAATTTTATATATTTTTGGTGTCACTTTTTCATCATTTTTTGCGCAAACAGGAAAAATGCCGCTTACGAGAAATCTGATCACGCCTACAAGCAATTTGTTCACGCTTACAAGTATTCTGCTCACGCATGTGACAGTTTCAGTCACGCATCTGACAGTTCCAATCACGCATCTGTCAGTTTCAATCATGCATCTGCTATTTTCAGTCACGCATCTGACAGTTCTAGTCATGCATCTGACAGTTTCAGTCGCGCATCTGTCAGTTTCAATCACGCATTTGCCATTTTTAGTATCTGTCAGTTTCAGTCACACGTATCAGTATTTAAATCATGCCTGTGAGTATTTAAATCACACCTGCACACATTTCAGTCACGCGTATCAGTATTTAAATCATGCCTGTGAGTATTTAAATCACGCCTGGGCACATTTCAATCACGCCTATGAGTATTTAAATCACGCCTGGGCACATTTCAGTCATGCCTGTGCTCATTTCAATCATGCCTATGCCTATTTTTATCATGCCAGCATTTTGTTTTCTGATTTGTTTTTTTTTGAAAATTTTGGCATTTTCAGAATCCGTGCCACTCTGGAAAACTGACACCTATTTTTTGTGAAATTTTCACATATGGTATTGAAAGTTTAAGTGTGATATATCATTGGAAAGCTCTTTCCAAGCCAAATCCAAGCATGTTGGTTTCATTTTCAAAATTTGCCATTTGATCACAGAATTTGCATATTTGGGCTTTTAGATTATTGATTTCTAATGCTTACAGTTTGCTGTTGATTTGTCTTGGTTTTATACTTTCGGACGTGTGCTAAATTCTGGATTGCAGAGCGTTGGATCTAAGGTATTCTTCTCAAGCTAATAATATTTCAATTTGGATCTTAAAACAAATCTCTTACGTGTCAAGCTTGTGTGCATCTTTTCATGCTTTTGATATATTTCTACACATTTGCATAATTGATACTAGGTTGTGATCCCTTAAGGATTCATTAAGTAGTCTTAAAATACTTGTGATTGATCTTGATTGCTATCTTGGGTTATTGGACTCGCTAATCTGTCGGCCCCTCATTTCTGCCCTGTGGTTGCAATCTCAGCGCCATAAAGGGGAGGGGTCAACAGGACAGAAGCGTTAAATGTTCCACTTGGCAACCCTTTTGTGCTTTTAGGAACTCACTTGTTTTCTAAGTTGGAGACTCATTTTTAGCTTGTGTGAGGTGTTAAGTGTTTCACTTTGTGGACTCATCTCATATTTGCTTTAAGTGTTAAGTGTTCCTCTTTCTACTTTTTGGATGCTTTTGGTAGATTTACTTTCGGAACATATATCTGTGCTCACATAGTAATTAGGCCCTATGAACACTATTCGTGATTCTTGAGAGATTGGATTCCTAGTGAAATCTTTCTTGATGACAGAATCCTTGTAGGTAGGGAGGATACTTAGTGCGTTTCACATTCAACTTGGTTAGTGCATCTTCTCTTATTGATCGACACATTCTCTCTCTAGAGAGGTTGATAGATCACGTGGGGTTGATATCACGAGCTTTGGTGAATCAAAATTGGTTAGTGCGTCTTCTCTTATTGATTGATACATTCTCTCCCCAGAGAGGTTGATAGATCACATGGAGTTGATATCACAGACCTTGGTGGAACAAAGCTTTGTTTTAGCGTGTCGGATTAATCTGCTTGCTTTGTTTGGGTTAAAAGTGAAGAGGTGTCAAAACCTTGAATCTGGAGCCAAGTCCCCTTGTGGTATACTATTGTGAGTCATCTTTAGAGAGGGTTAATCGTAGCGGATAATCCCTTCACAGGGCAAACTGCATTGACGGAACCTCAAGCGGTAATAGCCATTTTCGCCATGGTAGTGACAGCCGCTATATAAATATCCTTGTGGAAGAAATCTCCACGGGTATGGTTCATTGTTGGGTTGTCAGATCTCCCTAGCAGCTCTTGAAGATTAAGTTCTCGGACTGTGTCAAAACCCTGGTGCGCCAGGATTGGAGTTCACCCCTTTGAATCATAAAAGTTACAGAGTCAAACCATTACTAAAAACCCTAGAGAGGCCAATTTTTCACTTTCAGGTATATGTGCGTTATTGCAAAAGTTTTTCAGAACATACACAATTAGTACTCTCAGGGATTAGCACAATTTGGTCACTTGATTGTTCATGCGCAAGGTTGCTTTTGCCCTTGTTCATTGTTTTCAGACGTGCTTGGAATCACTTGCTTGCTGTTCTGCGTGCTTATTTATCTACTTGGCTATTAAAAATGATCAAATCTGGTATAACCTTCAAAATCTGGACAGTACAATTTGCAAACAATCCAAAATTGAAGACCTTAAATTTTGCAAAAATTGACGTAAAATCTTTCTGGAGTCAAAAGTCATTTCAAGAAGTCAAAAGTTGTATGAGTTTTATCAAGTGTCATTTCAGTATTGCCCATCTGTCGTACGATTGAGAACCCAGTGTCGTACGAGTCTGCAGAGTGTCGTTTGGAAAAATTTGAGAGAGTTGTCAGAAATTGTCAAATTGCAAGATATCCAATGTTTCTAGCCTAGTTCCAGAATCTGTCAAAAATATCATTGTGTCAGGAATAAAGCAATAGCTATTGAGAATCCGTACACATGTCTCAAAGAATCAGTAAACAAGAGGAAGAAGCTCTGATCGCCACTATAATGAAATAGATACATGCTATGCAAGTCCAGTTTGACAAACTTGGAAAAGAAAAGGAATCTCTATACTCTTTTCCATTTGATAAAGACTTGTACATGTCACCATGCCCCCGAAAAAAAATTGAGCAATATGATACCTCTTCCACGGAGAGTGACACATCTAGCTTTGAAGACTATGATGACTATGATGACATAAAATGTAATGATACCTATGACACCTCTGTTCCTAAGAGTCCTCCTCATCGTTCATTCCTGCTTACTACAAATGGGTCGTCACATTGGATAGATCGTGATGGTGATCCATATGATTCTGATTATGAAAGAGACTTTGATGATTTCTATGCACAATACCTAGATGATCCATCTGTTTCACTTGAGGAAGAGAAAGTTTACCACGCTGATTATAAACATGCATACTATAAGGATCTCTCCTCTAAGAACTCTCAGACTGAAAATAAAGATTACACTCTCAAGCAAGATCATGTTAATGTTGGACCTTTGTCTTGTGATGGTTCCCTTCCGTCCCGTACTTCCTCCAATACCCATACATTTCCTAAAGCTTCCGAGTCTTTCAAATCTTTCACAGAACCTTCACCTGACACAAGCCCTGATACTTTTCATGTGGTTCCCTATAGTTATCCTCTAGGGATACCTCTTAAAGAAACTCAAACTAACCTTCACTTGGCTGCAAATACTTTCAATGATGATAAACCTAAAGAGCCTAAGCCTTCATATGCTATAATGCCTACTTCAGCTAGTCCTTCACCATCTCTTCCAAAATCATCCATACAATCCCAACATGCTTCCTTGTCCTTAGAAGTGGCTCCATGTCAAGAGGACTCTAAAAATGATAAAAAGAAGAACATAAAGAAAGATCAAGATCAAGAACCCTCCATGTCATCCACTCCTTTTTCCGATGTCTCTTATCCGCTTCATGGTTCTTTTGATCCTATACACCCTTTTTCATGCATTCCACCATGTCTTAAGTCTTCTCTTAAGCAAGATCAGGCTACTACTTACACTAATGAGCTTATTGACAATCAAAATGACCTTACTACACTTGCACTTTCCAAAGATGATACTTCCATTAAGGTTGGTAAAAATGGTGTTCCTTCCAATGTTAAGCCTATTGAACAACAAGAGAAAAATTATGCGCTTATGCTATTCGAAGATCCTTGTCAAGATCAAAGTCTTTCATCTTCTTGTTCTACCACTCCATGTTCACTTCCACTTTCTACTCTTCCTAAGTCTTCACAAGCTTTGAACAATCCTATCAAAGAAGGTGCTCATATTCAAGATGTCCATGATTCTATTGAAGATCCTAATGCTCACTCTAAAGATGCTGATATCCTTGGTTGTCATATAGATGCTGATGAACTTATTGATTATCCTTTTGCGTTTTCCACTTCCATCCTTGGACCTCTTCCACCACTACAAAGATCTTCACGCCTTCCTTCCATCTTGGGTCCTTATGTCCCTTCACTTTCCCCTCCTAACTCTCCTAATTTGCCATCCATCTTGGGTCCTTACATACCTCCATCTCTCATCTTTCCTCAAGATCAACATAGATGCATACCCTTGAATCCTTTTCATCCACCCACCCATCTAAACCAGTCGTATCCTCCCTCTTCCACAAATCCCAAGTCTTTTGGAAGTAACTTGAATGTTCAATACAAGAAAAAGAAGCAATACAAGAATCCATCAAAAAAGATCACCATGTCTCCTCTAATAGACATGGAAACATAAAGTCAAAAAAGATATCTAAGAAAAAAACTACAAGACAAGTATGGGTTCCAAAATCCATCATTCAAGATATTCTCTCTAGATCATCAAAAGGAAATAAAAATCCTAAGGCTATATGGATTCCAAAGTCTCTCTTGAAAGAGTCTGGTGTTGAGCAAAAAGTGAAGTTGACATTCAAGCTTCCAAAGACTTCCACTACATCTCCTTCCAAAAATATTCTTCCATTTCATGCGCCTAAACCACAACCTCTACTATCCATTCGTCATATTCCTTCATGTATTCCTTCATTCACGATTCCTCCATCCTCTCACCACCCTTCAAGGTATGTGTTGATGTTGATCTTGCCTTCCTTTCCACCTACCCTTTTACAATCCTTCCATGCATTAACCTTCTACCTTCTATCCTTTTTCCTCATTTGCCTATTCCTCCTATCTTCCAACCTCACTTGCTTTACATAAAACCCTATCCTCCATTTTTCTCTTCCATGTTCCTTTCCCTATCAGCATCTTTGAGCATATCATTTTGAATCCTTGACATATCATGGTTTATCCTTTCAAGGAGCATTATCTAAAAAGCTTGCCTTCTTCCAAAAAAAAGAGAAATAAAAAAAAAAAAAAAATTGAAAATGTGCCCTGGTGAAAACCTAGAAACAGGCACCTTGGTAGCAAAAGTAAAGAGAAATAAATTCATCCTATGGTGAAAACCACTTCCTTGTGGCACCTTGGATAAGTACCATGATGAAAACCTGGCAATCAGGCATCATGCGTAGTTCTTCTACATATTTCATCCATCCCACCTTCTTTCTTTGATCTTGACAAGGTTGACCTATACATGAATATTTGGCTATTTTGTGAGCTATCTTACGGTGATCTTGCTTTCATTCCTTCCATGTTTAGCCTTCATATCCATCTTCCTCCATTCATTTTTGCCTATCACTATCCTTTTCCCCTTTGGTCTTGATCTAATAAAAAAAAGAAAGAAAGAGTAAAACACAGTGCTATGAAGCCTCTTGACATGTCTACTCCTTTGGATTGCATTCTTTCCTGCTCTTGCATTATGATTTTGTGCTTATCCTATGCTAGCCTTTCATTGCTTGTCCAAATATGCTTTACATGACATTTTTTTTTTCCCTAGCTTGGGTATTCTTGAGGAGTTTCCCCTTGAGGATTTCTTCCCTTCATTTTCCTTCATTCCCTTATCTTCCATCTCTTTCACCAGCTTGCTAATCCCTCTTGTTCTCCACCTTGCTAGACATTGGGACTGCACGATATGATCTTTCTTGGGAGTTTGCAAATGGAAAAAGATGCTATCAAGTATACCAAGTATCAGAATAATTATCAGAATCAGTATTAGAACCAGTATCAGAACAATTATCAGAATCAGTATCAGAATCAGTATCAAAATTAGTATCAGAACAATTATCAGAATTAGTATCAGAATCAGTATCAGAACCAGTATCAGAACCAGTATCAGAACCAGTATCAGAACAAGTATCAGAATGGGCCTACAAAACAAGTATCAGAACACCTATTGGGGCTACACCTTTCACTTTAGTTTATGGGTCTGAAGCGGTACTGCCTATTGAGGTTGAAATCCCATCACTCAGAATCAAAATGCATGGACTTGTCACTGATGAAGACTACAAAGTGTCGAGGTTACAAGAACTTGAACTACTAGATGAGCGCAGACAAGCAGCGTATGATCATCTCAGAGTGTATCAGAAAAGAATGTCTAGAGGCTACAACAAGAAAGTCAGACATAGAGAATTTCAGGTTGGCGATCTAGTGTTGAGAAAAAATCCTAAAAATCAATCACATCGAGAACGCAAGGGGAAGTTCGAACCCAACTGGCTGGGTCCCTTTGTAATCACTGCTACTTTTGGCTCTGGTGCCTATTAACTCTCAACAACTGAAGGAGAACAGCTCCGAGAACCAATCAACGTTCTCCATCTGAAGAAATTCTACGCTTAAGGCATTTAGTGCTTGGTAAATGTCTTGAAAAAAATCTTAAAAATTAGAAAAAGTCTTGAAAAAATGAACATCTTGGTGAAAACCTAGCAATAGGCACCTTGATGATTCACAAAAAAAATAAAAAAAATATCAAAAGTACAAAAAAATTGAAAAAATGAAAAAATATAAAAAAAAATGAAAAAGAAAAGTGCCTTGGTGAAAACTTGGAAACAGGCGCCTTGGTAGCAAAAATAGAATCTCTACCAAGATGGTGAAAACCCAGCAAACGGGCGCCACTTGTTCCAAATGCTCCATCTATCAACACAATCTTGGTCTTTCCCAGCTTTCAGTCTTGCTTTAGTTTGTACATATCTCCCAGTTTGTTTCTGCATATCCTAGTTTCAATAAGTCGGTCTGTACGCCAATCAGCTCAAGCGTCTGTATCCTATCAATGTTCAAATTTGGGGGCAATCAATGTCATATCCTATGGCCTCCAATGTATCTTAGACGTGTCATATCCACTCAGAGTCCTTTGAAGCTTCAAGTTGAGTCAGTCAGTCAGTCTTGTCTCCAGAAAGGATTTTGCATCTACAACAACGCAATCAAACATCAAACTCAAACTGAAAACAATCTGTGCTTTTTACATGCTTTTATCTCCTTGTATGCTTACTGATCTGCATTGAGATTTTTGCATATTGTGTCCCTTCGAGCTCTTCGATGATGTCCTTTATAGGATTTAGAGAGTGATGACTAGGGGCATAATCTTTTCTTTGTCTTCTGCTTGTATGTGAAAATCTAATGTCTTTGGAAATTCTGGATTGAAATGGTGTCTGACTGTAAGAGCCTCTATCTCGAATTGGATGGCCATGCGTACCTCGACCATTGATACCCAAAAAATTCAAGGACGTTTGATCTAACTATTGTCTTTTTTTAGTAAGTTCTTTCTCTTACTGTGGAACGCGATCTTGCCTAAGGATGTGAACGATAAAGGGTCACTACGGGTAATTCACACTGGATTTAGAATGATCTTTTGATTGTTTGATGTGTTTGCAATGCAAGGCGTACTCAGGTCATCACGATGTTTATGTTTTGATACTTGTACAAATTGCTATATCAAAATGGACATGATATTCAGGTCATCCTGGCGCTTGTGCCTTGGTGCTTATATCTAATCCGACATTTCGAAAATAAAATCAATATTTATATATCCATGGTTGTTGATCAGTGGGTGTTGTATTGATTCTTGTGCATACAAATCGATATTCATATGTCTATGGTTTCATGGCTAGTGGGCATTGTATTGATTTATCCGATTACCTAAAAGTTCAATGATGATAACAAATTGACATATGATCAGTGACTAGGTCCTAGGTCTTAGGTTGCATTTTATTTTGCATGTCTCTTTGCATTTTGCATGTTTGCAAGATCTCACAATGACTAAACGAACTTCAAACCTTAAACAATTCTTCATATCAATTCTTCAAATCTAACAAGAGCTGAATCTCATACGAAGGTTCCTCCAACGAAGTAGCAAGTAGAATCCTTTTTCGGGATCAAAATCAAAATCTGAGATCATTTATCTTATTTATTGCTTGCATAATCAACCTTCAATCATCACAGAAATCTAGTATTCAACTTAACTGATTATCTAACATCAAACTATCAAAATTTCAACTTGGTCAACTATGGTCACCTCATGGTTTAACCTAGTCAAATTTGGTCTTTTGGACCTCCAAACGATGCAGAATGTGTTCTCGGATGTGTATAACCACTTCTCTTATCAATTTACATGCTTCTAAATCTCTCAACGTTGACTTTTCTTGTCAGATTTTAATTTTAATCCTGAAGGGGGCAAGGTATTGCATATCATTCAAAGTCTGTAATCAAATTTGAAATCATATCTTTATGGAAATCATATCTTTCATTAGTGATCAAGACAACAATCACGTTTAGTCGCTGATTCATCAAAAGTCCTCATCGCTCGGGGCAAATCTATCATCACTTGGGGCATATCAGATTCATCGATCCATATCAATCTGGTATTCTCTCAATCTTGTAAACTGTATCAGTTTTTGCAACCATCGGATCATAGTGTTCTTTCCTTGGTTCTTCGGCAATTGAAGGATTCGGATGTGATACCTACTAGTTCTGCTAAGACAATCGAGTCTAGAATGGGTCACTCACTTCTTATCAATCCTAAGGTTCAGAATCAGGCATTTTGACACTTTTTCGCAATCATAGGTTCATTTGCTGCTACAGTGAACATTATCTTTGGTCATTCAAGACCTATTATCTCCATATCAAATCAATATCATTCAACTCCTATCTCAATGTCTTTTAATCGATTTCTATCTTGAGATCGGTTTATCTTTTGAATCAGTTTCATATCTCTATCAAACACAGACTATCTTTGAACCCCTGCGCTTCGCACAGTAATTCAAAGAGGGGCAAAATGTAATACCCCAAAAATGGGCTATAAGTTCATTAATCTCCTACATCTTCAATTCGAACGAAATCGACATCAAAGTCCTAATCTAAGGCACATCTAAACATCATCGAATCCTAATTGATTATCTTAAATTCTGCATCGGGGAATATTCCTAGTAATATTCCTAATTATCTTAATTATCTTTAATTTAATGATTATTTGGCGATAAATCACATTTATCCTAAGTTTGATTAATTGAATATTTTCATATTTAATTAATTAGATTTAATATTTGCCACTTAATTGTGTAATTAAATTTAATTCTATCTATTATTAATTGTATTATTTAATTTTGACAATAGATCATAATTCCTATCTTTAATTGATTAAATTCTTATTTAATTAATTAAAACATGTTGTCATTATTTAATAATATAATTTTTAATAAAAGTTTGATTAAATAGTTAATTAACCCATAAATTAATTATTTATTTTCAAAAAGCAGTTAAGTTGGAAATAAATCACTTTATTATTAAATTAATTCATAAATAAAACATGCACAATCATAAAAGCAAACAACTATCAATTATCAATTAAAGCTAAACTCTATTTTGAGTTAAAGCTTAACTTTTGCATGTTTTTGTGAGTTAATTATCCTTTATTTAAAAATAACTCAAAAATCAACCTGAGTTATTTGAATGATTTATGGCTTTTTTTCATGCACTTTCAAAGCCTTGGATTTCTATAAAAACAAGGCTCAGCTCTTCATAATTCATCTCTCAATCATCTCTCAAATTTGCATCCAATCATCTCATATTTTGCACAATCACGCTGGAGAATCAGAATTGAAGAATCAAAGCTCTTGCGAATCGACATCTTTGTGAGATCAATCTTATTTTTGCATTCATATTTCATATCATTGTTAGATTAGCATAGCATATCAATTTCATTTAACATAGATTTCATATCAGTTTTTACAATTATTATTGCATAGAAAATATCAAAAATATAGATTAATTGCATTCATTTTCATATCCATCTTTTGCATTCAAATCCTTCATTTAGGTGTCGTCTAGGTCACTGATCTCGATTACAATCTGAGAACATTAATCTCGCACCCATTAAAAGGCAGTAAATCGCTTGGTTAGATAGCTTTCAATTTTGCACGATTTTGATTATAGCTAACCTCTAATGTTTTACTGAGTGTTGTGTCTACAGATCAGGTATAATTTTCACACACACATTTCTGTTACCACCTATTGATGCCCTACAGTATTCAGAAACTTCCAAATTTCTTCATACATTACTACCTCATGAAATGGAGTCTTTCCTAATTGCTCAGCTGTCCATGGTAGAAAAGGTCACTAAGCTAGAGGTTACCTTAGGGCGGGAGTTAAATGTAAACAATGCCTTAACTCTCTCTCAGTAGGCAAATGTCCTGCAGCTTCTAAAAGAACATCAATTAGCCTTTGCTTTGGATTATACTAACATGAAAGGTTTAGATCCTAAGCTCTGCACTCACAAAATTTATATCAGCCCTAATTTCAAACCTGTTCAACAACCTCAGCGAAGGGTAAACCCAGTTCTAAGGGATATAGTAAAGAATGAGTTGCAAAAGTTACTAAATGCTGGATTTATTTATCCCATTTTTGATAGTCAATGGGTCTCCCCTCTTGTTATAGTGCCTAAAAAAGGAGGAAAATGGAGAGTTTGTGTTGATTATAGAGAACTTAACACAACCACTAAGAAAGACCACTTTCCATTGTCGTTCATAGATCAAGTCCTTGATAACTTGGCTAGGAAGACATACTTCTCTTTTTTGGATGGATTCAGTGGTTATAATCATATACAAATTGCCCCTGAGGATCAAGAGAAGACAACATTCACCTACCCATGGGGCTATTCTGTGCTACCTTTTGGGTTGTGTAATGCTCCTGCTACCTTCCAACGAGCTGTAATTAGTATATTCTCATATATCTCTACTGATTGCATGGAGATTTACATGGATGACTTTACAACATATGGGCATAATTTTGATGAGGCCAAGGCAAATTTGGAGAAAATTCTTTAGAGATGTCATGATTATAACCTTTCTCTCAATAGTGAAAAGTGCTTCATGATGATGGAAGAGGGGGTTGTCTTAGGACATTTCATTTCTTCAAAATGTATTCAAGTGGACCCTGCCAAGATTGAAGTAATTAGCACATTACCTATTCCAACAAAAAAAAAAGATGTGCCCAATTTTCTTGGTCATGTCGGGTATTATAGAAGGTTTATCAAAGATTTCAGTCAGCTTGCAGCACTACTATATAACTCGCTCAAGAAGGATGCTGAATTTGCTTGGGATTCTGAGTGTACAAAGTCTTTCCTGTAGCTTAAAGAAGTTCTCACTACCGCACCAGTGTTGCGAGGACCCAATTGGGGCTTACCCTTTCACATCCATACTAATGCCTCAGACTATGCTATTGGAGCTGTGTTTGGCCAGAAGGTGGACTCTGTTGAACATGCAATTTATTTTATCAGTAAGAATTTACAAGGCACTGAGTTTAACTATATTGTTACTAAAAAAGAACTTCTTGTAGTCATTTATGCCCTGAATAAATTTAGACACTACATTACTGGATATGAGATCTATGTGCATACTGACCATTCTGTTATTAAATATCTCATGAATAAGCCTACAATCTTTGGTAGATTGGCTCATTGGTTGCTGCTTATGCAAGAGTTTGACATTACCATCATTGATAAACTTGGTAAAACCAATGTGGTTGCTGATTTTCTTTCTTGGTTGCATGTCCCTAATGATCTTATAGCCATTGATGACAGTTTTCCTAAAGAACATCTTTTCTTGCTAACTGCACACAATCCTTGGTATGCCGATATTGCCAATTATCTCACAACTAGTAAGACACCAGCTCATTTCTCTGCTAAAAAAAGAAGGTTGTTAACTAAAAAGAGCTTTAATTATTCCTAGATTTCTAGATTCATGTTTTATACTGGACCTGACCAAGTCACTAGAAGATGCATTCGAGAGGATGAAACTTATGATATCCTCAAGGCATGTCATGATGAACCTTGTGGTGGACATTTCGTTGCAAAAAGAATCGCATTAAAGATTTTGACTACAGGTTATTAGTGGCCTAGTCTCCACAAGAATGCTGCTTAGTACACAAAAAAGTGTGATAAATGCCAACGCATGGACCACCCTACAAAGATTGATGAAATGCCCCTATAGCCACAGGTCATTGTTGCACCCTTTGACAAATGGGGGATTGAATTTGTTGGTCCTATTGAGCCCTCTTCCCAAGGTAAATCTTATATCCTTGTTTGCATTGACTATGTTACCAAATGGGCTGAGGCTAAGCCTATGAAGCACCCTAGGGATAACAACGTTGCCAAGTTCCTTTATGAATTCATCTTCACTAGATTTGGAGTACTAAGGGAGATTCAATCTGATCAAGGTCCTCAATTTACTTCCAATTTGATTGCTGCTCTGATGGAGGAATATAACATCAGGCATGGTAAATCTTCACCCTATCACCCCCAAGCTAATGGGCAGGTGGAAGTTACCAATCGGGAGTTGGAATCTATTCTCACTAAAATAGTTTCCATTCATAAGAAAGATTGGGCTATTCAACTTCCTGAAGCACTTTGGGCATACCAAACTACATGGAAGTCTACCATTGGTTTCACACCATTTGAGCTTGTCTATGGTCGCTCTGCAGTCATGCCTATTGAATTCAAACATAAGACACTTAGGATAGCTCTTGATCTTGAGATGGATCTCACTGCCGCACAACAAGACAAGATCCTGAGTTTGAATGGTCTTGATGAGTGGAGAAAATCTGCCCTACATAACACAGAATTGATCCAAACTCAACCTAAGCAATGGCATGACAAGTTTGTCAAGGATAAAATGTTCTCAATTGGTGACTGGGCGCTGCTCTATGACTCTTGATACTAGCATAATCTAGGGAAATTCCAAACCAGATGGCTTGGCCCATATGAGATAATTGCAGTCTTTCCAAATGGCACGGTTTAGCTCTCCATAGTTGGTCCGGTACGTTTCAAATTGCTGGTTAATGGTCACAGATTGAAGTTGTATTGCAAACCCCAGAGCAAGGATGAGTTCCTATAACAATTCTCTTCCATTTTTGGCAAAAACCTTCCTGCAGCCACTCGTAATGAGCTTTATGCTCATTTACCTTCCTCGCTCTAAAACGGTCTTTTCACATTCATAATAAACACTTTCTTCAAGAAAGTTCCTTCTCCATAATAAATTTTCACTTCATTTCTAAGTCTACCATCCATCCACCTCATCTTTTCTTTCATTCTTGGATAATTAACAATTGCCACCTCACCAGTACTTCAGGTTAACACACAAGTCAAGGTATGCCACTTTAATTTGTTTTCCATTTTATTTTAGCATTTGCCTTGTCATTACTGCAAGTGAGGGCCCACTTGCCAAATCTTAAGCTGGGGGGGGAAGTTTATTAGTTTTTTTTGTCATTATGTTCATGCAATCTTTATATTTATTCTTTTCTCCTTGCATACTTGTATTTTTCTGCCATGATTAGACATTTTTAAAAATCATTGAGCTGCGTGTTATCTTTCGCACGTATAAACAACTAAGGTGGCAAGTTATTTTGAGTACGAGTTCTACGGAGTTTACTAATGAGTAATTATGAAATGATAACATGGTACTTTACATTTATATTACTCATAAGCTCATTTCTCGAGCTACTTTGCTAGAAATTTCTAAATTTGAATCATCTTGCAATCTGCCTTTTCAAGCTTTCTTGTTTGAAATTTTGGTTGTTTGTTTTATATTTCTTGCAACTCTGTTTGGGTATCTCACAAACACAACAATGGGTGGTAACCTCATCAGAAGAGAGCCTACTGTGCATGGTGTTTTGCTTGAAGATCAAACTTGTAGGCTGTATTTCCAAGCAAGGGGTTGGATGGATTATGTCCAGAAATTGACCAGCTGGGATGATGAAGTTGCACTTCAGTTTCTTAGCTCCTTGAAAGGAGTGGCTATAGTTAAAGGGTTGAAGGTGCCATTTTCACAATTGGTTTTAGCAGAGGTCATGGGATTACCGCTTGAGGGTGAGGAATTTGCAGAGAACTTTGACCCAACTACTTCCAGAGCTCAATTCACTCTTCATACAGACCCGCCGCTTGAAGTGAATAAAAAACAAGGTACATTTCAATTATCTCTCCCTGAGCCATTTAAATAATGTGCGGTTTATATCATTAGGTATTTCACCTATGAAGGGAGACATTCATTTCTACATGTTGTACACTTTAAATTCTTAAGCTACTTAAGGCATGATAACCAACCTATCAATGTCCCTAGTTTTATGTTTGGAATTCTATCAAAACAAGTTGTTCTAGTCCAAGAGGGTAAGCAAAATTCTGTCTCTCACCACTATCTGATCAAGATGGTAGTGGAAAAAGCCTTAAGAGAGTAGTCAGATATTTCTTGGGAGGAATTTCTGCTACATAGGTTTAAGGAACCTACCCTTGAACCAATTGGGTGTAGAGTTGGACAAAGGGTTAAAACTGCTAAGGGGGTTCAGAATTTTTTTATTGAAATAGGATAGTGTTCTTCTTCCAAGAAGAAATCTAGGGTTAGGACCCCTAATTCCCCTAGTTCCACTAATTATTCTACTTCAAGAACAACTCCTAAAGAGGAATTGGAGACTCCTATAGAAAAGTTTGAGGTTACTCCTATAGTGGAAATGGTTTCCCCAATGGAAGGGAAAAAGAAAATTAACCCTAGTACTAGTCGGCAGACTAAAGCATCTCCTGTAGCCACGGGCACAACTAGAAAGAGAAAAGCTCCAGAAAAGAAGGAGGAAACTCCGTTAAGGAGAAGTGCTAGGAAGAGGTCGAAAACAATTGAGGAGATTCCAGTTAATGAGCCAAATATAACACAAGATTATGGGCAGAAGGAAAAAGAGGATGAAAACATTCAGCAAGAAGCTGAATTATAGCCTGAGACTTCTCAACAGGAAGGACAATGGACTAAAATTATGGAAGAAGATACGTTTGAGGAATGTCCTGATGATAAAATAGAACAGGTTCTTGATGAGCCAACTAATGCAGAAGTCATCATCATTGGAGATGATTCCAGTTCGAAAGAGCAGGATTATGTGTTTCAAAGGAGAAGACCAACTTCTGGGAAATTTCAGGAAGATGATTCACGAAGTTATGATTCTAATAGCTACATCAGGAAAGTAGATGAAACAATGTTCTCCCCTATAGCAGAGTCTCCTACAGCAGAAAGGGATCCTTATGAAGAAAATCTAGATATTGACATAGACCTAGTCAACAAGGTTGTGGAGCAAATTTTAAATGAAGGATTAGATACATTAGCTTCAGTGGCTCAACAATGTTTTAACACTGAGAGGGCTATGATCATCTAGATAGATCCATTGAAGAGGATGAATATTAATAATGGTAAGTCATCTGTTCCTACAACAATAAACAATTCTAGCCCTAGTATAGTAATAGGTCAATCTAGTTCAAATTCTTTGTTGTTTGTTATCTTCCAATTGTCTAAGCAATTAAATTCTGAGAGAGAGTAGTGGAAACAACAACGTAAAGAATTAAATAGGGTAGTGGACCTTCATTATCAGGAAACACTTGTTCAAGAGGAAAATATAGAACAATTAAGTGAGAAAATAGACAAAATTACATCTTTAATTCCTAACCTGATGGGTTGTAGATCTCCATCACCTATCTATACTCTGTTTCTAAAGTAACAACTGTTAAACTATCAAATGACCTGTACTATGCAGGACAAGTCTTCCTCATTACAAGAGCCTACCCAGTTTTCTCAAGCATTCCATAACTCTCCTGTAGCCATTCAAAATCTGTTATGTGAATTTTATCTCCATAACCTAGCGATCCCTAATGACCGAGTTTGGAAGCCCTTGCTTTATGTTGGGGATATTCAACTCAGAGCCCTCATGTTCTGGGTACAAAATGAAATAAGTTGGGACACTCAAGCTAGGGTGTATAGGGATTTGGAATCAGATACTCCCCTATTTCTAAGGCCTAAAGCTAAAGATCCTAAGACTTACTATTATTATTGGTTAAGGAAAGCTCCTTCTGACTCATGTAGTAAGATTATTTATCCAATGAGGAAGGAATCATTCCATGCATATGAGCAGATGATGGATTTTAATCTGCTTGAGGCTAGAAATGCCATTCAGTGGCATTGGAATAGTTTATCAAGAGAAAACCGCATTCACCTCTCAATTTTGCTATGGCAACACAATGCGCCCCTTGGTACATTGCATTGGGAAGGGAAAGAGAGAGTTTTTGGATTCCATTAACTTTTCAGCCTCCATTGCTACTATCTCCTTTGCTTGCAAATTTAGAAAATTTGGACAGTTTTGATATGTAGAGGGAAAATGATAGATGGAAGAAGCACAGGGAAACAAAGGGATTCTACTGGAGCTGTGAAGAGGGTGGTACTGGATAGAGAATAGCTGCTAACTACAGGTTGACAGCCAGGTTAAAGAATTTATTTGCTGGAGGATCAACAAATAGTTAAGCTGGGGGGAATGATGAGACAATATTATGGAGTGTTTTGTTTATGATTTTCTAGGAGCAAACTTGAATATCTTATGGTTTTCATGAACATTATACAGTCTTTTATGTTTCTAAGTTTTAGTTATATGTATATTTGACACTTATGAAACTTAAGGGCAAGAATGGATATATATATAGATTAATGAATATCATGATAAAATTTGGTATCTTTCTTCTCTAGCTTTAATGGGTAGATCTCCTGCAGCTATATGACAAGGCCACGTTAAAATAGGGAAACTTATTATAATCTCTACCTTGGATTTGTGTCTTGGATTCTATTATGTTAACCTTTTGCACGAAGAATAAGTTAGCAAGGAGTGCGTACTCAAGGATGAGTGGGTCTTTCAAGGTGGATAACTGTTTCAGATGATCAATCATAGCTCCACTCCTTCCATCACTTTGCAGTTGTTGATTCAGTCCAAGTTAATCTAGTTGCCACTGTTCCTATATTCTTGCAGCATTAAAAGTGGCTTATCTTCTTGTGTGAATGGTGTTGTCATTCATATAACTGAAGTTGTTATGATCTATAATGAAGGATCTAGTTTATAGGAGTTCTATTTTCCTAGTTGCTTTTAAATAAGTTGGAAGTGTTGATTCCAAGTTAGTTAGTCATTTTGAGAATTTCATATTGTAAACCAGTGATAGAGTAAAAGATACTTTGATAATCTATTGTACTTATGTTTTATTGAATGAATATATGGTAGTTCTTCATTTCAATCTTTGAGTTATAATTCATTCATACTTCCATGGGGGCCCACATGGGGGATGAATTGCCTGTTCATGGCTTAGTAGGATTCAATTCAGTTTCTTCAAATTGCTAAGTACTATTGTTCCTACAGCCACTAATAGCAAAACCATTGAATGTTGCCTGTACCATAGGTTTACTTCTCAAGCATTATCTATTTATTGTTAAGTTTGTTTCCTGCAAAATGAAGTTAATCAGTAGTTCCAGTTTCTAGTATAAGCTTCCTATAGCAATAGCCTTTAGTAGTGATGACTATTGAGAAGAACTAAAGCATAAACTTTGCAGCCATCATCTCAAGTTCACGCTCCCAGATTGATACAATTAAATGAAGTCTAGCATAATGTTTTGAGTAAAAGCATGATGATTTGTAGCAATGAATCACTGTTTAAGGATGTCCAATCCTTAGGTTTCTAGGATATTATTCTGACCAGTCAGTAAGCTCCCAGTAGCACTCAGGCAAATATGCATGTTCATCACCTGTGCATATGAAGTGGCTCTAATGGCAGATACAATCACAAAATTCTGCATACTCCTTATTTTGTTTTGGGTTGATATTGTTAGACATGGTCTTTTTTGAATGGAATGACTCATTACTTGTACATTGACTAGAATGTTGGTGGAAGAAGGATGATTTGTTTGCAACCTGCAGATACATAGACACCGAACAACCATTTTTTCAACTCTAATTTTCTCAACACAAAAGGACATTTATCATAGCCATAAAAACATGATTGTTTTAAAATGGAATACATCAAGGAGTACCATCAGAAATATTGACCATTTACAATCATGAATAGTTAACCTAAATAAAATAGCTCATTTTATTATCAGCATGTGTAGTCTCTGTGTATATGAAAAATGAATGAAATATATATCAAGATAAAATAAAACAGTGAACAAAAATTCAAATTCAAGGCCTAATTTATCAAGGGCAACAAACATTAGGATGAAATAAAAATCATTAAGACTATAGAAAAATCATTAAGACTAGAAAATCAAATTCTAGAAAAATCATTACGACTATAGAAAAATCATTTAGACTAGAAATGGACAGTTTTGGTGCTTTGCCATTACAACAATTGAGCATTCATCATTTGATACTTCTTGGCGTATTCCATTTAAGTTTTTCAGCTGTCATGTTTATGTGCATGTTCTTTATGTGTTTGGCTTCTCTCCCTCACAAGGGATATGCTGATAGGTAATTGATTTGAAAGCATAATGATTTGATAGTATTTTTTCAGGATAGGCGTAATCATCCTGCCAACCTTAATTAGCAACATTTGTGATATGTGTCAAGACTTATAATCAGTATTCCCAACAAATAGAGACTTAGTAGTAAAAGAATAAGGTTGCACATCCACATCCGTCCAAGTGCAGCAACCTTCAAAGATTTGCAGTGGTAAAGAGAATCCCCATATTTTATCAGCCTAACATAGTCTTTGGCCACTTTGGCAATGAGAACCTCAAAATAGAGAAAATAAACTTAGTAAAACCAGTCTATGCTGCTGTTTGTGAGGGTACAGTCATGATAAGTGACTCTCAAACCTCTCCAAACATGTAAGATTGTCTTTAAATACTTTATTGATCTCTTCTAAACATTAACCAAATCAAACCTACATTTGAATCCACACACAATAACCCAAAATGAAGGGTTTTGTATCCTTTAATGAATCTCAGTCACTGGTAACGCATGGACAGTCAAACCACTAGTCTCCAAAGAATTCAATAAGTGAATATGAATATTTGAAAACTACTCCCAACAATTCTTAAACATACTTTATTATTTAAGAATTGTTGGGACTGGTCCTTTGGCGTGTATTAAATAGAATAGAATTTTCGGCATATTATTATCATTCTTTTTCTTTGTTGTAAACATGCCATTGGTTTAGTTTTAATCTACTGGTGTCGTGCCCTAGCCCATGCTTTATCTCTATTATTTGATGTTATTCACTATTTTGAAATGTTGACTGTGGTTATCAAATGGAAAAAATAGAAAAAAAAAATTTAACACGAAAAGAAATTTACAAAACCGAACCAATGACATGTTTACAACAAAGAAATAGAATGATAATAATATGCTGAACCAATGTCATGTTTACAACAAAGAAATAGAATGATAATAATATGATGAAAATTCTATTCTATTTAATACATGCCAAAGGACTAGTGGTATGAAATTGTCAATCACATAGCATTTCACTATTGTATGAGTGGATTGTGCAGGAACAATTAACATTAAAAAAGGAGAAAAATCCTCAACACATCTTGGAAACCATTGAATTCAATAATAAATTAAACCTAACACCAACACTATTCCTTCCATTCACTTCTACCAAGAATAAAGTATTTAATCCATTCAACATTACATATAATAATTAGACAGTTACATTTGTTGACTATGTAGAGGAACAATCACGACCAAAATGATCAAAAGTACTTTCACCCTTGCACAAGCTATTCCAAACTTCAAGTAAAATGAGAAATATGCTATATCAAATCATTCATATTCATAGTAACTATTCAAAGGATAATGATTTGACAGTCTTTTTTCAAGATAGGCGTAATCATCCCGCCAACCTTAAATAGCAACATTTGTGATATATGTCAAGTACTTATAATCAGTATGCCCAACAAACAGAGACTTAGTAGTAAAAGCATGTCCTTTGGTTTACTAGTTTACTTATAATCAGTATGTCCTTTGGTGTGCTAGTTTAATATAGTTTAAGAATGGTTTGTTTCATGTTTGAATGTACCATTGAATGAAGCTTGGCTATATTAAGTACAATCTTAAGACTCGCGAATCTTCAAATTCTCTTGTTTACTTCAGACCTCCAAACATGTGTATTATGAGATTTCCTCCAAAAAATGGACTTGTGATGATTTTCACAATAGTACATGTGTTGGAGGACTACTCAAAGTACTGCTTAGGAAAATCTGAATGTTCATCACCTGTGCATATAAGAGTTGATCATAGAAGGTATATGAACAGGTGTAAAACATGGATATTTGACCAAGCAATATTGGGAGCTAGACCCAACAACAAATAGATTTGTGGTGATTTTCACAATAGTACATGTATTGTTGGGTAAGCTCCCAGTAGCACTCAGAAAAATATGCATGTTCATCACCTGTGCATATGAAGTGGCTCTAATGGTAGATACAATCACAAAATTCTGTATACTCCTTATTTTGTAATCTATTTTGTAAAAAAATTTAATACAATTTTTTTTTACAAAACTGAACCAATGTCATGTTTACAACAAAGAAATAGAATGATAATAATATGCTAAAAATTCTATTATGTTTAATACACGCCAAAGGACCAATTGTATGAAATTGTCAATCACATAGCATTTCACTGTTGTATGAGTGGATTGTGCAAGAACAATTAACATTAAACAAGGAGAAAACTCCTCAACACATCTTGGAAACCATTGAATTCAATAATAAATGAAACCTAACACCAACACTATTCCTTCCATTCACTTCTACCAAGAATAAATCATTTAATCCATTCAACATTACATATAATCATTAGACAGTTACATTTCCTGACTGTGTAGAGAATTAGTCACGACCAAAATGATCAAAAGTACTTTCACCCTTGCACAAGCTATTCCAAACTTCAAGTAAAATGAGAAATATGCTATATCAAATCATTCATATTTATAGTAACCATTCAAAGGATCATTTTGTCAATGAACCCTCTGACTGTACCCCTGCGACAGAGAAAGGAAACTTCAAAATAGAGAAAGGAAACTTAGTAAAACCAATCTATGTCGCTGTTTGTGAGGGTACAGTCATGATAAGTGCCTCTCAAACCTCTCCAAACATGTAAGAATGTCTTTAAATACTTTATTGATCTCTTCTAAACATTAACACATGGACAGTTAAACCAGTAGTCTCCAAAGCATTCAATAAGTGAATATGAATGTTTGAAAACTTTCCTCTCAACTTCCCCAACCACTCCTAATCGGTTAGAGGGATTAGTTGAGTGTTTAGACACTAAAACTTTTTAAACATAATTTATCTGATATGATGAATTGTAATATCAACAAACATGAATCTAAACATTTCAAAATAGTGAATCGATATCCTTGAGCACAAGCACCAATAACATCAAATGATGGAGATAAAGCACGGGCTAGGGCATGACACCAGTAGAATGCAATCATTTCAGTGAGCATTCATGATCAAATAAAATGTAATGCATTTGAAATTTGTAGTTGAATATGATGTCAGAGGCTTGAAAGACCTTGCTCGTTAAAAATACCAATCAAAGATGAAGAAATCACATACCTTCTCTTGTGCTCAGCTTGCATGAAGGAAGATTTGATAGCCAAATCTTCCTTGTACCACACAAAGAACATGCCATTGGTTCAGTTTAGCATGTTATTATCATATCAGATAAAGTATGTTTAAGAATTTTTGGTAAGGATAGGAATGGTGGAGATTCTAGAAATATCCCTCTAACTGATTAGGAGTGGTTGGGGAAGTTGAGAGGAAAGTTTTCAAACATTCATATTCACTTATTGAATGCTTTAGAGACTACTAGTTTGACTGTCCATGCGTTATCGGTGACTGAGATTCATTAAAGGATTTCCATGCATTATCATTGTATTGTGTATTTCCAATATGTTTGGATGCAGGGTAGACTAGGAGAATGAAGGATCACTCATTGATTGCATGATAACCCGATTTTGAAGGGTCACTGGTTGAGGGGACAGTCAAGGTCTGGATGTTGATAGTGTTCGTTGAGGGAAGGGGGATTGTAAAATACTTGTTATCATTGTATTGTGTATTTCCAATATGTTTGGATGCAAGGCAGAATAGGGGAATGAAGGATCACTCACTGATTGCATGATAACCCAATTTTGAAGGGTCACTGGTTGAGGGGACAATCAAGGTCCAGATGTTGATAGTGTTCCTTGAGGGAAGGGGGATTTTGAAAGACTTTTTATCATTATATTGTGTATTTCCAATATGTTTGGATGTAGGGCAGACCAGGAGAATGAAGGATCACTCACTGATTGCATGATAACCCAGTTTTGAAGGGTCACTGGTACTGGTTGAGGGGAAAGTCAAGGTCCAGATGTTGATAGTGTTCATTGAGGGAAGGGGGATTTTAAAAGACTTGTTATCATTGTATTGTGTATTTCCAATATGTTTGGATGCATGGCAGAACATGAGAATGAAGGATCACTCACTGATTGCATGATAACCCAGTTTTGAAGGGTCACTGGTTGAGGGGATAGTCAAGGTCTAAATGTTGATAGTGTTCCATGAGGGAAGGGGGATTGTGAAAGAATTTTTATCATTGTATTGTGTATTTCCAATATGTTTGGATGCAGGGGAAAACCAGGAGAATGAAGGATCACTCACTGATTGCATGATAACCTAGTTTTGAAGGGTCACTAGTTGAGGGGAAAGTCAAGGTCTAGATATTGATAGTGTTCCTTGAGGGAAGGGGGATTGTGAAAGACTTGTTATCATTTTATTGTGTATTTGCAATATGTTTGGATGCAGGGCAGACCAGGAGAATGAAGGATCACTCACTAATTGCATGATAACCCAGTTTTGAAGGGTCATTAGTTGAGGGGACAGTCAAGGTCCGGATGTTGATAGTGTTCGTTGAGGGAAGGGGGATTGTAAAAGAATTTTTATCATTGCATTGTGTATTTCCAATATGTTTGGATGCAGGGCAGAACATGAGAATGAAGGATCACTCACTGATTGCATGATAACCTAGTTTTGAAGGGTCATTGGTTGAGGGGACAGTCAAGGTTTGGATGTTGATAGTGTTCCTTGAGGGAAGGGGGATTATGAAACACTTGTTATCATCATATTGTGTATTTCCAATATGTTTGGATGTGGGGCAGACCAAGAGAATGAAGGATCACTCACTAATTACATGATAACCCAGTTTTGAAGGGTCACTAGTTGAGGGGACAGTCAAGGTCCATATGTTGATAGTGTTCCTTGAGGGAAGGGGGATTGTGAAAGATTTTTTATCATTGTATTATGTATGTCCAATATGTTTGGATGTAGGGTAAACCAGGAGAATGAAGGATCACTCATTGATTGCATGATAACCTGGTTTTGAAGGGTCATTGGTTGAGGGAACAGTCAAGGTCTGGATGTTGATAGTGTTCCTTGAGGGAAGGAGGATTGTGAAAGGCTTGTTATCATTGTATTATGTATTTTCAATATGTTTGGATGCAGGGCAGACCAGGAGAATGAAGGATCACTCACTGATTGCATGATAACCTAGTTTTGAAGGGTCACTGGTTGAGGGGATAGTCAAGGTCTAGATGACTTGGCCATTCGAGGACCTTATTTCTTTGTATTAATTTCCATTCAAATTGGATGCATGGATTTCTTGTGAATTATTAGCTACTATGTATCCTGCAACTGCATTCGTAAATCTGCATATACTTCTCTAGGGTTGTAAGCCACTTAGGGATCAAAATAGAGAAACTAACTCAAAATCATTCTTTGTCCTATTTACTTTTAACAAAGTCTCAACTATCAATGATATAACAATACATTTGATGCCCTAAGCTATCAATACAAATGGCACCTAGCTAGAAGCTCACAGGCTATCCATTTGATAACCACAGTCAACATTTCAAAAAAATGGATATCCTTCATCAAATAATGGAGTTAAAGCACTAAATCAAAATCATTCTTTGTCCTATTTCCTTTTAACAAAGTCTCAACTATCAATGATACAATACATTTGATATCCTAAGCTATCAATACAAATGGCATCTAGCTAGAAGCTCACGGGCTGTCCGTTTGATAACCACTGTCAACATTTCAAAAAAATGGATATCCTTGAGCACAAGCACCAATAACATCAAATAATGGAATTAAAGCATGAGCTAGGGCACAACACCAGTAACATCAAATAATAGAGATAAAGCACCGGCTAGGGCACGACACCAGTAGAATGTGGTCATTTCAGAGAGCATTCATGATCAAATAAAATGCAATACATATGAAATTTGTGGTCGAATATGATGTTAGAGGCTTGAAAGATGAAGAAATCACATACCTTCTCTTGCACCCAACTCATTTTCTCCCGCTCCTTTTCTATGCCAATCAAAATAAAAATGATTTGGCGCTTCACTTTTTTTTATGTATACCCAAATCTGTCAGAATTTTGATGGTCAATTTAAAACCCATTGGAATACCGACATCATCAGGGCCTATTTTTTAAAAAATAATAAATTCGTTAAAAAAAATTTACCCATCGGAAGTGTTTGTCAAAATTTGGCCCCAAATGTAGTAGTGAAGGAACAACCACACCAAGATTCATCCAACACTAGTACAAGAACATTGAAGTCTCAAATGGTAAGATAATCACTACCTCTTGACCTCATGGAAACTTGTGGTTCCACTCCCACCATACTAAGGATATAACATCAGACCCCACTTAGATAACAATACTAAAACTAATCATTCATAAGGTAGACTAGGCAAGGGATTTGAAAGATCTCTATCTCAAAAAGGTATAACTCATTGAAAAAGGAAACAACTAACCCAAAGACAATAAAAACATGTAAGAAATCTAAGATGCATATACAAAAGTGTCATCACATGGGTCTAACCCTTTAGTTTTATCCTAGCGGCTTCTCTGGATCCCGACACTCAAGTGACCCCATGTAGTATCAATAACCTCTTATACTAAGAATACTATTCATTATGCCAAACACACCTCACTGGGAAGAAAGCATCATCTCATCCTCCATCTTATCCTATACTAACACTCAAGTATGGGTGAGTTACACTTATCTTATTAATTCATTTTAAATCCCTAGTTAATATTTCATATTATCACTTAATTAAGTTATAATAAATGATCCTAACAACCACTTGTGGGTCTCGATGCTTATTGTAATCCACTCCCATCTATACACCTAGATAACCTACCCTAAGCTTATAAGTCTCAACAACATCTCATAGGTCATTGTAAATCATAAAAGTTAAAACCTTGTTCCAAAGTGTCACAGGAACATACATAACCAACTTCCATCACATATAATCATAACATAATCGAGAGATTCCATAAGGTTGGGTTATATAAAAATTGAATATCATACATGTATGCAAGACAAACAAACAAAACATAATTTTCCTTGACCTCGCCTTTGGTAACAATCCTAAAAGGATGACGTAAAAAGATTCCCTCTTAACCCACAATTATAGAAGGAAAAACATTCATAAGAATTTAATAATAACAAACTAATTTGTAAAAAACCATCACATAAATTAATTTATTAAAATAATCATGGACACAAGTATAATTATATTCTTAAATTAAATTCAACTAATAAGGAAATCAATTTATAATGTCATTTAAAATAAATTGATTTCAAAATTAATAATTACTAAAATAATATAATTTCATAATAAAAAAATTCAATTTAAAATGCAAATTTTCTTAACTAGTAATTAATACAACATATTAATTAAAAATTTAACTTTATCCTCAATTTTAGTTAATAACAATAAAAAAATGTGATGGCTCTCTGCTCCGAATATGCAAAATCTGGACATAAATTGTTTAGTGTTGAAAACATTAATAAGCAGTGGAACTTCTTTCTTTCTTCACGATATGAAAAATCATTTAATACTCCATTAGCACTATTAGAAGGATCTGAGGGCTCCTCCCTGGCTCCTCTACGTCTATAGATGAGGGAGGATCAATGGACAAAGGTAGTTCCAAAAAGATAGAAGAAGGTAAATGTCCCCTCAATCTCAACAAAGCTTAATTCAATCCCCAAGTACAGTGACATGACCCCCTTTGCTTCACCAATAGAAAATTAGTTTGCTCCTCTGCATTCTCCAAGCATCCTAACCCTAAATCCATACCCAGTTAGCAGCCCCCAAAAGAAAGCCCTATATTCTCCCCCTCATTGCAAAATCAAGGCTATACAATTGCTTCTAATTGTGTTGAAAGTGGAAGCTAACCCTAACAAGAGTGCACATATGCCAAAATACATTCCTTATTTGCCCCCACATTGTAGGTTGAAACCCTCGACTCCTTTTTTGCAAAAAATACCCAATTCCCAAGGCATAAAACATGATTCACTATTATAATTTGATGATGGAGTTATAGAATGCACCCAGGACTTAATGAGAATTAAAGGAATAATCTTGAGGTGGAACGACTATGGATTATCCTTAGGTAAAATTGCAGATTGGCTCCAAAAACATTTTTCCATTCAAGTCAGCATATCTTTACTCCCTGATGATTTTTTCTTTGTCTATTTCTATAATGTAGAGCTTAAAAAGAAATTCTTAAACAAGGAATTCCCTAGTTTATTAGGAATAGATTTCTCTATGATGGACTGGATTCCATCCTTTAATCTGAATAATCTTAAGGGTTTCCTAGTAGAAAGAGCTGTCAAGCTAATTAACATGCCTTTAGAATGCACAAACAAAATTATCCTTAGGAATATTGGCAACAAATTAGGCTCCTTTGTTAGATCAGTTAACACTAAATACCCCCAGGTGGAAACAATTATCATAATTAATATGGATATTTCAATTAAATCAATGAACCCTATTAATATTAAGAGTGGTTCCTTGGCATTTAAAATCAACCCTGTTATTTTGATAGATTTAGTAAAGGAATTCAAACAAACCCCAAAGATTAAAAATCCAATTCATCCAAAGAAAATCACCCCTAGCAATATCAATATTCAATTCAAGGATGAAGGAGGGGGCTTCATAATTAACTTCCCTATAACCCAACCCTCTGAGACCAAAGAGAGAAAGAAGGTTTTAAAAAATATTGAAACTAATAATTGCAGAAAGAACCCTTCATTTAATGTCGAGCTAGTGAAGAGTGGACAACCAGTGATGCTCGGTGTCCTTCCCCGATCTGGCAAATCTAAAAACTTAGAGGATTAAAGGATAGGTATTGCATCCAACATAGAAGGAGTGGGCTCAAAAATAGAGTACATTAGCTTAGAGGAATATAAAAACTCTTTAGTACAAGTCAAAGATCAAGTTGAGGCTATGAGAGAATTCGTAGAACAAGAATTGAGCAATATAAAAGGAGGATCTATGGATAAGGAGAAATTTTATAGGAATATTAATATTATGAATAAAAGGTTAGGAAAATCTGTGTCTAAGGATTATAGTAAGGAAAGAACTGTAGATAAGGCTAATAGGGAGCCTAGCCCTAGCAAGAAAAATTCTTTAGAGGAATACTGTAAGGAAGATGAATCAACAGTTAGTCATGATAAGATGTAGGATACAAATTTACATTCTATAGACAAAGTGGATCTAGAGGAATTGTTGGAGTTTCTAGGTCTAGAGTTGACTGAGGAGGATAATGGTATGTTTGGTAATAATCAAGAGGTGGTTAGAAATCTATTAAGTGTTTTAGAAGATAAAGGGATAGATGATCAGGTCCAGTCTATGAAAAAGGAAGATGTAGGTCAGTCAGGGGAAAGAATATGTAAGGAAGCCTTGAAGGTAAATATGGTATCAACTAATAGAGATACTAATGCTTCCCAATTAGGCATAGCTTGTAAAGATAGGGGAAAGGAAAAAGCTAATTGTGCTAAAGACCTTAAGAAAAGGGGAAGGAAATCCCTGAATGAATTGAGACTCAAAGATGCATCTGCAACTGGGCAGGCAAAGATCTTGAACCTATATGTTGAGAAGGGGAAGATCCTTCCCAAGGGGCAATGAGAGTAATTACATATAATGTTAGGGGTTTAAATGCCCCTAACAAACAATGCATTTTTATGCACTTTTTGAAGATAGATGAGGTAGACATTATGTTGTTACAAGAAACAAAGTTAGGTTGTGAAGAGATGGAAAAGGTGAAAAGGAAATTAGGAGGCTGTGAAGTTATTTGTGAACCTTTGGTTGGGGCCTCAGCTAGCCTAGGGATACTTTGGAACCCAAGACGAGATAGTTTTGTTAAGTTAGTGGGGGGGGGGGGGGTAGATTCTGGATTAGAGGCAAGGTTAAAAGTTTAAATGGGGCTTTGGAATGAATTTTAATAAATATATATGGAACTGTGCCTCTAAATGAAAAATTTTATGTTTGGGAAGAGATTACTAAATTTTTTCATTGGAACCCTAAGTAGGTGTCTATAGTGGGGGGGGGGATTTTAATTCTATTTTAGATGAGAAAGAAAAGTTTGGAGGCCTGGGAAGATCATCCCAAACTATGGTGGCATTCAGAAAATAGGTCAATGATAATGAATTAATGGATATCAAATCAAATAATGGGCCCTTTACCTAGACTAATAGGAGATCAGGCTTTAGCCACATTTTAGATAAACTTGATAGATTCCTCTTTAAAGGTAATTTTGTGGAGTTTTATTTTGAGTTAGAATCTATGATCCTACCAGACTCGGTATCAAATCATTTTCCAGTATCCCCATGGATGAAGGAAACAACTAAGCCATATAGATGCCCGTTTAAATTTGAAAAAATGTGGTTTAAGGAGGATGGGATGATTACCTTGATAGAGCAATGGTGGAAGGAGGCAACCTTTGAAGGCTCCAAAGCCTTTGTATTTATGAAAAAACTAAAGGTAATAAAGAACTGGGTAAGATAGTGGAATAAGGAGTGTTTCAAGAATATTTTTACTCAAAAGGATGAGATTGAAAATGAAACTCATGAACTAAACGAGTTATTTCTCAAGGAAGGTATGATTTGGGAGAGATTTTTGAGAGAAAAAACTTTATTACATGAATATGAGGACATTTTAGTGAAGGAGGAATTTTTTTGGAGGCATAAATCTAGAGAAACTTGGCTAAAGGAAGGAGATAGGAATACCAATTTTTTTTTATAAGAGCACTAGGATTAGAAGGAAAATTAATAGAATAGGCTCTCTCAAGAAGGCTAATGGTGAAATGGTAGAAAAGCTAGAGGATCTAGCAGAGGAGGGAATCACCTACTTCTAGAAGTTGTTAAATAGTAATTCCTCAGAGCTAAATGCCCAATTTATTTTTTAGTAACATCCCCTCTATAATTAGCAGGGATAAGAACAAAGCACTAAATGCAAAAATCATAAAGGGGAGGTTGAGTTGGCCCTAAACCAACTTCACCTGGACCAGATGGATTCCCTGCCTTTTTTTTACCAATATTGTTGGTCCTTCTTAGGGGAGGAAGTTACAAAAATCTTGGAATGCATTAGGGACTCAAGTCATATTCTTAAGGAAATGAAACAACACTTTCCTAGTGATAATTCCTAAAGTAGAAGATATAGAGAGTTTGGATAGATTTAGATCGATTTATTTATGCAATACTATTTACAAGTTATTTATAAAGACCTTAGCAAACATATGAAAAAGGTACTCCTTGATATTATTTCAGAAGAAATAAACTAGCTTTATTGCCTGGTAGATCGATTTTGGATGGGGTAATCATAGCCTATTAGGGAATTCACTCGACACATTGGAATAAGAAACCAAGTATGCTAATAAAGCTAGACATAAAAAAGGCTCATGATAAAGTCGATTGGAGATTCCTATGCAAATGCTTAGAGGCCTTTGGTTTCTATAAGAAGTGGATTGATTTAGTGTATGAATGTATATCTACTCCTAGAATATATGTCTTAATCAATGGCTCACCAGAAGGTTTCTTTGACATCTCTTGTGGGCTACGAAAGGGGGATCCCCTCTTGCCCTTCTTGTTTATAATAATGGCAGAAGCATTGGGGAGATAATTGGGCAAAGCTAGGATCGAGAAGAATTTTAGAGGCTTAAAAGTCACTAGTAACATAGAGTCAACTACTCACCAATAATTCGTAGATGATACAATGCTCTATGGGAAAGATGACCCAGTAGAGGCAAGACCCTTAAAAAGATTCTAAAGGATTACTTGGATGCCTCTAGGAAGTTAATTAGTAGTGAGAAGTTGGAGGTTTTCTTTTTCAATTTGACATATGATCTAAAAAGAGATATTTAAAATATTTTAGAGTTTAAAGAAGGCTCTCTCCCTTGAAAATATCTAGGACAACCCTTGGATAAGGGGAGCAAAACAACCATTTCTTTGGAAGGAGGTAATATCCAAAGTTGAAAATAGGGTGGCTTCATGGAAAGGAAAATGGATCTCCTCTATAGGTAGGGCGACTATGCTGAGATCAGTCTTGTCATCAATCCCTATTTTTTAGATGTCATGTTGAAAATTGCCATCGGAGATAGATAAGAAACTGAATCAGAAATTAAGAACTTTTTTTTGGCAAGGAGCTGCAGAAAGGAGAAGGCTTGCCTTAATTGCCATGGAATAAGATATGTAGGGAAAAGAAGGATGGAGGGATTAACCTCAAAATCTAGAGGACCAAAACCTAGCATTAGGAGCTAAAATGATCTGGAAGATAATAAAGGAGTTGAAGTAAGGTGGTAAAAATCATTAAGAAAAAATACTTGGAAGGGAATGACCCTATGAGCATTCTTCATCATGAGACCCTCTCGAGTGGCTCAAGATTCTAGAATTTTATAAAGGAATGTAGACCTATTATTAGCAGCTTAGTCTCTTCGAACATTGGGGATGGGAGGAAGGCTCTGTTTTGGGATGATTCTTGGGGAGGATATCCTATTCTTCAAAACCTAATAGAAGACCAAAACTCTATTGTCCTTCTCAAAGATAGGGTAGGAATATATGTTAGAGACTACATGGACATCTTGAGTGCAATCCAACATTAGGGTGGAGTTGGAAGGTAGTAGAGGATCCAAGGGTATCATCTAACTTTAGAATTAAACTGGAGGGAAGTCCTTATTGAGAGACTAATTTCACCTAGTCTGAAGGAAGATATGATAGTTTGGACAGGTTCAAAGACATGAGAGTATAATACAAAAGATGGATATGAAGCTGTCTAACCCTGAGCTACCATTGGATCTATGCTGGAATAAGGAGTGCCTCCCTAAGGTAGGGATGTTTGCATGGGCGACCTTGCAGCATAAAATTCTAACTGTGAAAAGATTCAGGAAAATGGGGCTTTCATGGCCCACCTAGATGTGTTTTATGTAAAGGAGTAGAAGAAATTGTCAATCACAACTTTCTCAACTATGATTTTTCATATAAGTGTTAGGTCTGGCTAATGCTCAAACTTAACTAGAAATCAACACTCCCAAAGACCATAAGGGATCTGTTCAAATTTTGGTCAAGAAACTGAGGGAAAAATCTATATGGAAATATTTGGATGGTGGCCCCATCTCTGATAATTTGGGAGAAATGGAAAAAACATAATAGAAGAATTTTCAAGGATTTTGAAATGTAGTTTGACCCAATTTCAAATAAAATAGAGACCTCCATTGTGGAGACCATTGATAACAGTAACCTTCAACTA